>CAUJNA010003560.1:167500-525991 GCA_963377175.1 Effrenium voratum
TAGGAAACGTGTCACCAGGGGTGTTGGGCGTGTGGTAGAAGTTGATTGAAAGCTTGGAGTCGACTGAAAGAAAAACCCAAAGACAAGTTCCACAAGAGTGTTCTTTGGTGACATTGCTTGAAAGGGAAGTTCGGAAACCAGAGGCAGCTCCCCGTGCAAACAAACCCAAGTCCAAATAGCGGTGAGTACGGACTGTTGCTCAACGAGTCAAAGAAATCACATAAACTTTTAAGCAAGAATGCCCTGTAGACAATTGTGTAACGGATTTCTTAGGCAAACCAAAACACCCGAGTCGGTGCTGGCCAACATCCTGCAGTTGGCATGCTTGACGATATGAGCACTGGGATAAACATCCTACCAGCTGGTGCAGGATTTTGTTTTCTTATAGTTCCCCTACTGCGGATGCACAAAATCCAGCACCACCTGGGAAACTCTGGACGGATGATCTTCGGCAAATACCAACAAACCATGGCTTCCCACCTTGGTTCACGTTGGAAGGGGAGCAACAAATTAAATTTTAGCAGTTAAGTTGAAAAAATGCAATAAGCTAAGCAACACCACGATAGATGTAAATACCCACTAAAATTATACTAAATACAAATCAATATTCAAAAATTAAATTAAATACCTACTAAACCACAAGAAGCAAAAATGAAAAATGCTTCCCAACAACAACCATGCCATGGCTTCTGAGGTGGTGCGAAACGGATTTTGCACCCGTCCGCAGTATCCCCACAACACCTGGCCCCAGTCAAGGTGCTGGAACAGCCCGGAGGGCATCGTCATCATGCCAATCTGGCTCGAGGAAAAGCCCCTCCTCTCAGGGATCGAAACTCAGGTCATGTAAACCTTACAACCCTTGACATGGGCAAGCAAAACACTTTGCTGTTTGCAGCCCCCTTACTAAGAATAAACAGAACCCCAAACAACTGGCAACCGCATTCAAGAAGAATTGCTTCACGATTGCGCACACGCAACATGAAAACTTCCTAAAGCTCAGCAACGCCCCAGCAAGAATATACTTTTTAGAAAAGCCTCCTTTTGGGGAATCCCTTTGTGATTGTGGGGAGTAACCCTTTCTATGTTGCCAAACTGAGATTCCCATCCCGGTGGCCACTTTCTCACTTTTTGTGGAGGAGTCCCTTGGCGGCTCAAACACCCTTTTTGTGGCGTCTTTGTCACCGGCGCTGGGGTGTGACGTACTTGCGCTGCCGGCGGCGTGCGGATGCTGCAACTGGCTTCACCGCGGTGGCAGAGGCAACCGAAAACTGTTCAATGTGATGAAGGAGAACTGGGACAAAGCCCAACTGGTCCCCGCGAATGCCTACAGGAAGCGAGGTCTTCTTGAAACCCTTGAGGGACACCCCTTGGACATGTGGGGAGCCAGGGTAGAGGTGCCAGGCCCCTTGAAAGTAAGAGGCTCAACGATGCCGCCCTGGTGGCCCGACGCATCGCCCTGTTGCCCCTTCCAAGAGTCGCCAAACTGGAGGCTTGTCGTTCTAGCGCGCTGGCTAAGGCCTCATACGGTTGGACCCACACTAAACCCACCAAACGTGCTTGCAATAAGCTTGACCAGAGTGTTCACCGGCTTTGGGGCTAACCCGCCTGCCTTGCGCAACTGCTTGGAGGGGGGAACCACGCACCTTGACGTTGTGACTGGAGCCAGAAGGTTACATGATGTTCATGACACCATGTGCCGAACTGACCAGTGCCTTGCTGGGCACCAAGCTAAAGCTTGGCTTCGCCAAACGGGGTGGCAGGAAGATGAAAACAAGCCGCAGGACTTGCCAGGTGAACGGGTCACCCGAAATCGTCACCTGTTGCGCTGGGCTAAGGGCCCCCGTCGCTCTTTGCTCCTTGGCGCAGCCGTCTCACCAGCCATGCTCAATGAGGCATGCCCGTGGTGCCCCGAGTTGGGCACGTGGCATCACACTGTGTGGGCCTGCGCTTACTCACCCTTTCCCCTTGACTTGGCTCCGCCTCAGGACCCCTTGCTTGCCAGGTGGTTATGGCCTTTAGGACAACCCGCGACCGATACGGCCTACATGAACCACGCCGCACAGGTGTTGAAACACCTGTGGGACCTCCGGCATAGGCCGAGCCAGCGGCCTGCTGCTGGGGCGTGACCTACTCGCGCTGCTGCGGCGGCGCGCGGATGCTGCAACTGGCTTCACCGCGGTGGCAGCGGCAACCGAAAACATGTTCAATGTGGTGACTGGATGTTCTCTCGTGCCTTTCCAAGCTTTGGAATGTTGCCTGAAAAACGTGGTTCAGATACTAAGATCCAAACCAAGAGTACATTGCTACACTGTTTCCTTGGACTTCAACCTGGGTTTCCTTTCCCTTCCGGTTGGTTTTCTCTGGCTTCGTCTCCTGTCTGAATGGAAGCCAAAACGAGCCTGCACCAAGATGAAAGTAGGTGGCACTCTCCCCTGAATCACCGCGTCATCAGGACTCGGTGTATTGCATATTTCTTCTCAAAAGTTGCAAGTGGCAGGAGTCCCCTGAAACTGCCACAGGTCCAAAACAGCCAAATGGAGGGGTGCCTGCTAATGCCAACACGTGAGTCACAATCAAAACCCAGAATGAAAATGGTCTACCCAGAACCATGTACAGAATTGAGAAGGCGCAACTATTTCTGGCTGGGACTGCCCCTTACTAACCTTCGTCTACCCGGGTTTTGATTGTGGCTCACACAGAGAGGATCATAAAACTCATTAACTTGCTGAGTGGATGGCCCCCAAAAAAGTAAAAGCTCAAACTTTATCTGTACCACTAAAATGGTCCAAACCCAAAAAGTTCAAAGTTCATGAACTGAGGAACTGGGAAAACCCACTAAACCAACTAGGAGTCTAAAAAGCTAAGAAACCGGATGGCTGGGAACCAAGAGTAGAGAGGATCATTAAACAAACAATAAAAATAAAAGACGGGACAAAGGGAAAACAAAAAACAAAAACATGGGGAAGTGAGAAAACACCCCTGAAAAGGTGCCGTTCGCCATATTCGCCCAACAAGAATCTCCTGTGCAGCTCGATGGCCCCGAGAGTCATGAAGGCGTTGTTGGCCGCGAAGATGCAGACCAGCTCCAGCGTGAGGACCAGCACCTCCCGCGAGTTTTTTCTTTTTCCGTGGGCGGCGCTGGACGGAGGGATGGGACTCCCAAGAAAAAAGGTGGCGCTGGACAGAAAAAAAGGAAAAGAAAAAAGGGGAGTGCGATGGATTTGCATAAACTTGAGAATGAAACATGAAAGTACAGAAATGGCCCCCAAAGGAGCGCTTCATTGTGAGCTTCTTTTTGCCCTCGCATCGATGAGCTCACCAAAGAGAAAGCACCAAGAAGCCATCCGACTTCGGGGTGAGTGGCTTACCAGTGTCATTCCCTTTATCAGCGTTGCTCGGGTCAGAACTGCAGCATATAAGAGAAATTATAACTGGTGACCCCTTTTTGGGGAAACCACAAGAAACGAACCGCTGTAGTGGACCCCTAATTTGACAAACAATTAGAGTATGCCACCGCAGCAGTCCAGGCATTTGCTAATACGGACCCATTCATGAAAATAGGTGGCCTTTCGGAAAAAACAACAACGAGAGATTTCCCTGGTAAATGGGGCATAAAGCCCATCACCCAAAAAGGACACCTATGTTCATGAAGCCTTGGAACATTCGTGAAGCTCCGGCTCTGCGAAGGCAGCTTTCGAAGCTGAATCACAACCGCCACAACAACAACCAGCATCAAAAACACCGACACCAACTAACCAACCAAGCAAAGCGAGCAACCAGGAAACCAAGCAACTAAGCAACATTAAGCAACATTAAGCAACCACACAATCACGCAACCAAGCACACAAACAAGCGAGTAAACAAGCATACACACATGATAAACAAAACTAACAACCAACCAAACAAACGAATAAACAAAAAAATAAAATAAAATAAAAACACACAAACAACAAGCCCGCGCAAAACCAACCACTACATCTCCAACATCAAGCCAACAAACCCATTTGACATGGACAAAGTCCTGTAGTAGAGAGGTTAGAATAAGGGTAGCTTTTTTCTGTAGTCTATTTTAGTAGGGGAACCCTCCCCCAAAAAAGTTGGTAAAAGGGCACTACTGGTGGACCTAGTGCAGAGAAAAGCACCGCACCTTGGCGCGCCGGAAGAGGAAGACGCCGCCACAGGCCTTGGCCAAAAGGCTGGAGTCATCCTCCGGATCGAGCAGCGGCTCGGACTTGTCTGGGACTGCGCGGAGCATTTGCCTCAGATCCAAGATCAATGTGAGTCCCGGTGTTAAAATGGCGACCGAAAACCATGTAAAGAGTTGCCAAGGCGGCGCAGGCACCCATTTGGACTTGCTAACCTTGAGCTCATGATCCCTTTTCAGGTTGGCTCAAAGGGCAACCAAAGGAAACCAATTTATAAGGAGCCTTTTAAGGAGCCTAACAAACTTTTTCAGGAGCATTGCAAGGAGCCTTTGTAAGGAGCCTTTGTAAGGAGCCTTTGTAAGGAGCGTTTTGAAGAGCTCTAGAAAGGAGCCATAGAAGCCGTTCATTGAAAGTTCCCTGGTTTGACTCACATAGGGCACCCACTGAGGCCGGAGGTGCCAAACCGCGGCGAAGCCAAGAAGTGGAGGCACCAGGCACCAGAATTGGGGCTCCGGCAATCCTGCACACGGAAGTGGGGGGGCGAGTTTGGGCGACGCGAGGGGATGGGCCTTTTCCATTGCCAGACTTAGCTTAAGAACCCCATCTGCTTAAGAATATGTGCTGTTTTCCTCGTTGGTTTTCAATAGAATTCGTCACTGCTGGCACTACCGGAATTATGATTGTCTCTTTTTCAGGGGACGTGAGCAAATGCAGGCTCACTTGCATATTGGGCTTTGTGCTCAATTCTTTGGTGCACACAAACATATGTATGTTCATGGCACTTCTCTAGCGAGACACCACCAACTTAAAAACAAAAAACAACCATGTTGTTTCTTAAACAGTTGCTAGGTCCTCCAGTAGAGAGGAGAGAAGAAGGGTACCCTTTTTTCTGTAGTCTAATTTAGAAGAGGAACCCTCCCAACCAAAAAAGGTGTAAAAGAGCACTACTGGGGGACCTAGTATCGGAAGGCCAAGGAAGCAAAGCGGTGAAAAGTGGAGCATGGGCGGGGTCTAGGCTCTCTATGTCTGGCGCCTCTTTTCAGAAAGCAAAGTTCGATTCTCCATGCCTGTGCTTTCATCTTGTGGCTCCGAGCAGCCCTGCCTGCAACTGAAAACAGAATGGCAAAGGCTTCAGAAGCTACCCCTCGGCCCACACCTCTGCACGGAAAATTTCAACCAGTGCTGAAGGAGACCGATCTAATGATTCACCGAGCTGATCCCGAAATTGCGCCGGATGAAAACTCGTCAGGTCGATTTCGCATCGCCCGGATTGATGGGTGTGGGTCAAACATAGGTACCCAAAATGGTTTGCCCTGGTAAATGGATACCACGACTAAAACCTGCGGTCCATATCACTGCTGATTGAAACTGGACCCAATACCCATGTTGTTCTCACCTGCCCAGTTTGGACCCAGAAACAGGTGATCACCAGTTGGGACCTCGCGAGAAACGGTTGCCAACATGGAGAAACCAAAAGGTCAAATGAGGTCGATGCGCTTTGGTCGCACGTGACTGCTGTTGGGCCCGCGGTTTTTCCCGTTGCGCGAAAAAGGAGCTGCGAGGGGAGGCCGTCGGGGCGCGATTCCAGAAACCAAGAGCCAAACTGAAGGACATCATTTTATAGGGGTGCCTTCCATTTCCATTCTTTCCAGGGATCCGAATCTTTTCAGGAAACCATCAAAAAAAGCAGGGTAGGGGAAACAGCCGGTTTTTGAAAAAAAAAACGACGGTTGAAAAGAATGGGGAATCAACCCTTAGACATTTACCCTTTCATAGGCATGAACATGGGCCCGGCGGACCAAATTTGGGGTGGGGGCGGTTCCACCTCATCTTGCTGGCAAAAACCTCGATTCTGTTTCATATTTTGTCTCTGACTTCCTGAGTGGATTGGCCAAAAACCGTCCCAGCTTGTCCAAGCCACTCAAATGGTCTGAACCCAAAAAGCTTTCAAGTGCATGAACTCAGGCAGTGAGGAGTCTACTTCCCAAATAGAAACATGTCAAACCCGAGGCCCGTCTTCAGTTCCTTGCCTCCCATCCTGGCTCCATCGAAGAGCGCCCCCACCAACAAGGGGCCTGCCACGTTCCCCAGGGAGCCTTGGCCGAACCACGTTCTCAGGCAAGTCTACCGGGACAGGGCCTTGCCCGAAACCTCCAATACTAGGACCCCCAGTAGTGCCCTTTTACCAACTTTTTTGGGGGAGGGTTCCCCTACTAAAATAGACTACAGAAAAAGGGGTACCCTTATTCTAACCCCTTTCGTGGAGGACCTCCAATAAGCCAATCTACTTGGTTGCGGTTTACCACCGCTCTGCAAGAAGTGTTTCACTTGTTGGGGGGTTTATGGAGATTTGTCGAGCTGTTTCAACCAAAAGGTTCAAATCCGAAGATCCAACCAGATAGCCACAAAGACCCACCTATGCATGGGGTACGTCAGTCAATGAGGGGCCTCATTAATGTTTCCCACGAATCGCCAAGGACAAATGAGAACGTCTCTCAAAAGAGGGGACCGAACCAAAAATGCATCGTAGTGTGTTCTTCGGCTTTTCTTTTCGACACCCAAGATAGACTTCGGCATGGAAACCACTGCCAGGCCGCAGTACCACAAGGCCCCCGTCCCATATTAGAAAAACACGCACACAAATAAATAAATATATATATATATATAAGGATTCGGGATCCTACACAGCACATCGATTAAACGCATCTGTTACACATGCGCTCTTTGGATTGATTGGCCTTTTGCGTGCTTGCTTGGACCCTTCTCTAGTGAGGAGCCGTGTCCCTGCATGCTTTCAACATCGTCGGGGGCCTCAGAATGTAGAAAATCTCCACCTAGGTCCTCCAGAGGTTAGAAGAAGGGGACCCTTCTTGTCTCTAAGGGTACCCTTTTGTCTGTGGTCTAAGACTAGTAGGGGAACCTAAAACCCAAAAAAATCAGGTGAGAGAAAGGGCACCTGGTTGCTGGACCCAGGACCTCAGGGCACGTCGAAAATTCGCCGAGGGTGTCGCCGAGGAGCCCAGGCCCACGGCGAGGCCCAGGTGCTCCGAGCGCAGCGGCTCCACAAAGTGCTCCATGATCAACGCCATGGCCGCGTTGAAGATCACCTGAACCGCAGTCCCATGTTTTTTCTCGCAATTCGCATAGGCAATTTGTGGCATTTTAGGCATGTATTTTAGGCAATCTATTTTAGGCAATGTAGTTTGGGCGACTTGCAGTCCTTTATTGAGCTCCCAGGTGTTTCGGGCAATTTAGCCTTCCTCCCACTACCATAGCATTCGTGGGAGGGTACCTGGAAGATCAGTAGGACGTAGGCTATGGGCAACTTGTTGGTTTTTTTCTGAGTCCTCGCAGGTTAGAGAACCTTTTTTTTGGCGTGCACTATGAAGCTCCGAGGTGTTTAGGGCACTTTACCGTTCTTACAAACATACTGTAGCACCGGTAAAAAGGGTACCTGAAATGGATGGAAGAGCTCCCAGGGCTCGGAGTTTTTTTGTTCCCCCGCTTTTGTTGGGTAGCGCAGTCCTATGGTTTTAGGAAATTTACCCTTTTTACAAACATAGAACCTGTAGCCTGTCGCAGCAGGACGGAAACCATGGGCAAGTGCTTGTTGGGCTTTTCTGAGTCCTCACAGGTTTTAAGGCTTTTTTAGGGGGCTCAAGACTTGCACTATGTAGCTCCCAGGTTGTTCGGCCAATTTGGCCTTCCTCTCACTACTCACTACCATAGCATTTGTGGGAGGCTTCCTGAAAAATCAGTTTCCTCTTAAAAAGAAGCTGCTGTGAGGCGCTATGTTAGTGGGACGGAGGGTAGAGCTAAAGTCAAGCCTTGCAAGATGTAGGGACAACCTCACAAAACAAGAAAACATTGGCCTTGGATGTTCGATTCGCCAAGTTGGCGTCTGTGCGGATCGCCAATTGGGTGTTTTACCTCCTAACCTTTCAACCGGGGGGGGGGAATAAGTCAGGATATAACCTAGGTTGCCCCTTTTACTAACTTGGCAACGAACATCCAAGTAAGGTCTGGGAACCTCTCAGACGGAACCAAACAAAAACATGCAGCGCCGAAGAAGCAAACAACACATCAGTCATCCGTATTGAACCTCGACTCCCGAGCGCAAGCGCTCCTCCCGAGTTCATATGGTGGGGGACTTTCCGTTGGATGGTTTTAAAACGAAACCACAATTAGGTCCTCCAGTAGAGAGGTTAGAATAAGGGTACCTGTTTTTCCTGTATCTATTTTAGTAGGGGAACTCTCCCCCAAAAAAAGCAAAAGGGCACTACTGGGGGGACCTAGTAGGAGACTTTGTTTGGCTGATTTTCAAACGAAAACAAAAACCACCTACCTGGAGGCGTCCCCAATTTTTGAGATGCACCCATCCGGGTGGCTCTTGTCTTTCTTTGAGCTTGGTGGTTTCAAAGCACCGAAGCCGTTTTGGGGAAGCCGCTGAGCGCACGCAGGAATCAGGGGAACACTGTGCCATCTATGTTCACCCTGAAAAAGCCTGTACAGCTACGTGTCTCATGGATGTGGACAGGGGCTTCCACAAAAAGAAAGCTTTGGTTCTCCAAAAAAATGAGAGGCTGCCATTTTTGTTTGGCGCGGGGGGGGGGGGGAAAAGGGGGCAACAGCTGCCTACCATACTGTGGATGAACTCCTTCGGCCGATGGAGACCCCGAGAATTTCGGGACCACCAGGGTCGAAGCGCGAAAACCGAATGGCTATTGAACTGAACCTGCAAGTGTAAGAGAAAAACCACATGAAAGGAATTGTGCCACTTTGACCTAGCTGCAACCGGGGGAGTTTCCCACCCAACAAAAAGATCCCTATAGAATTCACTTGACATTTACCCGTGTTCTAATGCCGAGAACCCAGTCGATTAAAAAAGCCCGGGTTGCTTAGGGGGGTGTCCCAGTCTAGAGGGGATTCTTCGCTTCTGGATGGAGCAGGCTGATGTCGAGTATTCAATAACTCCTTCCCACCTCTGACATCGGATTGCCGTAGGTTCAGGCAAAAATTATCTAGGTGGGTGTGTCCGTTTCTTTTTGGGGGACCCCCCAAAATGGATTTTGCTTTTTTCCTTTTGGCTTTCCCTTACAACCACCCAGCCCGAACCAAAAAACAACAAGCGACACACACAGCTTGTTGATCCCCACCTTCCCGTTCCCCGCCCCCGACCCCTGGGGTCATGTTCCAAGCGTCGGAGGTGGCTGCACCCACCACCACCCGCGAGATCAGCTGGGAGTGGAAGCTGGCAGAAGCCGCCAGGGCGATGCCACCCATCGCCATGGCCACGCCAAGCTGCAGAATCGCCTGGTCAGGGGACTGCCAGGGGTCCAACGGGGAAAAAACAGCTTTTTTCAAACAACGTAGACACCCCAAGATGGTGGTTAAAAGATGTGTCTCCAAAATCCCAGATGGTGGTGAAAAGTTCTAAGAATCTGAAAACCCCCAAGATGGTGGTTGTCCCTTCGGCTTTCCTTTGAAGCGACGTACCCCCTCCCCCGGTAATTCCCCTCAAAGACATCACCCCCGAAGGAGCTCATCAAGCCCCGAACTCGGGTGAACTGGTCCATCCTGGGCCCAACCCCCACGGGGCACACCAAAAGAAGTCAGATCCCGGCAAATATGATGGTGGACTCCCTTTTGGTTGGTATTGAAAAAAAAAGGAAGCGAACCATTGTAGTCACAATTTTGGTTGGTATTGAACTTTGGAACCCCAGTAAATGGAACCAAGGACTAAAACCTGCGGTCCCCTGGTGCTTTAATTTTGACCCATACCCATATGATGGTGTAGTGTCTTTTTGGTTGGTATTGAAAGGGACAAAATGGAAGCGACCCATTCTAAGGACAATTATTTTGAGAACCCCCATATCTTGTCTATACTTCACACAAATAGAATGATATCGGATATGAATGAAATGGGACCAACTTCTTCGTACCTCAAGGGATGGCATCTGTGGGATGGTCAGCCGATTGACGGCAGGATGTCATCCGTTCCTCTGAACTATGGCGCTTCAGCACGAGCCTTATCTGTTGGTGGTTGAATATCTTCATACAAGTCATCATGCCGACAAGGCTAGTTCCCTGCAAACGTGTTGCTGGTTCAACCATAACATGTGTAACATGCGCACGGTGTGCACAGGGTCTGTACAACAACCACCGTAAGTTATAAGTGCTTGTTTTCTGACATGTAAAACCAGTGGGCTGGGTACGTAAGAGCAAAAAGAGCAAAAAGAGATATTGGACCAAGTTCGTAGCAAACACATAACATTGGACTGTTTTCTTTGGCCAGTCCACTCAGGAAGTAAGAGGATGCCCTCGGCAAAACTGCCCTTGGGAAAGTAAAATGAGGGAAGCTAGTAGGTGCATGGTGTCAAAAGAATCCGTTTTCCTTCTTCCCCCACCTCGCTTGTTCGATGGTCCAACCACCATTTGCAGGGGAGCTCACTTCTCAAACTAGTTGGGGGTGGGGGGGAGACGATTGACATCCATGCTTACGTAATTTTGAGGACGTCACATGGATCTCCAGAGATGGGACGTATTTTGTCGGATTGGCCCAATTCGAGCCATGGCAGATGAAAGATTGGGGAATTGCGATGGCGATATTTGCCAATAGTTCAAGACAAACCCACGGAATGCAGACGACCCTACATTGAGGTGGAGAGCGTTCTCTTGCGCAGCAGGTAGCACAGATGCAATGAAAGCTGGTGTATGCGTGCTTCTCGTGTAGCCGGTTGTCAGTAGGGAAGGAGGGAATGAACCTTTGAAGTGAGGGAACGACACCTCACCAACCCTTGTAGTTTCTTTCAATCGAATCCCTAGGTTCATGGAACATATCCAAAGCCTTTGATACTGCGGATGGAGGAAACCCTGCACCACCTCAGAATCCGTGGATTGATGATTCGCCTGTAAATACCAAAAACCATGGGTTCTCATGATTTCAAAGTGGTGCGAAATGGATTTTCTCCATCCACTGTATGCTTGCTGCGAACCACGAGACAAGCATGCTTGAACACGTGGGCTTGCATATTAGCCGTGCTTGCTCAGGCGAGTCGTTCCGCCCGCCCGGCCTTGGCGCCATACTTGTCAATGGCGAAGCCGCTGGGGATCAATGCAGCAACTGAGGCCCAACCCTGGGTGGACAGGATGATGCCCACCTGACGAGTGTCTCTCTTGGGGATGGTGCTAAAGGAAAACCAAGGGGATAAACCACCAATTTTGGATTAGAGAAACACCCATGTGTTTATAATAATGTGTCTGTGTCTGGGTCTGTGTGTGCGTGCGTGTGCGGTTGTGCGCGTGTGTGTGTGCGCGCGCGTGTGTGTGTGTGGTGTGTGTGTGTGTGTGTGTGTGTGTGTGTGTGTGTGTGTGTGTGTGTGTGTGTGTGTGTGTGTGTGTGTGTGTGTGTGTGTGTGTGTGTGTGTGTGTGTGTGTGTGTGTGTGTGTGTGTGTGTGTGTGTGTGTGTGTGTGTGTGTGTGTGTGTGTGTGTGTGTGTGTGTGTGTGTGTGTGTGTGTGTGTGTGTGTGTGTGTGTGTGTGTGTGTGTGTGTGTGTGTGTGTGTGTGTGTGTGTGTGTGTGTGTGTGTGTGTGTGTGTGTGTGTGTGTGTGTGTGTGTGTGTGTGTGTGTGTGTGTGTGTGTGTGTGTGTGTGTGTGTGTGTGTGTGTGTGTGTGTGTGTGTGTGTGTGTGTGTGTGTGTGTGTGTGTGTGTGTGTGTGTGTGTGTGTGTGTGTGTGTGTGTGTGTGTGTGTGTGTGTGTGTGTGTGTGTGTGTGTGTGTGTGTGTGTGCGTGCGAGCGTGTGTGCGTGTGTGCGTGCGTGCGTGCGTGCGTGGGTGCGTGCGTGCGTGCGTGCGTGCGTGCGTGCGTGCGTGCGCGCGCGCGTGGGTGTGTGTGTGTGTGTGTGGGTGTGGGTGTGTGTGTGTGTGTGTTTTGTGAGTGTGTTTTGTGAGTGTGTTTGTGTGTGTGTGTTTGTGTGTGTGTGTGTTTGTGTGTTTGTGTGTGTTTGCGTGTGTTTGTGTGTGTTTGTGTGTGTTTGTGTGTGTTTGTGTGTGTTTGTGTGTGTTTGTGTGTGTTTGTGTGTTTGTGTGTTTGTGTGTTTGTGTGTGTGTGCGTGTGTGTTCGGCTTAAGGAGAACACGACCAGAACACCCGCCATTTTGGGGGCTCCCTTATTTCGACTCGTATGGCCTTTGGTTACTCTTCGGGACATGGCTTGGCACACAAAAAACAGAATATTATGTTCTACCGAAAGTATACGACGTCTTGGAGGAAGCTGCAAATGGGTGGCTCACTCCCGTCTCCCACTTGCTCCTTTCCATCCGACGGCCGTTTCTCCTGCGCATCTGTTCCAAGTTATTTTCACGGGACATGGGTGTGCCCTTGTGAAGTACCATGAGGTGGTTGGAAAGAAACTAAAGCAGTCAATCTTTGCGTTCTCTGATTTTGATGAGCAACCCACACTTCCTGATATTTTGGTGTGTGTCCCAAATGCCATCCCCTTGACTCCAGTAAATGACAAGAAACATGGACCCCTTAACCTCATTTTTGTTGGCACAGCCGCTGTTTTGGTGAAATGTGGAAAGGCCGCTTCGGGAGACAGTGGCCAACCAAGGAAAGTGCAAGCAGTAATTCCAATCCTTGCTATGTCTTCGAACACGTCAGGCAAAGGCTGGCGCCTAGGTGATACGAGTCAAACACTGCAGGCCTAGGGGAGGCACAGGAAGGCTATGGCCCCTGGGTGATACGCTTACTGTAGGCCCTAGGGGAGGCACAGGCTGTAGATTGGTGGCCCCCAATAGCTACTATGGCTCCTATACACACTGATTCGATTGGTTGGAAATCGATTCCTGTGACCCGTGGCTACAAAACGAAACTGGCAAATGGCCACAACTGCCATCCTGGCGGTCTCCGAAATCGGACATAAGCCCACTCGCCCAGGACAGGCACATGGTCGATCTGCCTGGGGACGTATTGAGCGGGTATATTAAACACGTTGAGTTGGGTGAAAGTAGAGAACTTTGGTTAAGTCATCCTCTGCACTTGTCCAAATCAAGGAATTTGCGCCATCTACTTTCACTCGTGCACTGCGGGGTGCGTTGGTCCAATAAAGACTCACGTTTAAGTCCTAGAGGTCTTGTCTCAAAATAGGACATGCAACCCGAAATGAGGCTGGCGGTTTCTCCAACAGCAACCCTTTCTTGGCAAACACCTGAAAGTGTCCATCCTCCTCCTCCTCCTCCTCCTCCTCCTCCTCCTCCTCCTCCTCCTCCTCCTTATCATCGCCATCATCCTCCTGCTCCTCCTCCTCCTTATCATCCTCCTCCTCCTCCTCCTCGTCATCATCGTCCAAAACCTTCGGACCAAACCCACCCGCCAACACGTTCCTTCCATTTGGTGAAGACCCCAGAAAAAAAGTCCAGCGATAAATTCCTTTTGAAACCAACCAGGGAAAATAGAAAACATATTCTGAAGCAAATCGAAGGTTCAGCCACTCCCAGCCATCAACTCGCCCAACGTCCCGCCTGCGCCTTGGGGACGAGGAAGGGCACGATGGTCACGTACCTCACGGCTTCTTGGAGCCCTTCCGTTTCAGCGTGGCAGATCTGATGCAAACTCGGGCGCTGCGAAGCACACGAAGAAATCCCCGCAAAACACGAGAAGTCCCGCGAAAGGCGAGGTCCTCCACATTTGAGAGGTTAGAATAAGTTGGTACCCGACTGTTTTTGTTCTGTCTATTTTAGTAGGGAAACCCTCCCAACCAAAAAAGAAACGGTAGAGAAAGGGCACCTAGCTGGGGGACCTAGAACAAGTCGAAGCACTTCTGGTGGATCAAACTTTGCAACGAAACAGAGAGAGATCAGTTGTGAACTGGGCTGTGGTTGAAGTCAACTTGCAAAAGCTCCACAACTAAAACACCTAAGTTGAACCGGACGGCTGGTTCCGAACCGCCAAGCAGCGTCTACCTCCCTCCTGCTGCTTGTTCAATGTCAACTGGTGCTGTCCCATGGTTGTTGGGCACTACTTGGATGACCGCCCCTCTTACAGGTTGATATCCCTGACAACTGATTTCCCTTTTGGCAATATGCACGGTACATCCCGCTTAAGGGACTTATTAGCTCAGGACATTTACCACTTCCTGGCTAAAGCTGCTGCTGTGGATGGAAAAAAGTCACTTCGCGCCAAATGGGATTAACGAAACCATAGATAGATGCATACGCATATTATGTTGTATCAAGTGTTGTATATATATATAAGGGGTCAACCACCTAACTAGTGCCTGGCAGGGATTTTGTTACCACACAAAGTATCACAGAAGTGGAGGGAAGTGCCGTGATTCCAACCAAATGCCCTGATTCTCACAGGGCCTGGTCGACGTTCCAGCCCAAGTTCAGCCCTAAGGCTTGGGTGCTGGCGAACGAAAAACCCTTTGCAAAAAGCGAATCACTTGGCTTCGATTCGGAAAACCCAAATGATTTGCAACCAACAAGCTTTTCCGTCTACAGATCTGTTACCCAAAGTATCCCAATAGCACTCAAGTTTCGTCAAGGGTCAACATATCTTTGCTCGGTTGTTTTCTGCTCCCCTGCTCAAAGCTTAGCTTTTAGTGGTTTAATGGGAAAACCCATTAGTTGGCAAAAAGTTAAAGTCCGAACATTTCTTGGCAAAATGCACCAAAGTTTGGTCCCCGGCCGACCCTTCCCCCTGTTGATTTGGCTATGGGTCAAACCCCGTGCCCCCAATGAACATCCCAATCCAACCACTAAAATAGGTCCTAAAATGGCTAGTGAATTCACCCAAAGCCACCAAAATGGCTGATCAACCAAAACGGTGTTGACAACCACGGCCATTTGTTCCTTCCGTCCAAGTCCGAGTCTGAGGGCCATCTATTTTTGAACGAAATCAACCCCGAGTCCGAGGGACCCCGTCAGAAGGAACAAGATGGCGAAGATCACCAGCCGCGAGGCCGACGCCACCGGTCGCCCCGACATCGCGGAAAATCGGGGCTCTTGGACTCTCAGAAATCGTGTTTGTTTGTTGGTTTAAAGAGTGTTGGCATTTTGTTGTGTGTGACATGTTTTGTTTCTTTCTTATTTTTTCCCGGAGCCCCGGAATGGCGCGGCTTCCTTCGGAAAGAAGTTGGCTGCTGGGCTGAGGTCCCGTTGAAGCCACCTTTCACCGAGCCTCCAACAAAAAAACGAAACGTAATCGGCACAATGGGCCAAAATAACACAATCACCGCAAAAATCACACAATCAATTTACCATAACCTGCGAAAACCCATAGACATCCATAGACATAGACCGTTTACCAAACGCTAAGGGGGCTTGACATGTCCAATCGCCAACCCTTCAATAGGGATTTAGGACTTCTTCTTTTAGCCAGTTCGCAGCTTCTCTCGTGCGGGCTTGCTTGCAGCGTTTTCCATGGAGTCAGCTTTATATGTGCCGAGCGGCTGAGCCCGGTCGAGCGTCGCGCGTCGAAACTCGCGCGTGGGGCTCTGCAAAACGTGGCCCACGAGCAAATGGTTCCCGCTCAACCCGAAGCCCAGACTAAAGCCCTGGTTGAATAGAGCTGCCCCCTCGGGGATCCTTCACTTTTCACGGTGAAACAAACGGTTCCAATGCCAATCCGCTGCCGGATGTGCAACCACTTGGGCCTAGTGGGCCTAGGCCTATGTCTTGCTTCCCCTGGGTCCGTTTGAACACCATTGAATGATGTGGCAGGCATGCAATCCACCCTTTGGCGGCCTAAGCCACCCCAAAGAGGGTGCCACCCCCCCAAAAAAACAAAAAACCATTTCCAGACAGCCATGAACATTGCTTCAAGTCTCAGCCAAATGGATATCCAAAAGACAATTGTCACCAAATCTTGTGGTTGATTTTAAAGAAGTTGGCCCCTCAGGCTATGCAAAGTTCTTCTGAAACAAAAGAGAAAAACAAAAGATACTCTGCAAGATAAATGGGATCGGAATTGGGATGTCTACGTCTACGTTGAACAAGTGGAACCTGAGCAAATGGTCTGCGGCCCTGCAAGGAAAAGAAGCCACAGGAAGTCTAAAATCAGATGGTGTTCAACCTAACCCGGCGGTGTAAACAGCCGAGACCTCCATTGGAGGGACCGCAAACTACGGTACCTGGAGGTTTCTATGACGCAATAGGTTACTTATCCCAACATAGGTGGCCGTTAGGAAACATATCTGGCCCTGGTAATGGGCTATAAAACCAATCTAAACCAGCGGAACCTTCTTTTAATTCTATTCCAAACTAACCGGAAAGAAAACGAAAACGCACCTACAAGAACTATATATGTTTCCCAAAAGATAGGCAGTCACGGCAACCTCCTTTTTTTTTTGGACGAGTGGAGCTTTTCAGACTCGTCCACCGGGCACCAGGAGCCCTTTTTCGGGGCCCCCGACGCTCCCGGGCGTTTCGCAGCTGCTCCCCGAAGCGAGCCTCCACGCACCTCACCAGCCCGGTTTGGTTCAGGCGCTCGCTCGCGGGGCGCGGAGGTTTTAACTCCGGGGTCTCCGAAATTTTCTGAAAAAAGAAATGGGTGTGGGTCAGAAATAGGTAAATGAAACAAGAACTAAAACCTGCGGTCCCCCGGTGGTTTAATTTGACCCATACCCAAATGAGATTTTCTGAACCAGATTTTGCGCCTAGTTTTGGGCGGGTGGATTTCCAGCAAGAAAGGGAAAAAGTGTCTCAGGGAAGATGAAACCAAATTTCCAGATTCTCCGATTGATTGAACCCAATGGTGACTACGTTCACGTTTCCAGGGTGGATTTCTGGGGTCTCCGATTTCCCGAAACTACACGAGGTGACTATTTTGGTGTGGGTGAAGGGCTTCCAGACTCTCCATTGCCAAAACAAACATGATGCAAAGCTGCCAACCAGAGCTCTGACGCGTCTGGAAATGAACATCGTTCTGTGGGGTGGTTGCATAATAAGGAACCCAAACATAAAGCTTGTTATTCTTGGGAGCCACCAAAAAACGGTCTGATTGCTTGCTCGGAATGGACACCTGTTCTCGTTTTTCCACCACAGCAAGCTCAAAGCAAAGCGACAATCAGATGTTCCCAGCCCAGAATCCGAGCCTTCCAAGCGGACAAGGCCTTGTTTCTGTGTGGCTTCCCTTTCCAAAACCAGGATGCCCCCGAAATGACTTTCTTACCTTTAGCTATCTTGGCAAATCTTCGCTCTTTACAGCCCCCACTCAAACACTAATAGAACCGAACCAGAAACAAACACATGCGAAGCGCTGAGCAATAGTCTCCTGTCTTGCCTTCAAAAAGAAAGGCGCCAGGCAACGATGATAACTACTTGTGGGCCAAGGACACAGCAAGATTAGGTTTTGACCCCTAGCTGAATTCTGAAGCTCGCCACTTCTGGCACCCCAAATGGACCATAACCAACGTCATGGTTTCTGCTTGCGCGAAGCAAATGGATTTCGCAACCATCCACAAGTATCACATGGTTCTTCCCACCTGTCTGCTTTCAAAGGAACACCACCAGGGAAAACCGACGCCGCCGTTTGGGGGATCGATGACTTCTTGGTTGGACCAACCCCCCGCTGCGACCGACCCCGCCACCGCCCCCGCTGGCGATTCCGCGAGCAACGAGTAACGAGGCTTCGAGGCTTTGGCCGGCGCTGGAGCCACAGCACCGCGTGGGAGGTGCCGAAACCCATGCAGTGCAGCAGCTGCTCCTCTTTCATGGTATTTGCAAACCCAAAGTCCTCCATTAGAGAGGTTAGACTGTTTTCCCGGTAGTCTATGGGGGAACCCTCCCCCCAAAAAGTTGGTATAGTCTATTTTAGTAGGGGAACTGTAATCTATTTTAGTAGGCTAACCCTCCCAACCAAAAACGGGGTGAGAAAGGGCACCAATTGCTGGGGGACCTAGGCAAACCAAACCAAACCGGGGGAAACCCCCGGATCCATCCTTGCGGGAACCAACGGATGGCTGGGCTCTACTTTATATGTTCTGATGTTCTGCGAAATGTGATTCTTTTTACATGTGGGTTAAATGGAAACCCGACCGCCAAACCAACTAAACCTCTAACCAGCTGAGGGGACGGCTGGGAACCGCCAAGACAACTCAGCCTTTGGAACCAGGAACACCTGGTCAGCAAGGGAAGCCCTTTCGGCCAAAGTCTGAGAACTCACGAAGTGAGAGTGGCATGGGACATTGCCCGCACGCCAAAATTGATTTCCCTCAACAGTCAAGCGCTTGTTTGGTCCCCAAGTGTCGCCGTTCCCACAGTCACATCCTCAACTAGGTCCTCCAGTAGAGAGGTTAGAGTAAGGGTACCCTTTTCTCTGTAGTCTATTTTAGTGGGGAACCCTCCCCCCGAGAAAGGGTAAAAGGGCACTACTGGGGGACCTATAGTGAAAATGACCTTCGCTTTGAGAGCTTCTTCCAACCCCGAAGGACCAGTTCGAAGTTCCCATGTTTCCAACTCCAGCGTCGATGACGAGCTGATGGGACAAGGCAAGCCTGGGAGACAAACGGCTTGGGCATCACTTTAAAGGAACATCTGAAAAGAGGGTCTTGGTGCCGGTTTAGTCGGGTTACTTGTTCAGCCCTTTCCGCAAATCTCGAGCCGAGCACAAATCGGGAGTGCCCAAGAAAGACTATTACACTGCTTCTGGCCCACATGAATTAAACCTTATCCCAGCGGTGTAGCCAAGGCCGCTGCCTAGACACTTGGGTACTCAGAAACCCAAGAGTTCTGACAAGCTTTCTGGGAGACACAGGCACAGCAACACATAGCCCTGGAAGTTTGCTGAACACCAAGTGACGACTAAAACCCGCCAACAGCAGGAGAGACTGAGCCTCTGGACAACATGAATGTTCCCTGTTTCCGTGTCCACAACCTCAGGTGCTGGGGAACATGCAAGTCTTTGCGGGTGCGGGCTGGTGGTTGTCGCAAACCATCACGCAGGCGTGCCGGAAACTGGAAGCGGCTGCAAGCGGCAGGGTTGGACACAGATAAAACAGCCAGATCCGACCCCTTGAAACCGGAAGCAATCATAGGTGTCCTTTTGGAAAATAGATGGCCCTGGTAGATGATTGAACCACCAGGTAAACCAGGGCCCTCTGCTTTTTTACCAAACCAACCAAAAAGGACACCCATGGAAGAAAAGGGAAGCTGTTTCAAACTCAAAACCCCAAACAAGAAACGGTAAGAAGGGCACCTAGCTGGGGAACCTAGTGGTTTCAACTGCGAAAGTTTCTCCCCGCGTCCTTGAGCTTGCGCTCGAAGAGGAAGGGGTAGGTCAACGGCAAAGCCTTCACCCAGGCCGGGACCACACCGCCAGCCTCGCGGTTGGCGGATGGAGCGATCGCTCTTGTGGTTGGAGCGATCATCTGCACATGCGTTCGGAGGCTCCCGGCTTTCAATGGCAGACCCGACCCCTCCATTTAGACACCCTGCTTCGGTGGTTGGGGGTGTTAAAACCAGGCAGTTTGAAGGCCCTAAATCCATCGGGAGCCTCTGGGTGGGCCAAAAGAGGGGCCATGTTTGAGTCATTACCCTCCCAGCTAACATGGAAGTGCAGAAAGACTTCTTGCTTCTTGGAAAGGGCCTTTTTGCACTTCCATGTTAGTTGGTGTGTACTTGCTTTTAAACAAGGGGCCTATGTTTTAGTAGTTGCTTGCTTTTCATGGGAGCGCCCTGCAAAAAAGGCACAGTCCACTGTGAAAACCGTACAGTAATACTACTTTACAATCCGCAATGGCACACTACTACCGCAAGCAACACCTACCATGTGGAAAAAGGATTCAGGATTGATTTTAAAGAACCCAAACAGGTAAATTGGGTAGCACTAAATGGGTCCCAACAAATGGGTTCAAGCCATCGCAACCTGTGTACTCGTGGTGCAAACGGAAATGGCCCCAAAGCTCTGCTCAAAGTGAAGGTGTGGCTGAGAAACCACCTCCACAAGACCAAATCCTCTCGTCGCCCAAGATGAGGACTCAGGATTGCTGAGCGTTGGCCAAGCCTAATCCATAATTCCTATAGGGAAGCCACTACAAAGGAACACCGTTTCTTTGCGTAACCCAAGGTAAGGATTCAGGATTCACCTTGGAACAGCCCAGGATTGCCTTTGAACAGCCCAAAGAAACCTTGAACACCTGAAACCCGTCACTTGGCACGACTTTCACCCAAGGAATGTCTCGGGGAGACCAAAAACTGGAGAGCTGCCCTTTGGTCCTGGAAAACCTCCGTTTTTCAGGGTCCCAACTCAAAAGGAACAAAACAGAACAAACCCTGGAGGGAGGGGTTCAAATGAACACCCCGGGGACAAGGGAAAGACACAACAAATGGGAGAACATGTGTTTTTTGTTTTTCACGGTCATGTGGGAAAAGCACGCAACAAATGTGGGGAAAATTGATTCCCCTAGTCACAAGGGAAACACACAAATGTGTGGAAATTCGAATGAATTCCCCCGGTCATCCTCCATTCGCTTAAGCCCCTGGCAAAAATAAGCGTGAAATAGATTCCCTTTAAAACCAACAGGGGAAAATAAAACATATTCATTTCAGCACTGGAAGCCGCAAAAGGTCTTCTGAGGCACTGGCCGTCAGCAAGGGCTGGGACAGCTGATGCGCCAACTTCCGGTTCAGCTGATCATTCTCCCAGCCTGGGATGCGTACGTCTGGATGGGCAGGTTTGTCTCAAAAATAGGGGACCCCAGCAAAAATTGGGGGGTTTCCAATTCCAGGTCCTCCAGTAGAGAGGTTAGAATGAGGGTACCAACTTTTTCTGTAGTCTATTTTAGTAGGGCAAAAGGGCACTGCTGGGGGACCTAGTTTTGGTTTTCTCTTAAAACCAGCAAGAAAGGGGTACCCCGAAAGAAGGACAGACCCATGTCCCTTTGCCAACCACCGGTTGGTTGCGTGGTTTCTGGTTGGAAGGTGGATCCCATTGGCCCGGCAGTTGTAGGCCCAACAAAGGGTCGCCCCTCAGAAAGAAGACATCCAGATACGGTCTCTTTGTTTCCGCACCTTTTGGACTGAGCCAAAGCTTGGTGGCTGTGGCTGCTTGACTTGCACAAACTGAGAATGATGTTGTCCCTCCGCAGCCGAACTTGTTGTTGGCTTAGAGGGGGAAAAACTATTCCTAATCCTTTAAGCGGGCTCCGAGTCCCAATTCAACCATGGGAGCTTCTCTAAAATACCGTGGATGGTTGCGAAATCCGCTTCTCGCACCACCGAAAAGAAGCCATGGTTGAAACCAGAAGGTCTGTTAGTCTTGACAGGGGAATCGAATCATTCCAGGCTTCGCAACCATCCACAGTTCCCCAAAATTGTTGAACTCTTTTGGTGGGCATCATTTCGGTGGGGAAAAAAGTGTCCACCAGTCACCTTCCAGCTGGTTCCCCAATCAGATTCATAGCCAAGTGACAACCACGAACGATCATTTTAGTCGGGCACCCCCTAGAAAGTCAACTATATCTCATTTTCCACGACTCTGTTCCCCGAACCAACCCAACCCAACCGGTGGTTCAAGGGAATTTGCCTAAGGCGCCCTAAGCCCGAAAGCTCCCTGAGAACCCGAAAAATGACACCCAAAAACCCAAACCAAAAAACAACCGACTCCATCGCCGCGGTCTTGGAGCCCGGCGGATGCCCGGATGGCCCTGGCGCCGCAGGCGCCGCAGCAGCGCCAGGAGCGTGGCCTCGGAGCTTCGGGCTGCGGCCGACCGCTTCGAGGGATCGACGAATCTGTACTCGGTTGCGAAATCTGCTCCCCTGCTAAAAGTTGAAAGCTTTTAGTGGTTTAATGGAAAGCCCATTGGTTGGCAAAAAGTTCAAGTGCTAACATCCAAGCAAAATGCACCAACGTGTACCTCGTGTTGGTGTTCAAGGTGTTTGGAGTGAACATGGTTTGGTTTTGAAGGTGTTTCGGGTGATGGTTTTGGAGTGAAACCAAAGTGAACATGGTTGGTTGGTGGTTGGCTTTGGAGTGAAACCAAAGGGAATCTTGGATGTTTTTGCTTTTGGGCGGGGGGGTGGGGTGGGGTGGAGTGAGGTGAAACCAAAGGGAATGTTGCTTGTTTGTTTTGGTTTGGTGGGGGTTTCAGGTTGGTGTGGAGTAAAACAACAGTGAATGTGGTGTGTTTGCTTTGCTGTTTGCTTGGTTGTTTGTTTTTGCGGGTGGAGGAGTGGGGCTATCTTGCCACAATGGCAGGGGTTGCCTCAAGGACACCTGTTGGGTGAGCAAATTCTATGGGGTGAAGACCAGGGTCCAATTCTTAGGGTGATGCTGGGGCGTGGGGGCGGGGGGGCATCCCAAAGTGACCTTTTGGGGCTAGAAATCAACCCAGACACCCCCACCTACTGGTTCAATTCCTAGGCAAACGTTTAAGTTGGATCCAGCCATACGAAGACAACAAAACAAAGCTCAAAATTGGCTCTGGACAAGCCAAACATGCTAAGGGTTAATTCTACAAACCCTGTGCACAATTCTTATGTGTTTAGTTCTAGTGGGCGACTTATTGAGTATGCAACCGCTCGATACGTTCCTTGGTAGCTCCATGAGTCTTGGGTTGGACATACCGGTTTCCTCATCCCCAAAACTTGCTTGCTCCAAACCCCAAGCAGAAGCTGAATCCCTCCTTTTTTAGATGCAATGGCGAGTCCGAAAACAATTGGCGTCCTTTCGATCTCCGTGTGCATTCACTTGCCCAAAGGCAAATCACCTTTTGAACATTGACTATGGATCAAATCAGGGACAAAGGGCTGAACTGGTCAATTCGGTTTGGGCAAGTGAGTAATTATTAAAACAAATCATCTTCCCTCTGGTCTAGGTCCTCCAGTGGAGAGGTTGGACCAAGGGTACCAACTTTTCTCTTCTGTAGTCTATAGTAGGGCAACTCTCCCCCAAAAAAGAAACGGTAAAAGGGCACCTAGCTGGAAGACCTAGGTGAGCAATTACCAAAAACATCTTCTTCCCGGTTGCATGGGCCTTCCCCCGATGCGTGGTTTGGATTAACCTTGGTTGACGTTGGAAGGGGAGCAAACAAATAAATTTTATCAGTTTAGTGGGGAATTCAACCACTAAACCACAATAAGCAAAAATTAAAATGTGTCCCAACAACCACGTAACAACGTATTAACCACGTGAAGCGAACCACAGGGCCACGTTTTGGCCACGCCGGCGCACCCGGACTCCGTCCGGGCTCCCCGGCGGAGTCCCCCTCCGCGCCGGCGCGGCCGGCGGCCTGGACCTGCGAAATCTTAACCCGCGAGGCGGTCGTTGCTTTTTTGGGGGGGTTCCGATTTTTTAGGGTCTGAGGTCGACCCCACGAAAAAAAGGAGGTAAAAAGAAAAACAAAACTGGAAACCCGGGTGTTTCAACGAAAATGGCCTTAAAAGCGAGGGTATTTGGAGTAAGGGGTAGGGAACAAGACCTGATCAGCTTGATTTGCTTCTTCCTCCGCTGGAAAACATGAGAACATGTGTCCAGTAGTTGTCCTGTTGGTTTTTATTTGGAACCCCACCCCGAAACGGCAAGACATGGACAGTTTCCTTTTCCTCCAGTAGTGAAGTCGATTCCTTTCAAACACCAACAGGGAAGAGTAAAAGATATCATTTTCAGCAAATGGAAGTCTTGGCTTCCCTGAAGAACCGCTCCACTCAAAAGCGACACTCGCGTATGTTTCTGCCGGCCCATTCTTGCAAGCCCCGGACTCGGGCCCGAAAAAATTTGCTTCACAGGATCCCACTAGTGCGTTTCTCTGATCGGTATGGGGGATGGTGTCCCCCGCCCCCCCTTGTTCGCTTCAATAAACAAGTGTGAAACAACAGCTTAAGTACCAGTTGGGGGGGAAAATTATTTTGGCACCTTAGCTCTCCTTTTTGGTGGACAAGTTTGGCATGAAGCTTCCTTTACCACTTGAAAGCCACAAAGGCCATGTTTGACAAGTTTGGCACTCGCATCCTGAGTGCATTGGCCTAAAAAAGTCCGAGTCTTTTGTTTACCAAAATGGTCCAAGCCGGAAAGTGACGATCGAGTCCAAGGATGCAGAAGTCAACTTTTGCCACTCACCCGCGTAGGTCCTCTAGATTTGAGAGGTTAGAACAAGTTGGTACCAACTTTTTGTCTGTCTATTTTAGTAGGGTTTCCCTCTCTCCCAAAAAAGAAACGGCGAGAAAGGGCACCTAGCTGGGGGACCTAGCCACCATTCCAATCCCATGGCCACCGGTCGAGTGCACGGACGCCGAGTGCCCGGCGCCCGTATGGTCGCGCTGCAGCTTGGACTCCTTCGCCTGCGAGTCGCTTCAATTTGGGTAGCCCGGCAACCCCAAGGAGCAAAGGCCAAGACCTGCCGTAGGTTTAATATGGCCGTGGCGAATTTCCAAAATGGGTTGCCCTGGTAAGTGGAAACATGGGTACCAAAACCTGCGGTTTGCCCCTCCTGTTTAATTTTGAGCCACACCCATATCTGGAATCATAATATTTCACCCACCTGAAATTCGACCTGAAATCAGGTGGTTGGGCGGCCATTCCCCACATAAACCACCATAAGGGGTGAGGTCGTGTGAGGTCGCTATAATTCACCCAGACCATTTGGGTGTGGTTGTCAAACCTAGGGTCACCTGCGGTCCATTTCCTGGTGGTTGAATGTTTTCATCCACATCCGTGGTTGACTTGGCAGTTGGAATATCAATATGCTTTTCCGGGGCTTACTTTAGGCAAATCAAGTCCTGTAAAAATGGACCATGAAAGCAGGGTTCCCCACCCCAAAAGGACATAGGATGCCATTTACGTGTCAACGGCTTCTTGATTGGACATGGTGCAATCCAACCCTCTTTGAGTGTCACTCTTTTCATCCTTGCCCAAAGGTAAACCTTGAAAACTGTGAAAGGCAGCTTTGGATTGATTCTTTTCTTGGCTGTCAAAATGAGGGTCCAAGACAAACCGCTGTCTGGCATGAGGATTCGGGATTGATGTTGAGCCCAGATTCCTCAAACGATATCAGGCCCTGGTCGCACGTGTTTCCCGCGGCTCCCCCCACATGAGCCATGGTCAACAACAAACGCTCATGTGGACCATTGTGCTGGTTTCATTGGCAACCCTGGCACTGAGACAGGCTTTCCAACTAAAGTCCAATGCGAAGGCTCCCCCGCAAAAGCTTGCTATCCAGAAACTAGAAAAACGAGCAAAACCAAACAAAATCAATTACAAACTGACGCCCACCTATCATAAGGCGAAAGCGTCCCTGGGTGACCATCCACCAACGTCATTGGATGGACAAGGTTTCATGCAAGCGCTGGTTTTTTTCCGCACATGTTTGTGTGACACGCCGCATTTCTGTACGCCATCTATCCAGATTCTGGACTCCGCAGTTTGGCTGCCGCCTTGGACATGCTCAAGTTGCCAGTGAACCACGACAACTTTCTGCTCCTGAAGCAAGATCCAGGTCCAGGGCAAACTCTTCAAACCGCCCTTTGCTGTCTGGAGTCACCAGAACCGCCAGAGGATCCAAGAAACATGAAAAAAACATCAACAAATCCCAGAAACATGCAAACAAAACCAAAACAATCCAAGAACCATGAAACAAGCACATCATCAAATACAGGATATCTCACCAAGGTGTCGGTCTGACACTGAGTCTCCCATTTCGAAGGCTCATTGGCCCATCCGAGGTGAAACGGACCTTCCGGACACCCGGGACGTTCCGGCCGAAGGACCCAACGAGAAGCCTACTGTGGATGGTTTGCGAAATCCATTTTGCACCACTTGGACACCAAAGCGTTTGTTGGTATTTACGTTGGGAAATCGAATCCAAAACCAGGGTCTCTGAGGTGCGAGAAGCGGATTTCGCAACCATCCACAGTATCGCATGACCAGGGAGCTGGGACTGTGAAACCGATGACCTCCGGTCCTCTGGTCAAGGGATTGGCAAAAAATCATGGCTGACATTGCCGGACTTGGGCGGATTGACCCAAAACCATTTCCCGACTTCTGCTTGGCCAAAACCGACCAATTTTCAAACAAGGTCCCAACTGTTGCTTGGCCTGACCAATCTAAAGCAAGCTCCCGACTTTTGCTTCGCCACTGAAACCGGCCGTCCCAAGATGTCCAATAACTCTTTGGTGAGTTCCAGAGCCGAGCCAAGCTAAGGCAGGACTGCCTTCATCCCGCATGCACCGCCTCCATTTGCTTCCAGTAGTGAAATCGATTCCCTTTAAAACCAACATGAGAAAATAGAAAATATATTTAAGCAAATGGAAGATCAGGGCAATGCGGCTTTCTCTGGAAAGACTGCCAGCATTTCATCCGCCTCCAATACTTGGCTCGCCACCTCCTCTGCCGGCCATCGAGCTGTGCAACCCATCTGCCGCCGCCGCAAAAGCAATTCTGTGGGAAGAAGCACACCTAAGGACCCCCTCGAAATTGAAAATCCAAAAGGGAACAGGGAGCCGCCGGAGGCTGCAGTTAAGCTGATAGCATCTTAGGTTGCAGTCACTGGATACAAGCGAGAAGAATGGCTTGTAAACCAAGTGTGGCCACTTGGCCGAAGATCCAAGTTCCCCAATTGGGCTTGAAATTGAATGGGCGACCCTTGGGTGGGCATCATTCTGCATGTGTTTCCTACAATTCCACAGCTGCCCGAGTAAAGCACCTTTTCATGGCGAGCTCGTTATACCCCAGAGTGAGCTCTCTATAAAACAGGCAGATTCTTGAGGTACTATGGATGGACGAAATCCATTTCGCACCACCTAAGAAACCCGAGTTTCTGATACTTCCCCGACGGAAATACCAACAACCGCTTTGGTTTCAACCATGATTTCCAAGTGGTGCGAGAAGCGGATTTCGCAACCATCCACAGTAGGATAGAAAGGACGCCCTGGCCAATGGCCAATTTGCCTGTTTTATAGAGAGCTTCTCGTTATACGCCAGATTATCGCGGTGGGATGGGGATTCAAATCCATAAAACAGGCAGATTCGGTGGGATTCACGTCCAAGCAAATCCAAATTTGATCCCCGGGCTCCTCCAAGACCAATCGGAAACGCTCCTCCTTGATCCTCCCCGTGGGGGAGTCGGGCTCCTGCGACGAGTCCAATGTGGAAATCTGAAAACCACCACCCTCAGAATATACCACTATAGAAATAGCCAATAATAGCCGCCAATTATATCTTGGAATAATATGCTCTTAATTTGTCTCATGTGCTTCGCGTCTTTCCCGGTGGAAGCCATCTTAGAACAACAACCCCTTCTCTGGTTCTCTGGTCAATCTACCGCAAACGGCTTGGGGAAAACAGGTCGGAATGGACGGTTGAACAACCGCAGGCCACAGCAAACGTGTCGTCCACACGTTGCAAGTCTTGCTTCTTCCAAATGGCGGGAAAACATTGCCGTCTGGACTAAAGATATGAAACACATCTCTCAAATCGGGGTCCAAACCTGTCAAAATATGTATTGCATTTGCCTAAGCCCCCTGGAAATGATGAGAACATATTTCCAGTAGTGAAATTGTCTCCCTTCAAAACCAACGAAGAAAATGCAAGAAAGTACAAAAGGAAGCGACTCAACAACATACTTGTCCCCTTGTACTTTTCATCAGCTCTCTCACTTGCGCAAAGGACCCGGAAATACAAGGTCAACATATTGAAACCTGGACGAAAGTGGACCAAAACGGGAAAACCAAAAGGTTAAAAGGTGGGCTTTCAACAACTGAACTGGTTCTTAAGGGTAAACTGAAGTGAGCTGGATCTTGAGAGTTTTGTTTGGGCGGTCGGCTTTACCTCTAAGCCAATCCGAAGAGAGAAGCTGAGAGGGAAAGACCAAATCGGGTGTTGGTTTTTGAGCTCTTGGCATCTGCTTTTGTGGGTGAGTAAAGGGGATGACAAGTAACCCACATGTGAAGATGTGCCATCTACTGTTGACCCCTCGCTGCGTGGTTTACAAGGCAATTGAAAGGACAGGCCCGGCACGAAGTCGAAACCTGATCTGAGTCTGTCCCTAAGATCGACTTAAACACAGTGGTTGATGTGCCCCCAAAGGGAGACCCCCGGCTACCTCTATCTTCCCAGAGGCGCCGGATGTTTTTTGGGCCCTACAGCCAGGTGTTGAGAACCCCAAGCACCGATTCCCGGGGTGTTCGCATGCTTAATGGAGGGGTCGGGTCTTCCATTGAAAGGTCCAGGAGCCGATCGGAGCCTCTGGGAAGTACAGGAAAACAAATCGGATGGATTTACAGAAAGCCAAAGGAAAGGGAGCCAGGTGGCTTAAAGACCCGACTCCATTGGACACCCCGCTTCGGTGGTTGGGACCCGGTCTCAAAACAGGTGGCTTGAAGCGGCTAGGCCCTAAATCAGTCGAATTGGAGCCTCTGGGAATTGTCCAAAACGTGGCACCCGGCCCCGCTGCGTCCTTCACCAGGGTGGCCACGGCTTCAGTCAGCCTGGGCAGGGCGTTCTTCGCTGCCAGGTACTTGTTGAGCCGGTGGACCACCTCCGGGGCAGCCGGCGGGCGTTTTGGGCGCCTGGTTTCCGTGAGTAAGCCATTGGCTGAAAAAATCGCCGCCGCTCGGGAAGAAAAAAGAAGAAGGGAAAACACACAAAATCTAGGGAAATCGCGATTCCGTGTGAAACCAAGGGCAAACAAATATTTGTTGATTTGGCCATGGGTCAAAATCCCGTACCCCCAGTGAACATCCCAATCCCCACAAAAATAGGTTTCCTTGACCGAACCATGGCCATTTCAGTGGAAGGTTTCCTTGACCAAACCCTTTCTTTTCGGGGCCAGATTCAAGGGAAAACAATTGGAAGAGTTGCTCAAAGGACCTGGAACTCTAAGGCGGTCACCTTTTGGGGCCATGGCGAAATATGGGATCCCATTTTGGGGTAGGTGAATTCACCACCCATTTTAGAACCTATTTTAGTGGGGATTGGTTGATGTTCACTGGGGGTACGATTTGGACTTTGACCCATGGCGAAATATGTTTGCCAAATTTTTGCCTAAAACCCACGCGGTCAGATCCGGTCGATTCGCTGGCAAGTGAGGACACCGCCCTAACTGTTTCACGCTTCTGGGGGCAACCTGGAGAAATAAGATCTTGGGTCCAAATTTTGTTGGCTGGTCTAAACCTTTTATCCGTTTGGTTGCTAGGTCCTCCAGTAGAGAGGTTGGAATAAGGGTACCAACTTTTTTCTGTAGTCTATTTTAGTAGGGGAACCCTCCCCGAAAAAAGAAACGGTAAAAGGGCACTACTGGCAGACCTAGGTTGGTTCTTCAAGGGAAACCACCCGGACAACGGACAGCTTTTGGGGGGATCCGTAAACGCCTCCAGTCCCTTGGAAAGGGCATGGGGCAGGGGAGAGCGGCTCGAAGGGGGGAGCCCACATTTTGCGAAAAATCCACGAGTCTCGCACCGAAATGAAACCGTGGTTGAAACCAAAGCGTTTAAGTTGGTATTTACATGAGAATCATCAGAAACTCGGGTTTCTTAGGTGGTGGAGGATTTCGTCCATCCACAGTACCTTATTTGGACTCCCTCCCGGCCCCGCCCCAGGCCCCGATGATTTAACTATTCTAGTGGTATTGACCATGGCTGGCACGACGGCGCAAACGCTTCGCTTTTGCTCGGGTAAATCGAGATAGCACCGCACAACTTCACTACTTGCTGGCTCCTGGTAGGGAGTGACGTAGGAAGAGTATGACCCGAGTCCGAGCAAGTTTCGAAACGATCTGCAAACCTGACAGTGTAGAACAGGATCATGAAAGCAAACCACCCCAAATGTCCCATTTGATGAGATCCTGACAGGGCTTGCTGCATTTCCCCTTGAAACATCAGCCCACGGTTTCCCTCTAAAATAAACCAACTGGTATCCTTTGAGCGACCCTTTAAGGCGCAGTGTTTTCGGAAAACCCAAGGAGGCCGACAAATCTGCCGCTGTCAGATGATTCACAACAGCACCCGCAGCGTCCCAAAAAGAACAAAGAGGAAACCAAACAAGACCACTCCAACTACAGGGCTCTGGAATTCCCCTTCTACAAAAAAAAACATGTGTTTTGCCCTATGTGTTCGCAATTAAACCCCTGGCACACCAAAGCTCACCCACGAGGGCAAACTTCGGGGTACCTGGGTGTTGAACACCTGGTTTAGCTCTCCTAAACCACTTCTCCAGTATTCCCCCCCCCCTTTTACCCTAAAAACCCTTGCTACATAACCACGTTCTTGCCTCTCTCGATGGAACATTGATAACCCCAGGATGACACATTTGTTTACAGACTAGTTGCTACATAACCCCTGACAACACAGCGACACTCACTTTCATTGGTCGATGTCTCCTTCGTGTCGCCCCAACTCATCGATTTGACTGTGTGTCAAAACCCCTTTTTCCCCCTGGTGAACATCAAAATAGGTGGCAAGTGGATGTTCACCCACCCCAAAATGGCTCGCCACAGGTTATGCCCCATGGCCATTTCTCTCGTCTCCGTGGCTTCCCCCCCAAAAAAAGGAAAACGTCAAACTAGACATTGACAAAAAAAATAAGAGTACTAACAAATACAATTTATATATATATATATTATGCGTGTATATAAAAATTACTTTTTTTAAACAAAAAAAAAAAAAAAAAAAAAAACGGGCCGGTCGCCTCGGTGAGCTGCAGCGGCGCGGTTATTTTGGCGTCCTTGGAGCTACGCCGCTCCCGCTCCGGCATGTAGAGGGGCACCACCTGGCGGGTCTCTCCGAGTCCGGGCGCGCGGCGCGCGGGTCCGGGGCGGTGGCCGGGTTAGCGGCCGGGTTTGGGGGGGAAAAAAAGCCTGGCTGTGGTGGTCAAAACCGTTTTGGGATCCCATGTTGGTTGGATTGGGTGAATTCACCACCCATTTTCGTCGGGATTAAAACCGCTTTAGGATCCCATTTTGGTGGTTTAGTTCCATCCAAGTCTTAGTTCAAAGGGCATGGCGGCATGGCTTTTAAACCAGGTTCAACTTTTAGTGGTTGAATGGAAAATAAAAACTTAGAGTCCTAACATCCAACTAGGTGAATTATAATATTTCACCAAGCTGAAATGTTTGGTACGGTTGGGGGGTTATTCCCCACATAAACCACAATTTGGGGTGAGGTCGTGTGAGTTCGTTATAGTTCACCCAGACCGAGTTTTGGGATCCCATTTTGGGGGTGAAATCACCAAGTTCTTTAGAACCTATTTTAGTGGGGGTTGGTTGATGTTCACTGGGGGGTGGTGGGAATTTTGAGCCACCTCGCTCAGAGCGAGTCTCCGGGCGTGCGAGTCTGGGGGCTTGGGGGTTGGAGCTCCGGCGCCGGAGCTCGGAACGGTTTGGAGCGACTTGGCGGCCGGGGTTTTGGGGGGGTTGAGGGGATTTTGGGTTTTTGGGGGCAGCTCCATAGCAAAACAAACGAGTGAACAAAATAATGAACAAGACAAAGAAAGAGAAAGAAAGAAAAATAGAAAAAGAAAGAAAGAAAAATAAAGAAAGAAAGAAAGAAAGAAGAACAAAAAGAGAGAGAGGGAGCGAGACCTGTTGTGGAGCTTCATAGGTTGCTCCTTTAGAAGTCTCACCTAGCCCATTGTGGCCCCCCTGCATTGAACCTGCAAGAGTGTTCCTCTTAGATCCTCCAGGATCCCTAGGTATGTGAGTGGAGACGGGTTGGAAATTCCCCTTCTCGGCGGCTACAGTCGACCTGCAAATGCCTCGAAAGGGCACGCGTTTTTGATCGTCGAGCTTCAAAAGGGCGGGAAAAGAAGAATATATATATATATAATTCAAAAACAAACAATTCGAAAACAAAACCGGCTCGAGGTCTAGGCGCGTTGAAAGCTTTCTTCGCCCCCCGCCTGCGACCCGAGTCGGAACTCCCGCCATTGCCCAGGCCCTCGACACCGCATCCGGAATCACCGCGCGCCGCCCGGTCGCGCCATCCGAGTCGCGTGTCGCGTCTTGAGCCAACCAGTGGCCCGAACCGACGAGTCAAGCAGAATCACCGGGGGGATACAAATCAAAGGCATGTTTAAACAAAACAGCGCAACAAAAATGGGTGGGGGGAATCAAAACTGCGCAAGCATTTTGTTTTGATGATCCTTAAACAAAAACAAAAACAAGCAGATTTTACGGGGGGAGAGACTAGGGGAATGCTCGCCTGCCTTGCTTTGATATGGCCCGTGTCAAGTACTTGCTACCAACTGGAAGTGGTTGCTCACTCGGAATGGAATGCTCTGTTGCTCACATAAACCACGGTACTCCATATGGTCTGAACCAGTCCGTTCAAAGGATCTGCCAACCTGCTAGCGCCACGCCAGCACATAACAGGTGCTCGAAGCTGAAGCTGGGATCCCAAATGCTTGCTTTCAATTGCTCACTTGCCCAAAGGACCCAGAAAAAAAAGGTCAACCTTTTGGCACCTCCACTAAAAATGGACCAAAGCGGGAAAACCAAAAGGTCAAAAGGTCGGCTTTGGGTAACTGAGATTGGGTTTTCACGGTAACTTGCCCCAAGAGAATTCCTAGTTCGGGCACATGGAGGTACAAATGAAGACAGGTGCCGACGGAATTACTTATTTCATTTTGGAACAACACTCACATTCTGGATGGACGAAATCCTGCACCACCTAAGAAACTCTGGAATTATACTTCCCCTGCAAATACCAAGCTACCAATGCTTTCAACCCTGGTCACTCATTTCGGCGGTGCGAACGGAATTCCCCAACCATCCACGGCACTTCTTCGTTTTGGGTGTCAGTTTGGGGTCTGCATTCCTTCCTTCTTTTCGCACGTGACAAAACCTGCTGGGACATCTCTCGCCGTGGCAAACCGACGGCCAACTCACGCACACTGGAAACGAGTTGGGGGCAACAAAAGCTCAGTCAGGCGCTGGCAGAACCGCAGAATTGCTCAACAAATAACTCATCTTGGGAGTCGAAGCAGCGCCACAGCGTATGTTTTGTGGAATCTGCTCAAATTTTTCCATCTGGCTTCCAAGCGCAGGGAGCCCATCATACTGCTCTAGAACTGCAGCAAAGACCGTTCCTTGATGATCGCTCCTCTGGTGGGACCCATGTCCGTCCGGAAAGGATCATAGAAAATCATACTTTTTGGTGGGTCGCGACATCCTGCACCAAGCAACCCAAAAGAATGATACGATGCCGAGGCAACTACCAAGAAAAAAGTTATGGTTTCAGCCATGGTTTCATTTCAATGGTGCGAGACTCGCGAAATTCGCAACCATCCACAGTACCCCATCTCCGAATGCTTGAGGTGCAGGGCCCGGCAAAAGTGAGTTTGAGGTGAGCGTTTAACTGGCCGCATTATTCTACCAGTCTCGGTTGCTTTCTGCTTTTCTGGAAAACAAAGTTCAACTTTAGTGGTTTAATGGAAAACCCAGTAGTTTGAAAAAAGTTAAAGTCATAACATCCAAGCAAAATGCACCAAAGCAGCATCAAAGTCAGTGGCAGGTCGAAGGAAAACCACCAACCAGTTTCTGACTTTAACCTCCAGAAACAGTCAACATAATCACCCCAGCTTGGAAACAGGTTGGATTTGGGGGTTGATCAAAAGGTCCTTTACATGGGAGGACCATTGGTTGAAAACCCTTTTAAACGCACCATATTTCAACCACATATCGATCAACCCCCCTGTGCAAATCTTGAAAAAACAATTCCCTCGCCCGGCTTCCGCCTGGCAGCCCAACGAGCTGGCAGCGCGTGAGGTGCTCACGGTGTAGCGCAGGCCTGAGGCATGCCGCTGGAGGCATCTGGTCATGAGGCGTGCTCGGAGGGCTTGAGGTGGATCCCCAATCTAACTATACCCCTCAAAAGCACCTAGCCCCCAGAAGGGAAAAACCTGCTTGGCATACTGTTGACATATATATATATAATATCAGCCCCAGTGTATGAATAGGGTGAAATGTGGGGCATCAAACCACTTGTGGAGGGGAACACCCCCTTATAAATAAAACTGGGGTTGATTCATATGGGGTCAACATTAGGATTATTTCTTCTTCTTTTTTTTCCGGAAGGGCTCGAGGTGGATGCCTTTCGGCCTCTGTATTACTTCCCCTCCCGTCCGGCCTAACATGGAACCTCCCTGAGGTGTCCTGGAAGATCCCTTGGTTCTTGGGGTACCTTCCGTTTCCATTCTGAATCCAGGGATCCATTTCTTTCTAGAAAACCTCCGGAAACCCGGGGAAAACGGCGATCGGTTTTTGGAAAGAACGATGGTTGCAAAGAATGGGGAATCAACCCCGGTTCCATGTGGACAGGAGGGCAATCGATTTTGCCCAGGTTTTGTTCTTCAGGTAGCGTTGAAGGGATGCAAGTGTCTTTCGAGATGGAGCCCTGTTCAATCCTTCAAGGTCCCTCTGAAGGGTTGTGAAGGGAAGCCACGGAGAACAAAAAGCAACAAAACCAATGGGTTGCTTTGAAGGGAAACCAAGGAAAACACATGTCTGCCTTTCTAGGCGGAGAGAAAAAAAGGGGGAAAACCAACATCTTGCTACCAAACATTCCGGGCAGTCACCTACATTCATCCCCAACCAAAAACATGAGCCAACGGTTAGCCATATGCCCCAGTGTGTTCAGCTCTGTTGGTGCAAAGCTGCATTTGTTCTGATCCGGATAGCTTGACCATTATTTTTAGTTGGGGGCACTTTGGTGGACATCATGTAGGTGGGGATTCACCCACTTTTGGGGTGGTTGCTCCAAAACAAATCACTGCCAGATGGCCCCGGTCCACCAGAAATTTCATTTGGAAGTTCTTGGGCCCTGAGTTGGCATGCCCACAAGCTGGGCGGTCCGTTTTCAGATCCCCTGCTAAAAGCTCAACTTGTGGGTTAAATGGACACCCGACCACCATATGCCCATATGCTAAACAAACAAACAAAATTAAACTACTACGCGAATGGCTCGGAACTACCAAGATAGTGTTTAACACCCCTCTATCAAAAAGGACCGGTTTATTCATGCGGGGTCAGCACCAGCGAGTTGCTCATGACATGGGAATTTGTTGGGGCTCGATCCCCGTGTTTTAGAGAGTTCCCGAACATATTCCTTGGATCATGGATTGCTGGACATTGAGGCCAAAACTCACGCGCGCACGCGGCAACAAGAAATAGAAAGACCCCCAAAATCTATGGCTTTCGTTTGGCTTCCCTTTCAACAAGCAACTCCAAGAATGTCCCCGTGTTGCATCTAAGGGGACACCAAAAAGACGCCGACCACCTGAAAAAACACTCCCAAAATTGTGATTTGCCTGTTGGTTTCGCTTGAAACCCCCCCAACAGGGGTACCGAGCCTCAAAAACAAACGACCCAAACCCCGCCCAGTTCGTAGATCTTCAGCCTGGCTTTCCGTGGTTTGCATACCCTCCATTTTGCCACACCCCTTTTCTTGGCCCACATCTGGAGTCTGCTAAAAAAACATTATGTTCAAATGACGCTCAGTACTTTCTCTACCCTAAAACTCACTTCCGAACGAGTGGATTGGCCAGAAAAAGTCGAAGCACTTCTCGTTTGCCGCTCAAATGGCAACCAAACCCAAGCAACCATCAAGTCCAGGAACTCAGGAAGTGAAAAACACACATTTTGCTGCTTTTTTTGTGCTTGTGCTAAATAACGATATATATATATATATATATATGTATGAAAACGCCTTGCGCTCGTTTTCCCCGGTGTTTTGCACGCCCCCCACGTGTTTCACGGGAATTCCAGACTCCGAGACCCGGGCGTTGCTCCACCTGGCGCATGGCGGCTGGCTCCGGCCACAGCAGCGCCTGCAGCAACGTGCACCTCAGGCTCCAAAGAAGACTTTCCCAAATGGAAGTACCACCAAAGAGTCACAGATTTTGGGTAAGCCAAAAAAATCTGGCGAGTTAAACTTTTAGGGGTTGATGCCTTATCCATTCTTTTTCCAGTCCGTACCAAGGGAATCGATGCGCATTTGGCAACAAGGATAAATTTAAGTTGTACCTGGAGTCTCCTTCTGACCCAGTTAAAATGGGTCCATGACCTCATTGTTTTGGGCAATGACCACATTTTAAAAGGGTCATGGAGACTCCCGTCTGGCGGAAAACCACCCGTCCGGCCGAAAGACTCAAGTTTCAACCTGAAGAACCCGGCGAGGTCCAAACCTCTCAACAACTTCCTTCCATTTGCTCCTTCGTCGCCTGGACAAAACTAAGGACACATTTCCAGTAGTAATAGATTCCCTTAAAAGCCCCTTCCAACAAATACACATGGGGGTTGATCAATATAGCCCATTTAGTGCCCCCAGTTCTGATCAATGGGTACCTTCTCCCAGGTGGTTGAAGTATCGTTGTTTTAGTGGGTGTCCAACCAATGGTTGATCAACCCATGTCCAACCTATTTCCAAGCTGGGGTCAATATTTTCACTGTTGCTGGAGGTTACAGTTAGAAACCGCTTGGTGGTTCTCCTTCGACCTACCACTGACTTTAATACTGGTAGAAACATGAGGCCAGTTAAACGCTCACCTTAAACTCACTGCTGCTGAACAAATTTTGGACTTTCCACCTTGAGGACCTTTTCTCAGGCCCCGCACCTCAAGAAATTGGAAATCGGTCGCATTTTCTGTGCCATCTCCAGTGTCCCAGTCTCCCAGTAGAGAGGTTAGCATAAGGGTACCAACTTTTTTGTGTAGTCGATTTTAGTAGGGGAACCCTCCCCCGAGAAAGGGTAAAAGGGCACCCCCCCAGACTGGGGGGCCTAGTTGATAAACATCAATCCCAACTCGTAGGTGGATTTCGTGGAGTTTGCCCACCGCGATTATCTTCCCTTACTTCAGGGAAACGCACCTGAGCAAAACATGCGATGGTTGAACGAGTCAACAAACCGGTTGGCTTTAAATGGGGAAATTTGGGGTCCCTATACTTTCACTCTTCAACATCGCCCAAGAATTGGCAAGAAGCACAAGAATTGGCAAGAAAAAAGAGGATGCCTTTTCTGACGAGCAGGGAGCTCTGGGCGTCTTTTTCGAGGGGAGTTCCCCTTTTGGAGAATGTTTGCAAGGGGAGAGAAGGAAGACCAACCACCATCTCGGCCGATACTCGGCGCCGCGCTCCGCCGGCAGAGGCGACTCCTGAGGCAACGACTTTAGATGGCGCTAGAAAGGAGTGTGGCTCCGTGTTTTTTGTTGGGGTTTCGAAGGGGGCCGAATTGGGGAAATGGTTTAAGGTCCAAGGTCTTCAATAAGTTTGGAGGTTTTCAAGGCAAACGGGAAACCCGTTTTGGGGTGTCCACCTATTTGCACACACGCAAGTGTAAGGGAATATGTTGCAGCCATCGAAGCTGCCGTGTTTTAAACCAGGGATCAACAAGAAGCACCCATTTGGACCATGCAAGACTCGGTCATGGGGGACCTAGAAGATAGAAGCCTCATGGGCACGGAGGGATGGTCCCATCCAGTGACCCTATCGCACTTCGTGGCTGAGTCCGCGGGCTGAGGAAAAGCCAACCTAAATACCTTGGCTGTCCCTGTTCTGATCCCCTAAAAGTGACTAGCTTGTGGGTTGATGGAAACCGAACCACTCACAAGAAGCTGAAAAGCTTCTTCACCCGAGGAACCGATTTGGGTGGGGAACCCACCAGCCACTGAAGAACTGCGATGGAGTCATGGGCAGTGCGGCTGTAGGAGGCTTCGAACAGAGTGGGCAAGAACCGGCGACGTGGTTCTTGTGGTCACAACCTCATCGGTGCCTTTTTGGGGCCTAGCCACTCCACTGTTGTCTTCTTCTTACCCCTTAAAACTCCAAGCCCTGGGGAAGTTAATCTTCTACAGACATATAGCCCATGTTACCCAAAAAGTTGAAAAGTTGTGTTTTTAAGAGGTAAGTCTTAGAAGGCTTTCTGGGTGTACCGGAATTTCGACCCAGAGCCACGCAAGTCTTGATGGGCAAGAGACTATGAATGCTTACATTGATGGCCCAATCCTCAGTTGAAGGGTTGATGACTCGATGACAATATCTCGGTTGCGCTCTGCTCCCCTGCTAGAAGTTTTAACTTTTAGTGGTTTAATGGAAAACCCATTAGTTGGCAAATAGTTGAAGTCCCAACATCCAAGCAACACGCGCCAAAGATATGACCAGCAGCCAACAGAGGACGACCCATCGACACCCAACATGACCGCCCAAACTGATACCCTGGTAACATGGTCTGCTGCACACTCTTCTAAGTGGCATGCAGTACTTGAGGGGTACACAGAGGAGTACAGCTTGGGCACGTGCACCCAGCCCTCTTAAGCCAAGCTTGCCTAGGTTTTCAGGTAGAGAGGCTAGAAGAAGGGTACCGCTTCTTTTTTTGTCTAGTCTATTTTAGTAGGGGCTTGCCCTCGCCCCCAAAAAGTTGGCGAGAAAAGGGCACCAATTGCTGGGGGAATCGTGTCTCAAGATTGGGGAATCCCGGATTCCCCAAAGAGTTGGGCTCCTATTGGCTTTCCCAAGAGTTGGAGGCCCCCTAAAAGAACACCTTGCCGCACGAATCCGAATTCCGAATCGGGGTGTCAACGTTGAATGCTGGTTGCTCCTTGCCCTGTTCCGCTGGCACCTCGAACCGTCGATTCGAGGCGAAGCGGATATGTCACCCACTTGGTACTAATTACTGCGGATGGTTGCAAAATCCGCTTCCACCCAGAAACTCCGGGAAATCATAGCGTTGGTTGGAATTTACGTTCAAAATCGAATCATTCCCTTGGGTTTCTTGTTAGCTGGTGCGAAATGGATTTCGTCCGTCCACAGGTTAAACGGAAACCTTTGAATCCATTCTTGCTATCCATTCTGATCCCGTTTTTTCTTGCCATCTATCAAAGTCACCTGAGTGAGAGGCTTCAGCGAAACAATCATGGGCGATGATCCCGTTTTTAAGGGGTCGTGGAGACTCCAGGCATCCAGGTTGCTCAAACTGGGGGGGGGGGATCCCAACTCCTAACCCAAGCTCCTCCCTTATGGCCAATTGAAGCTAGGCCCGAGTAAACCAGATGTCCACAATCTTAGTGGCTATCAGTTTTGCCCCCCGCTGCTTCAACTGTGAACCACTGCGTTGTGTGGGAATTCTGCCCAGGCTTTGTCTTACCCTTATTCGGAGAAGGAAAGGTGCCCCCAGAAGCAGCAGAATTCTACAACCTGGGGGTTGAGCCATACTGTGGATGGACGAAATCCTGCACCACCTAAAAAGTCCTAGAATGATGATTTCCCTGTCAATACCAACAAATAGATGGTTTCCCACGGCTTCAAAGTGGTGCGAAGTGGATTTCGCAACCATCCACAGTATCGCCCACAAAATGACCATGGGTTTTTGTGGAATTCCTCCAGAACTCCTCCGATCCTTCTCACTTATTTCTAGGGTTTGATTCCCCATTCTGTTCAACCATCGTTCTTTTCAAAACCGGCCGTTTTCCTTGGGTTTCTTGTGGGTTTTTAGAAAGAATTATCCCTGGAAACAATGGGGATGGTACCCCTAGACTTTTTGCATAAAAACTCCTCCTTCAGAGGTCCCACTATGTTTCCCATGGGTTTCTCATAAAAGCGGTTGAACATGGATGGCTGGAAAACAAATCCAAAAGGAACACCGACCAAATTTCGGGCCCCACATTTTATGAGACAATCCGAGTGGTTGTTTGTTCGATATGTTGTACCACATCTAGGTCCTCCAGTAGAGAGGATAAAATAAGGATACCGTTTCCCTTTTCTGTAGCCTATTTTAGTAGGGGAACCCTGCCCCAAAAAAGGGTAAAAGGGGACTAACTACTGGGGGACCTCGGATATTGTAGGCCACTTGGTCATTGGGTGATTCTTTGGGACCTCACCGCGTCTCCGAAGAGTATCTTGAGTGGCCAACAACTCTGACCCTTGTATGCACCACCAGCTTGATCTTCCACCATAAAAGGTGCAGGGCAACATGTTGTACTGCATTTTCGATGATATTATGCTTGTTTTCTTACTGGTGTTCCATCCCATGTGCCAGGTTTGTTTCGGCTCGGCGGTTGAGCCCCGGGCTTTGAAGAAGTCCACCCGCAATCTCGGCGCGGCCTCGCCTCGGTCCTCGGGGGAAAAAACAACACGGCCGTCCGGCTCACGTTTTCCACCTAAGGCGATGACTGTCGAGCGCCTTTTTGGGACGTTTTTCCAAAAAGTGGATCTAAGATAGAAAACCGAAGACGCAAAAGTAAAAGGTCAGTCTCAAGTGAACAAAAGCGGGCTTTTGTTGGGCGCCCTCCCTTCCCCCCTGCATAATTCCTTGCCCAAGGCGGGATAGGGCTCTGTTGGGGGGATGCTTCCCCTCCGATATATGAAGTATCCGGTGAGGCTGTAAATGGCTTGCAGCGTGGGTTGCAAACCACTGTGCAACAGGGGCTGCTTCTTTGGGGGCACAAAGTGGGGTATGCCGGTATGACTTTGCTGTTGTTTTTGTTGAAGAGCGGGTAACGGGTATGTATCAAAATAGAGTTCTCGAAGTGGCAGGTGAGTGGAAAGCACTTGTTGAATGGATTCGAAGGCAAAAGGAGGCACCAACCACCTGGAGGCCCTCATTTTGAGAGTCAGGTATGTGGGTTTTGTATTTTTGGCGGGTTCCCCTTGCCACCAGAGCTCGGTTGCCCTACCGCAATCGATGGACCCTAACTGGGTGAGACAAGTGTTGGCACAGACAGAGACAAGATACATATATGTCCAATAGTGATACATTTCCTTTCAAACCCAACACGGGACAAAAGTGATACATTGCCTTTAAAACCAACAAGGAGAAACAATAAAACAATATATTCCCTCTAAAACCCAACAAGGGACAATAAATGCAGAAAATACTCGTTTAAGCAAATGGAAGCAACAGTCCCGTTCAAACCGCTTAGGTCCTGACAAGTCCCTTCGGATGTCCCAGGTGGTAGCAAGCCAAAGAGGCCCCTCTACGTAAGGCCCTGTCATGACTTTTTCCAACAGTTACCGTAAAAAAAAACAAAAAACAAAAAAAAACATGCAAACCAACCAACAAACCAACCAACAAACCAACCAACCGACAAACAAACCAACAAACACAGAAAGAAAGTAAGAAATAAAAAAAAAGACGGAAAGAACGAAAGACAGAAAGAAAGAAAGAAAGAAAGAAAGAAAGAAAGAAAGAAAGAAAGAAAGAAAGAAAGACAACAACAAACAATCAGGTAAGAAAACATACAAACAAACAAAACAACAACAAGCAATCAAAGACACAACTTGCATCGTTGTGCATCACGGTGCATGCTCCTCTTTTGAGGGCACTCCTTCAAGACAACGCTCCTGATCAGAGCTTCGCCGCCGGGAAGTTCGTCAGTTGCTGGACAAACTCCGCGGTGCAAAGGCGGATACATCCCTAGGTCCTCCAGATTTGAGAGGTTAGAATAAGTTGGTACCCGATTTTCTTCCGTAGTCGTTTTTAGTAGAACCCTCCCCCAAAAAAAGATGCTACTGGGAGACCTAGATCCCTTTCAACCTCAAAATGGACAAAAAGACCTGCCCACTTCTGCGAATTGCACGGCAATCCTCTGACCCAGCAGGCTCAACTTGTCCAGCCCAGGCGTCCGCGCCAACTCCATCTGGATGCTCGGGTCCGTCTGCGTATCCTAACTCGGCCATGGAACGACGGCCAAAGAACCCCAGAATTCTGCGTGCGCCCTTCAAGTTCATATTGCTATCAGTAAAGCAATAGCAGAGCAGGGGAAGTTTCAAGCAAAAGTACCATATATCACTTGGAGCACGCTTCTTTTCCACTTCTCTCTCTCTCCCTCTCCCTCTCTATACAAATATCTCTATCTTTTGCTCGCTCTCCCTCTTTATCCTCTTTCTATTCCTGTGTCTCCTTCTCTCTTTCTAATAATCTTTCCTCTTTTTCACTTTCGTTGTTTCTCTTCCTCTTTGCCTTTCCGCTTCTGCTTCCTCGAGGCCGCAGTCAGATTGACCTTTGCTTGTGTGGTTGAAGTCAAGTTGGGGATGGTTCGACGCAAAGTAACTTAGAAGCCCGTTTCTTGCGTCAAGGCAGTGCAACACGCCATGTGGGAAACCTCCGATTTGGACAGACCTGATTCATTTCAGCCCCCTCTGGCTTCTAGGACACTCGCCAGGCGCCATCCGTGGAAGATGGGGCCTTGGGGAGTCCAAAGACAACCAGAACTCTTTTCTGAAGCGTGGCCGATATTCTCTTCACCGGTTCTCACGAAGCCGCTGAAAAAGACTCAGTTTGGAAAACCCGGAGTCAGAATCGGCTACAAGTAGAAATTGTCCGCTCAAGTGATGTCCTCCAAACTGACCCTCATGGTGTGTTTCAACCCAAGTAATTTTGCGAACCTCCGCAACAGCTCACCTAGGTCCTCCAGTAGAGAGGTTAGAATTGGAGTACACTTTTTTTCTGTAGTCTATTTTAGGTGGGGACCCCTCTCGCAAAAAAGGGTAAAAGGGCACTACTGGGGACCTAGTCACTCTCAGCAACTAGACCCAACAGAACCCACGCGCGCCTCCTCTTGCCTGAAGTGCTCCTCCCCTAGCTTCCGCTCGAGCCTTGATGCCAGGACTGTTGGCCAATCCTAATCCTTGCTCCTAGAAACACAACCAGTACCTCACTTTCTGAGTGGATAGGTCAAGCAAAGGGAAAAGTCCGAACATGTCTTTGGCCACTAAATAGTCCAAACCCAAAAAGTATGAAGTCCAGGAACTCCAGAAATAACTTGCAGAGGGAACCCTTTACGTAACCCAAGCAAGGGAGGATGTGCCTCCAACACAGACCCTCTGGGTTCCATGTTTGCTTCTTCGGAGGGTAGCAACGCCACCCTCCTATACGTATCAGGGCCATGTGTGGGCCAGACTTCTTCGCGCTGTTCCCCTGGCTTAAAAGAAGGCACGCAGCCCCCGTGAGTCGATCTCGGGCCATCGCTACTCACAAACCTCAAAGAAGCCATGACCCGAAGGGCGCCTTACCAAGGAAAGCTCTTCTAGGTCCTCCAGATTTGAGAGGTTAGAATAAGGGTACCCGATGTTGTTTCTTCTTCTCTTTTTTCTTCTTTTTTTTCTGTAGTCTATTTTAGTTGGGGGAACCCTCCCCCAAAAAAGTTGCTACTGGGGGACCTAGTCTTTTTACCCCAGCAGCATTGTTGAGCTGGTGAATAAAATTGTCCAGGCGAAGCTCTTTTTAATCGGATCCCTTTCTGCTTGCGAAGGGCCTACAAAAAATGCGTGCCCAAGAGTGTTCTCACATTCCCACCCCCACCCCCCCACCCCAAACATTTGGGACCCTGTTTCAAGCATGTTCAAAGGGAAACAAAACAAAAACACACACACACACACATGTGTGGGGCTCCCCTATTTTCAGCCTCCCGCATTCCGCACCCTAGAAATCCGTTTCGGGCCCCGAAATCTTTCAGCGGGTGGAATGATTCCACCCGCCGGGCTTCCGGGCCACGAGACGACTAGGTCCTCCTTTTAGCGGAAGTTTTCCTCCCCTCCAAAACAGGGTGAAAAAGTAGTCGAGGGGCATGCCTAGCAATACATTGCTTTCATCCATACACCCCACCCTACAACTTTCTTCATCTTCCATCTTCTACCCTTATTTGTTTTCATCATTTTTCTACATTCCTTTCTGTCCATCTCATCCGTTTTTTTCTTATCATGTTTCCATTTGTTTTCGCCATCCTTTCTCCTTCCTCCTCGCCTCATTCATTTCACCAACTACCCTTCAAAATGTAATTTCCTCAATCTCCTCACCTCATCCATTTCAAAAACAATATTTTTGCAAAATATATTGCAAACAATATGTGTCATCAAAAAAATATCGAACTGTCTAAAAACGGTTTGTCCATTTCTCGGACAAAAAATAGAACAGCAACAACATCACTCTCCTCCTTTGTTTCATCAGCTTCATCATATATATTTTTAGGCGTGGTGTCCCTTGTAGGATTTTATCTTCAATATATAAAACGCTATACTTACATTATAATTATAACATATAAGGGTATAAATGTTATAATCATAGTATGGTTTTAATCAAAGTCATTAGTATTCAAATATTCCTTTGTAATCTTTGGTATTTGTTTAAAGTTCTTTTTATTTTGTTTAAATGGATATTTTCTATCAGCAAAAACATAAATGCAAAAAATGTATGCCCCAGTTTCCTAAAACACTTTGAATATCATTTATCACATCACCATACATTAATTTACCTATTATATTGTTCTTCTGTTCATCCTTAATATAATCACATATTTTATCAATTATGTTTTTCAATTATTGGTTTCTTTGTTTTATGTAGTTTAAGAATGTTTCCTTACAACCATTTTCAATTTTATTATTTGACCCATCATACTCATCAATAAATTTACGTATCATTTTATTATTAAATTATTCAATTGGTCTTGTTGTTCCAGTTTTGCCACCATAACTAACTTCATATGATTTTTCGTAGTAATATCTAATATCATTATGACATTTTAAAATATATTTTCGTTATCTTGCAGTATATTTTTTTTTAAAAGTTGTTTATATGTAGGAAATTGATTTAACTTTATAAAACAATATGTTCTTAATGCTTCGTCATTATTGAGAAATGTATTTTCTTCAAATTCCAATTTGTATTTATCATAAATACATTGTCTCAATGTTGAATGTAAATTACTTTTATGTAAAACTTGCTTTTTGATTTCTTTTAAAAAACATTTCTCGCATTCAACATAATTAACAGCACAAATGGGTAGTTGGTGAAATGAATGAGGCGAGGAGGAAGGAGAAAGGATGGCGAAACAAAATGAAAAATGATGATAAAACAACGGATGAGATGGACAGAAAGGAATGTAGAAAAATGATGAAACGAATAAGGGTAGAAGATGGAAGATGAAACAAGTTGTAGGGTGGGGTGTATGGATGAAAGCAATGTATTGCTAGGCATGCCCCTCGACTACTGAAAAAGGGCACCTTGGAGGACGTAGACTGAGCAACGGCAAGCAATCGTGTAAAACTTGGCCACAAATCCCTCTGGTTGAAATGCAAGGCACCTTGAAGAGTGGGGGGGTCCCGTCATTCGATCTGTAGACACTCACCGTTTTGCACAAAGGCTCTTGTTGGGGGAGCTTCCGGGAAGCTGGCTTTAAGTAGCAAGCGTCTCTTTGTTGACAGCCCCTGTTGAGCAGGTTCAGACACCCAAACGAGCGAGAAAGGAATACTAGACTGCTGACAGTGGCGGAGAGTAACGCTACATGGGCTTCAGCCATTGGAAGTGTTCAGAGCTTTCTGGGGAATCACTTTGTAAAATCAGATATTTGGATCTTCGGTTCAACGCGAAACCATTAGAACACAAAGCATTTGTTGGGTGGCCAACTACTTTAAAATACACCCCGATGTGGGATCCCTTTACACCCGAGTTGTCCATTCCTCCGTTGACCCTTTACCCCAATGACCTTGTTGGACAAACTCATCAATAAACAAACCAACCAGCCAACCCAAATCGATGCACACACACACGCACATCTGAAAACGCCACCTGGAGTGTCCATTTAAAATTGGGGGCTGAAGGCAACAGCTAGCGCATCCGACCAAACCTCTCAGGGTAGATTTTCCCAACTGAACTTGCTGAGAATTGGCCGAACATAAGGCGTCCATGGCGACTCGCAGTCGCCACCACATGTTCAGGTTTGCTTCCAAGCTTCGTGTCTGGCAATGTTGACCCGGACAGCGGATGTCCATGGCATGGGAAAGACAGGTGTTTTGATCTTAGAAGGAAACCCCTTCAGAGCAACATCGGACAAAAACAAACAAACAAAACACCACAACAGGGCGCCCATGTTTAAAACCCCCTTGTAAATCTACCTCCACAACAAAAAAAGTGTTCCTTCCCCTTTCCCTGTTTTTTTTTTGGTTTTTTCTTTTCTGAGGAAACCCTTGCTTTAGAGCCGAAAAGGACGCCTTCCAACCGGTTTTGTTCCCCCCGGAACCCGCCGTCGCTCCGCGGAGTCGCGTGGGGCTCCGGGCACCTTCTGCTCGAAGTCGTTCACCGGGCCCCGGTCCACGGCGCTGAAGTTCCGCTCCAACCTCCGCGACAATCGCCGCGTTGTGCGCGGCGTTCGGAACCGCGGAGGAACCAAAGGACCCAGGGGAAACGCGAAACTGTGGGACATCAGATCAACGCAATTCATTTTTTTTAAATATATTTTGCGTACCCTCCCACCAATGGAACCCTTGATAATTAGGGGGTCCCTTTAAAAAAGGAACATGGATGATAACATGGTCTTCCAGGACTTTTTCTGTGTGCGTAGTTCATTGGTGGGAGGGTAAATCATCATCTTTAATAAGCTCTCAAAGAACGACCTCTGTTCGGCTTGTTAAACTCAGAGTGCTCATTTGGATGGCTCCATTTGTTCAAGGTACCCATCTTTTGGAGTGGCTTTAAAAGGGAACGCACATGGACACCAAACATCTGTCCGCTATTTTAACACACAGCCATTGAGACAGCTGAAGTACCTCCTGCAAATATCGGTTGCTTTCCCCCATGACTACTAAGCTACCCAATGGAAACCCTGAGTACCTCCAGAATAGTGGTATCTCCAGAATTTACCCCAGGATTGCTAGAGGTTGCTCTTTTTGGCCGCTTCAAATGTCAGTTTCAGTGGGTCCCCAACCTACCAGGTGCCAGCCAGAGTTCGCAGCAAATGACTACTGATCCTCTTCTAGGTCCTCCAGTAGAGAGGTTAGAATAAGGGTGCCCGATTTTTTCTGTAGTCTATTTTAGGGGAACCCTCCCCACCAAAAAAGGGACTCAAGGGCACCAATTGCTGGGGGACCTAGTTCATCTTACGTGAGACGTGCCTACATGTCAAGCTTGCCACTTCCAAATGCCACTCACTGACACCCATACCATGTTGTCTATTGCTCATATTTGGCAACATGTCACGTCTCTTCGTTAAAAACTCAACCCCATCATTGACATGGATCTGAAGCTAGGTTCCATTAGAACCCCAAATGGCAAGGGTTCGCGTTCAGTTCCCCAAAGGAAGCACCCCCGCCGACCAGAAAGATCGCTAGCGCGGCCTAGCTGTACCTTCCTTCCGTCTTCGTGCACACCCTTCGTGAAACCCCTGGAGGGTGAAGGTGGGAGAAATGGCTATGGTGGCAAGACCGAGTGGCTGATATGCTTCACCCCGGCAGCGAAAGGAGCCGCAGCTTCTTCTTGCATGGGGTTGTAGTTCGCCTGCCGTTTCCGGCTCAGGCGGCTGTATGGCGTGCAAGGCGGTCCCCAGACATAGAGGTCCTCAGGGAAGGCCAGTGTCCGCACGTGCCTCATGCTGCAGCCCTGTCCTCAGGGTTTGCTGTCTGCAGGTTGCTTCCCCATGAAGGTAGCAACGCCCAGAGTTGAGGGTGTGCGTCATGTCCGCGAACATCAACTCGGGTGCGAGCAGATCGACCTATAGTTGATTTGCTTCGATTCGCCAAGAACTTGCGCTTGCTTCTTCGTCCCCTGGAGCAAAGCTAACACCTTTTCCAGTCGTGAACAATCAACAGGGGGCAATCGCAACACTATTCGTATGGGGGGGGTGATCAACATGTCCTTTACACATTGAGGAAAACCACTAAAAAGAATTGATATGACTGTGAGTCAAAAATAGGTACCCAAAACGGAGCCCTGGTAAATGGAACCAAGGACTGAACCCTGCGCTGTGGTTTAGTTGTGACCCACAACCATATGGCCATGGGTCAAAATCCCGTACCCCCAGTCAAAATCCCCACTAAAATAGACTAAAATGGGTGGTGCACCTACCCCAAACTGGTACCATTGGTTTTGACCCACAGCCATATGTCCCACTCCATGGAAGCGAATTAAATGAAGAGATGAGCCGCCCATCCCCGATCGCCCGATCGCCCGATCGCTTAATCGGCCCCCCTGCGAGGGATGCGCCGAGATCGCGTTCCTGCCGGGTCCTGCGGCATCGGCCCCTAGGGTTTTCGGCCAAAGTCGAGGGAAACTTCCATTTCCATTCGGCCATAGGGCATAACCTATGGCGATCCCATTTTGGGGTGGAACATCCATTTGCCACCTATTCTGATGTTCAGCAGGGTCACAGGGTTTTGACCCATTTCCATTTCTGAACCACCACAAACCCTGGGGAAACAGCGATCGGTTTTTGAAAAAGAACCATGGCTGAAAAGAATGGATAAGGAATCAACCCCTAGAAAAAGGACCACCACAAGCAAACCCGCAAAAGCCATAAAGGTCTGCCGCGCGACTTTTAGCGTTCAGGTTTGGTCGTCTTGAGAAAGGAGCAGGTTTGTGCATACCGAATCTGGGCAAGTAGGAAAAAACAAACCCTCCCATGGAAGATCTGGCACCCAAGGCGACTGTGAAACTGAGAAACTCTGGGACATCTGCCGGCACCCCAAGGACCCACCCTCCCACCCCCAAACAAAACTAGACCCAAGGACCCACCCAAGGACCCACTCCAAAAAAGACCGGACCCCACCCACGCACACCAACAGCTCCCCGTTGTCTGGAGCTCTCGCATCGCTCTATCAACCCAAGCCCCAGCCTGTGGCCAGGCGCCGCACCTGTCGATCCGACGTCTCCGTTTCGAGGTCACGGGGCTCTCCGTTTTTCAGAGCCAAAAGCTCGGTGACTGGTGACATACGGAAGGGTCCTAGGTGAAATTGGATGGCATAAGAGTTTTAGTTCATTTGAACTGTTTGACTTGGCCACATACATATATATATATATATATACATAGGAAACCCCAATGGCTACACCACCTCACACATTGGAGACACCAATTTGGCTGGCAAGGTGGCAGGGCCGAGCTGCCAACTGCTTACAAGGCCTATGGGGATTTGAGCTCCATGAAACCAGGTACCTAGTTTGGCCAGGGTGTTGGGCAATCATGAATTGGCACCCCACAAGAAACCAAGCGACCGGAAACCCGGTGGCTTGACACCAACCAGTTGCCAATCCCCTAGGCTCCAGTAGATTCTAGTAGGGGAACCCTCCCCCCAGAAAGGGTAAAAGGGCACTACTGGGGGACCTAGTTTGGCAATCGCTTGGAAAGAAGGATGCGTGGAGTGTCAGAAGAAGACCAGCTGGCAGACCACCTCACTCTTCAGATGTAAAGTCATCTTTCAGGAAGGTTTTGTGAACCAACCGCAAGAAGCGATCACCAGCGAAAGCCTTGCTCTCACCGCTACGATCCCAAACGCCTCACTTCCTGAGTGAACTGGACAGAACCAAACTCCAAACTTTGCACTTACCACTTTTCTTTGGCATCCAAACCCAAAACGTGACGATCAAGTCCGAGTCACAGAACTCAGGCAGTGAGTAGAACATGAGGGCTACCCTCCTCCCCGAAAAAACAAATCCAGATCTGGCTGTGGGTCAAAACAGTGTACCAAAATGGCAGCTTGGTAAATGGAAACAAAGACCAAAACCTGCGTAACCCCAGCTGTTTCATTTTGAGCCACACCCATCTGCTGCCCCTCCAAAAACAAAAACATATTAAAAACAGAAACACAGAAAAGTAAGAAAAGAAAGAAACCAAGCTGGGACGTCCGGCCCGGCGCACTCGGCGCCCGGGGTGGGTCATGTTGGTCTGCGTGCCAGCGCCTCGGGTGGTTGGTCGGGCACATGGGCCAAAAGAGGGCCATGTTTGAGTCACTGGGGTAGCTTCCATTTCCGTTCCAGGGATCCGGTGATCTTTTCAGGAAATCCAAAAACCCTGAGACGGATCCGGTTTGTGAAAAGAACGATGGTTGAAGAGACTGGAAAAGGAATCAACCCCTAGAATCACATATGACCAGGTGCTAGGCTCCAGACAGGTCCAAACAACGGTCTCCAGAAAGGTCCAAAACAGGCCCAAGAAGGCTCAAAAGAGGTCCAAGGAAGCAGTCTTTAGCAGGGAGGTCCAAACAAGAGGTCCAACTAGGTCCTCCGGTAGAGAAAGGGAGAGAAGGGCACTACTGGGGGACCTAGATCACATACAACCAGGTGCTAGGCTTTGGGGCAAAATGAGTCATGCTCAAAAAGCCGCAGCTATTTATGGCTGGGATTATCCCTTTGTGGCTCAAATGAGGATGGATCTTCTTTTGAAGGGGAAAAACGCATTGAAAAGGAAACACCTTTCTTCCATTTGTTTCTTCGCCGGCTGAGGTGTTTTGTTTTGCATGGCCCTGGCATTAGCCTAACCCTGGCACAGCCTGGCGTGCACGAAAGGAGACACTAACAGATAGAGGTTTGGGGTAGGTTTAGGGTAGGTTTGGGGTAGTCGATTTGGGATAGGTTCTGGCCCGGCATCGTTTTAACATCCTCAGCATGGTTTTCAACATCCTCAGCATCACCAGGTTTTGGTTTAGGCTGGGTTCCAGGTTGGTTCAGGGTCGACCCGGCACTACCTCAAACCACCCAAGTGGGCTAAAACACCCTTTCCCTTCTTCGCCCTCTTGACAAAAAAGAGATAACCTATGCCCAATGGTGATGGATTGCCTTTGAAACCAACAACGGGAAATGCAAAATTGGTCTGGGAAAGCCCTCTATTGATTTGGCCATGGGTCAAAATCCTACCCCCAGTGAACATCCCAATCCCAACTAAAATAGACTAAAATGGGTGGTGCACCTACCCCAAAATGGTACCATTGGTTTTGACCTTCAGGCCTTGCTGAGGGATGCTGACTAGCTCCTCCAGTAGAGAGGTTAGAATAAGGGTACCCTTTTTCTGTAGTCCATTTTAGGGGAAGCCTCCCAACCCAAAAAGAAACGGGAGAGAGGTCGGGCACCAATTGCTGGACCCAGTTGAGGCTTTGAGAGGTAGCCCCGCCCCGCACCGCTCAAGTTGGAGGTCCAGACGCGGCCTTCCGGAAGCTTGCAACAGCGCAAGCGCAGCAAGCGCAAGGCATACGGTCAAAGAAAGTTGCAGGAAATTCCACAGGAAATTCCAGCTGGTTTAGGGCGCTTTGGGGCCATGTTGGTTTTCCTGTAACCAAACCCTCTGATACGGCGGCAAAGTTCAAGTAAAGAACCAAACAACTGCCGGATCCACAAGGTGAAGCTTCAGCCAAGGGGGCAAGGGGGAGACAACCATCATCTTGCATAGATCCAAACTCGTGGCCCACATCTGCAGTGCACAGAAATGATGTGTTCCGAATATGTGTCATAGTCATATTTCGTCCATCCTATATATATAGAGATATGTTAACAAACAAATCGGTTCAGGAGATCCCGGGATTGAGGATTGATCTTGAACCTAGATTTACAGATCCTTACAACCGGTTGGCCTCTCTTGAATCGATGGCCTCTCTTGAAAAGCCAGGGGTTGCCAATACCCCTGGAGTCACACCAAAAGGATGCCCTATGTTTTCCAACCCTTGGTATGTTTGCAGCAACACGTTTTCTTTGCAACCCAATGAAAATGAACAAATGTCCCCTTCAGTTGCTTTATTTTCTACAACTGAAGAACGTGCCAAGAAGAGTGAAGCAATAGGTTGGCAACCAAACAGTGAGGTTTAAACAAACCCGCCGCCCAGCAGGACCTTTCTGTTTGTTGAATTCGTTGAGCTGGCTCAGGCATTCCAAAGGTCAGCCCTGCATGTGACAGCCATTTAAGCGTTTGGCCAACGGGTTCACCAAGCTGTATGCCGGGCATCACAGTATCGTCAGTGCTTGAGGCGAGAAACTGCCTCAAAATCCCTCGAGCCCTCAGCCCAAATGGCGAGCACTTCGAGTTCCCAAAGCTCTGGTTCACGAAGGCCCGGGTGGCCCGGACACAATCGTCCCAATGGCGGTTTTAAGGGTCCGAAGGGTCCGAAACAAATCCAAGGTCCAAAAAGGCTCACAAGAGGTCCAAAAAAAGGAGCCCCAAAGAGATCCCACAGAGGTCCAAAAAAAAGAGGTCCAAAAACGAGGTCCAAAGGTCCAACGAGGTCCAAGAAGGAGGTTGAAGGAGGTCCAAAAATGAAAAAGGTGCAGAAAGGTCGAAAGAAGTCCAAAAAACAATCTCCCGAAAGGTCCACAGGTTTTTAAAAAGGCTCAAAAGACGTCCAAACAAGGAGTCCCAAAGCGAATCCCAGAGGTCCCAAAACAGACGTCCAAAAAAGAGGTCCAACGAAAAAGGACCCAGAGAGATCCAACAAATATGTCAAATAACAACACTTTTTGAACGTCTTCCTTTTGACCACCCCGGCGATTCCCTGACGGTGCGGGGGTTTCTCAGGCGCCCTTGCGGATGTCCACGAGGTAGCGCGTGGTGCCCGAGCGCACGCTCACGCTGTCCTGGGGAAAAGTTGAGGTCGAACGAAGCATGGCCCGGGTCCAAAGGGATCCAAGTTGGTTGTTATGTTGGTTGGTTTTGTTCGTTCGTGAGTGGGTTGAGTAGTGAGTTAGGTGGTTAGGAAGCTATTTGGTTGGTTGGCTGGTTGGTTGGTCGGTGGGTCGGTGGGTCGGTGGGTCGGTGGGTCGGTGGGTCGGTTGGTCGGTTGGTCGGTTGGTCGGTTGGTCGGTTGGTCGGTTGGTTGGTGGGTTGGCTGGACATCAAGTATGGGTTCCATGATCCTTGATGGCCCACTATGTGGCGGCGGTGGCTCCTGTGGATGGACAACAAGGATTTTCGAGCTGGGACTTGTGGCAAGTATTCAAACCGGGCTTCCATCTCAACTGGTGGCTGGCGCGGATTTGGTCAATCACCAGGCCCAGGTTGCATGGGTTCCAATGTTCAAAGTCAGGCGGTTTCGGAGGCGGGGGTGACTTCAACAATGGCCTTGATTGCGCTTAGCATATCTGCATGTCTCCAAGCCGCCTCGCACAACTTTCCGCGCGAGACTGAAGCTGTGACTCCGAACGGCAACGTTCTGCTCGCTGAGGCTAGCTAGCTCGCACAACTTTACAACCTCAGCTTCTGTACGGAGGCCAAGCGCAAGCCAATCAAAGCACAGCATGAGCGATATTTGTCACAAGAGCACTCGAGGCGAAAGATCATAATTCAGAAGACGCCTTGGAAAAGCGTCATCATTTAGGAAGGAATCTGTTGAACAGTGAGCAGGCACTCACCCCTGCCCACCAGAAATTTATATATGTGCCCTTCTGCCCGTACATCAACACAAATCTCTTCTGGCATCTCAGCCGTGATTGTCCGCTCCCCTGCGGTGATCAGGAAGTGCTTGCTCTTGGTCACCTGGGGTGGGTAGCAGCACGGATCACGGTCACCCCTGCAAGATAGCTGAGAATAGTTCGCCGTGGCCTTGTCCAGGAAATACCCGGGATCTGCAGTCACGCAAACCCGAGTATGGCAAACAACAGGCTTGTAGCCATCCCAGCATCCAAAGCATGGCGATTGATGGCTTGTGCAAGTCAATGTGGCCGGAGCACCTTGCGAGCTGTTTGCAGTTGTCCTTGGCTATGCCCAAGCAAGGACCCCAAATCCTACTAAGAACGACAAGCTTCATGTCGTTGTGGGTGGAACATTCTAGGGGTTTATTCCCCATTCTTTTCAACCATCGTTCTTTTCAATAACCAGTTGTTTCCCCGGAAAGAAGGATCCCAGGAAAGAATGGAAGCAGAAGCTACCCCTAGAAAACATGGACCCCGTCCTCTGTGCGCGCCCGTCTCACTCAAAACAAGCCCTCGAAAAGCAAGCAATTCACGGCCCAGCGTCTCATTCGCTGCAGGCACTTCTTGTGCGCCTCTGAGATTCTCGTGCTGCCCTGCCACAAGTGCCACGAGCAGAAGGAAGCTCAAACCATGAGACACCATCAGTCACTCGCTTTGTGCAAATGCTCTCGCGGATGCGAAAAAGCTGCGGCAATTGAAACAGGTCAGATCTGCTGGCATGTTCTTATTCTTCAAGTGAATCCATCTGAACAAATTTGAGTTCCTCGAAAGAATTGGTAGATGTCAATCTTCCAGCTCCTTGCCCGCGGCAAGCTGTTGAGCATGGAGTTCAGCACGGCCAAGTTGGTGCTGTGGGCTTTGAAGGGGATCGGGAGCCACCGATTTGATGGGGTCCCCCCTGTTTCGGCACATAGCCTGGAAGGAAATCGTTCATGGACAGTTGGGGTGGACGCAAGCCTATCAATAATTACTGGGAGAAACCGCCTATCAGCTGAAAACCCTCCCAACTGGTAGGTGTTCTAACCCCAGTAGCCAGCCCCGGTTTTCGGTGCGCAGGCACCTGTGATTCCGGCCATTGCCGGGAAGGGGACCCCCAGCAGGAAGTTGTACACTCAAAGGTCCCTTTTATGGAAACCCTGCGCTCAACAAGTAGGCACGCTTTTTTCTTTCTGCCGGATGTAGATATTCAAGAAAAATCAATTTCACAGAAGCCAAATAAAGGATCATCTGCGGAGGGAGATTGTGTGGGCATCCTTAATTTCGGACGACATCACTTAGGTGGGGATTCATGTCCGCCCACCACTTTGGCGGCGGTTCCCTATGAACACTCATAGCTGTTCTAGGCGTTGATTCCCCATTCTGTTCAACCATCGTTCTTTTGCAAAACCAGCTGTTCCCTGGGTTTTTTGAGGGTATTCTGAAAAAAAACGGGAAAACATGGGGAAGGCACCCCTAGAGCTGTATCACTATGATCACAGAAATGTTCTCCACCCGAAGATGCCGGATGGCTTGTGAGCAAAAGCAATTCCCCGGCTTCATGCGGGGCGTGGCTTCCGGCTGGAAGAGCCGGCTAGCACTGACGGGTGTGTCTTCATGGAGGATAAGCCGTCCTTTGTGGCTTTACAAGGGGACCAAAAGGAAACAAGCCATTTTTTTGGGAGTCCCCTACTTCAAGACACACCCTTATCTCATCTAAGCGGGGCCGACCATCTCAACTCAATCCGTCGAAATGGCGCAGCCGAGCTTTGGCGTTACGGCCAGTGCCGAAGATCGCCCGGAAGAGTTTACAAAATGCGCCATGGGCCAAAGCCCCAGCCCAGTAAAGGGAAAGGTTCGACTGGGGTCATTATTTTCACGATTTCTGGGGGTTATCAAAGTCAGACAATGGTTGGTTGTTTCCCTTTAACCCACCACTTAGGGGGTGACTTTGATCATAGCAAAATAATGAAGCCAGATCGATCAATTTCATGGCTCACTGGGCTAGACAGAGAAGTTTCATATTCTCAGGTTCTGTTTCACATTTCGTCAAGGTCCTCCAGTAGAGAGGTTCGAATTAAGTTGGTACCCGATGTTTTTCTGTAGTCTATTTTAGTAGGGGAACCCTCCCAACCAAAAAAGGGGTGAGAAAGGGCACCTAGCTGGGGGACCTAGTCAACCCCAAAGAATACCGATGGGACAAAACCATAGCTTCGGGCCTTCCCAACCGGCAGCTCGCTTTTCCCAGCCCTGAGCAACCCCGCGAGATAAGCGTTCTTGGGGCCGAACGTCTTTCAAGTTGGAAACCCTCCAAACAACTGTACAAAAAAGGGTGCCGGTGAACAACTGGAACTCATGATGTGGGAATACACTTTGCATACGAGATATGTGTCCACCAAATGAAGGTGTCCTCCATCAAAACTCGTATGTCTGTGTCATGGACCAAAACCCTTTTGAGTGTGTTGAAAGTTTATTGCAGATAAGGATTCCTAGTTGGATGACCAACCGACAAAGCACGTGGTAAATATTCCTATTCAGTTCGTGCCCAAGTCAGATTTTCTCGTACAACTCACTCAGGGGACCAATTTTTTGACCGGGGGTATTTTCACCACTATGGCCATGGCAAGGCCACGCCTCCCATTTTGTTTTTGACACGCCAATTCCCAAGGGCCTGGCACGTGGACTTGCCACTCTCCTTCTTCCCGGTGCAAGAAACAAAATCAGGCTCCTCTTGGTTACCTACTGGGTTCGTTTGGGCGACAATCAGGTTCAAGGCACCCAAAGTGCCAAAACCCAATACATATACAGCTACAGGTAACGTGGGTTGTTCCTCGTCCATAACAACAACTCCACAAGGGGAGACTTTGCCTCTGATGCGCTCTCAGCTTATACCGCGAAGCTGGCAAGCAGGTTGAACAAGGCGGACACGATGAACACCGCGGAAAGGAAGATCTGAAACCCACCTCAATCGGTGTCTCGCCTTCCGGTAGAAAGTGGGGTCATCTCTATTCAATCGGCGCTGTGGTTTGTTTCACTGGCTTGTGCCCTAAGCAAGGTTGGGCTACATGAAACACAGGGAAACAGCGAAATTGGCTAGGTCCTCCAGAGAGATTAGAATAAGGGTACCCTGTTTTCTGTCGTGTATTTGAGTAGGGGAACCCTCCCAGGGCACCCAGCTGGGGGACCTAGTTGGGGTCATTTCCTGAAGATTGTGCTGTAAGTTAACCCTTTGACCCAAGGATCGCTCCCTAGCCCTACATTGCCCACCCTCACCTATTTGCATGCATAGATTCTCAGGGAATGGATGTGTCTTCTCCTGGGCCCTAGACGCTCCCCACAACACCCTTGCAGTTGGGCCGAAAATCCATCGAAGCCTTGTAGCTGTCTGGTTTAGTGACTCACCTGTTCATTCCCAAAGACAACCATGGGCATCTGCATCCCAGTTGCAACCGGAACAATGAATCATTGCCTTTGGGGGGCCACTTGCCAGCTTCATTTGTTTCGGATGGTCTCAAACCCACGGAAAAAGGAAAACCAGTGCACGAACCCCTGGATTGCATGGAGTGTGCATTTTGAGCGCCCCTCATTTGGGGGGACCCCAGTCATTGAAACGTTCTGTGGCCTTAACCTTAGACCATTGAGTTGAATACAAACGTTGCCATGTCAACCAGGTATCTGGAAGCATCTCAATGTGTTTGTTTTTCCCGGCCGTGAGTGCCTTCATCAAGCCATACCCAAGTCTCTTCAAGAATAATATGGATCCCCTGGAGAAAATTGGTGGCTTCTACAATGGGGAATGCTTAAATCGGATAATGTTAACTTCGGATTAATCCAAAGGGCCCTACGTGGGGGAACCCCCAAAATGAACTGCTTCAGATGCATTCCCCAGTTTTCTTTTGAATTCAATATTGATGGCGCGCCTTAGTGACACGGAGCCAACTGAAAAAGGAAAAGAGAGGAACCTCAAAAAAAATGATAACTTCCTTACTCAAAGGGAAATCAATCCCTTCGACTCATTTGGCTGTGGGTCAAAGATTACCCAAAATGGCACCCTGGTAAATGGAAACAATGACTAAAGCCTGTGGTCCAATTCCTGGTGGTTTAATTTTGACCCATACCCACATGGAACCTGAGGCTTCGGGGTCCTGGTGTGGCTCCCCAATGCGATTGATTTAGGGCCTTCAAACAACCTGGTTTTGAGACCAACCAATCCCTTCGCCTCGTTTTTGTGTCGCCCATTTGATCAAGGCCATGGCGGTTGAACAAAGGCTTCTCCACGTTCAGCAGCAACAGCCTGCGAATCCGAAGCGCCGTCGCTCGAAAACTCGCATTTTAAGCACGGGAGGTCACCCAAAAAGGGCTCTCCCAAGTTCTGCGGCATATCCCTTCTAATATGAAGCTTGGGTCTGGGAAATGTCCCTCTCACAGAAAAGATCCCTTGCGCACGCGGACGCTAGAAAGGTCTGAGGTTGAAGCGCGGGGATGACCATCATCATGATGGTGCCCATGGTTGCCCCCAGTAGCCCCACCACCGCGGCCACATCTTGCACCTGGCGAAGCGAAGGCCGCGAACCACTTCTCCAAAATGGCCAAGGCGTTTTCGCCCGGTGACAGCACGGAAAGCTTGTGTCATCTTGGACAAAAGCACCAACTTTGGGGAAGCCGAAAAAAGCCTCGGTAAATCACCAGGGCAGTTGTGTGATGTTCTCCCTCTTTTGCCTCTTCACGCAACCATGGCGCCTTTCCCCTGTGGTGTCTCTGGGAAAGTTGCTTCTAACTTTTCCCAGAAAGGTGCAGGAGGGAACATGTCGTGAGTCAGAGAGTTTGGACAAGCAGCCCTGGTTGATTTGGGCTCCTGACCACTCACTCTGATTCAAGTCTTGTGGGTTTCATGACGCTCTCCACCGAGAAACAAGGCATCCAACCTCCGCATCTCATTCAATCAATGAACATCTTGCAGATGCGGACCAATAAACAATTAATGGTCTTCCTTTGCGCTGGCCCTTTCAGCAAAACCTTGAAACCAGTACTTCTTCAACAAACGAATCGAGCCGTGTCCTTAAAAACCTTCGATATGCGTGTGTATGTATATATATATATATATTATTATTTTTAATATGTATGTGTACACACAACCGCGAGCCATGGCCATTGCACGCTGGATATGGAGATGTCAGGAACTGCAAGCGCCTTCAGCGCAACCACGGTGTCCACCAGCAAGCACGTGATACTCAGCACGTAGCGCAGCCGCCGGCGCAGCGGGGGCTCCTGTGGTCGACTCCGGGGGTCAATGGGTTCTCATTTGGCCATGGGTCAAACATCCCCAATCCCCACTAAAATAGGTTCTAAAATGGGATGGGTGGTGGATTCACCACCCCAAAATGGGAGTTGATTGGATTTGACAACCACAGCCATTTTTGAGGCGATCCTGTTTCTTGGGGAGCTGGTTGCCTGTTTTTCCTGCTGGCTTGTTGGTGCTCAGGCGCAAGGGAATCAACCTGGGGATTCCCTAACCGTTGGATGGTTTACAGGGTTCATTCCCTCATTCCCTACTTATCGTGCCAGCAAGTTTCGAGGCAGACCAAAGGAAACCACACTCCTAATTAGATTTGGGGCAACGAGGAGTGTGTTTGAGGGTACCCTTTTCAACTAGGTTTGTTCAGAAACCAAACAAAGCCAACCCAGTTTGACGGGGTTCTCAGTTTTGACGCACCGCAACTCGCATGGAAATTTCGGAACAAACGGATTGGACATGGGTCCTACAACCATTGGCTGGAGCCACCTAGAAAAACATATTCCAGTAAGTAGTGAACTGGATTCCCTTTAAAATCAAGAAGGGAAAATCAACAAACACAATCCTCATTGCAGCAAATGGTTTAGTATCTGCAAAACCTCCGACTCACACAGTGAAGCCACTCCGTCTTTACCCCGCAACAAAACTAGGTCCTCCAGTAGAGAGCTTAGAATAAGTTGGTACCCGATTTGTTTTCTGTAGTCGTTCTAGGGGGGAACCCTCCCAACCAAAAAAAATGGTAAAAAGGGCAGCTACCTGGGGGACCTACCTAACCCCGGGACCTAGAAAGCGAATAAAGAAACGGGTCACCGAGGGATGCGCATCCGCCGCGATTTCTGTTTCTTGCTCACTCGTTCTCCTCGGCGGGGCGCTTCAACACAGGCGGCGTAGTGGGCTCCGCCATGCCTCGCATCAGCGAAGTGAAGCAGACGATTCTGGGCTGTCCTCAGATCCCCCGCTAAAAGTTTAGCTTGTAGTTGGATAAATGGACATCCCCGCTAAACACTACGAGGCTAAAAACTAAGGGGATGGCTGGGAGCCACCAAGTATTGTACTATGGGAGGGGAAGCCGAAAAAATACTTCGCTTCAAGCACGAGCTTACGACCGTTGCAACAAATTTCTCCGCATCCTAGAGACTTCGACTCCAAATTCCCATTGGCCCTTTTGGACATTAAGCAAAACCAGACTGGCGAGCTGCTCTGGCGGGATACTGGCGGAATCCACTGGCGAATGCTGGCGAGCCGCTCCGGCTCGATACTGGCCGGATACTCGGCAGGATCCACCGGCAAGGGATACTCAGCGGGATACTTGGTTGGATGGCAGGATACAATTTTCAAAGGCAGTAGGTGGGCAGCAGTAGCTGGTGGAAAATACAAATTTCCAAGGCAGTAGGTGAGCAGCAGTAGCTGGTGGGAAATCTGTTTTGTCTATACTGGTGGGATGGCAGGATGCGAATTTGAAAGGCAGTAGGTGAGCAGCAGTAGCTGGTGAGAAATCTCCCTGGTCTAAACTCGTGGTATGGCAGGACACAAAGGCAGTAGGTGAGCAGAAGTAGCTGGTAAAAAATATCCCTGGTGTGTAAACTCGTGGGATGGCTCGAGCGGCAACTGCCACCTGCAAACATCAAAGTCTCATAATTTCTATACGTGTGTACAAGGTTTCAATGTGATTTGGCAGTTATCTGTGCAAATATGTCAATATTTGCACAACATTATGTGTTCTACAACTGTTGACGAAAAAATAGCTGTTTTAACTGTTTTGACTGTTTTGAATTTCATGCAGCTCGTCAGCACTAAATCAGCTATCCCAGAAAGAAACTGATGCAACTGGTGACCGACTGAATCAACTGGCCATGACTTATAACTGGTCACGAACCCATATAGTAGCAGGGCTGGCAGCTAGGCGCAGTTTGCAGTGTCTTGCGCAGTGGCAGCGCCATTTTTTGAGTTCCCGCGCCAGCGCGCTACGGGCCGGCTCGGGCTCGGGAACGTCTTCGTCGGTGGGCATAACCATGTCTTCGTCCGGAGTGTCATCGTGAAAGCCAAGAGCATACCTCTAGTCGACGTTTGGAAGCAAACGTTCGAGCCACAAAAAGCTAGGTTTCGAGCACAAGCGGAAGTAGAAAGCTTGGGCCAAGGGAGCCGAAACTCCTACACGTGCCAGGCCACGGAGGCTCATCGCCAGTGAGGCGGATTATTTTGGCCACGAGATCTGTAGCTTCAGGGACTGACGCGTACCTGACTACCAAACCGATGACATCCTCGTGCTGCTCTGCTAACCCATGCCAAAGTAGGAGTGCTGCACCAGAGTGATACCGCCACTGGTCACCTCTGCTGCATACCTCCAGCTTCGGCACTGCTGACTAATGGCGGTGAAGCCGCTCACCGAGATTTGCTCAGCCTTGTGGAGCGGCTGTTGTAGGCCCTGGTGCTCGTCTTGGCAGAGCATGCAGATTGCTATAGGCAATGCGTCTAGCAGTGACCAGCTCAGGTCGGAGTGCCAATAGAATGGCAGTGCAAGCAGCCCGCGCTGCATAGTCACCGCATCTAGTCCACACACAGCCCACGGGTTGTTGGGGCGGCTTGGAGGAGACGGGGGATGCCACTGCCCTCCGCATAGCGCTTCAGTCCCTCACACCCCAGCCCTGTCCCACCGTGTGGCAGTAGAGCATCCAAGGATGGAGGCGCGGCCTGAGGAGGTTGTCCAGCGCGCTCCGCTCCATAAGCCACACAAGGCTGCCTTTGAAGTAGCTTCCTGGCAGATGCTCCGGCGGCTCATAGGCGTGCGCACGGCCGTCCGTGTCCACCAGTACATGTAGCCACGCCTGCACTGCAGCCTTCCTGACAGCGAGCTTGGCTGTGTCAGCTGCCTGACGCAGGACCGCCCGCATCACTCTGGAAAGCCTGGAAGGTTGCAGATTCAAAGGGAAGCGATACAACATCAAGTTGTTACCAAGCGCCTAGCTGCAAGCTTTTGAGAGCTGTTTGGATGGTTTCCTGACCAGAAGGATGTTTGTTTCCCCACCCGACAGGAAGGGGTTGTTAGATTTTATGTTGGAATCAGCGTTTGCGATGCTTCTACACCGCGCCTCCACCCAGTATCCCGCCAGAGCAGCTCGCCAGTGGAGCCCGCCGAGTATCCCGCCAGAGCTGCTCGCCAGTGGATCCCGCCCAGTATCCCGCCAGAGCTGCTCGCCAGTGGATCCCGCCGAGTATCCCGCCAGAGCGGCTCGCCAGTGGATCCCGCCAAGTATCCCGCCAGAGCGGCTCGCCAAGCAGCTGGGTTCTTGAAACCATCAGACAAAGAAAAGAAGCATGGTTGACTAAGAGTAGGGACTCAAGCCCTAGTATGGGGAGGCTACGTGCAGCTATCATCCGGATTCAACCCGTAAGGCCTTGGTACTTGGCTTCTTCCATGGTTAAGACCCCCGGAAAAAATGAAAGACATATGTCCAGTAGTGATAGGTTCCCTTTAAAATGAACAGGGGAAATAAGACATATTCTTAAGCAAATGAAGATGAAGCTGGAATTTTCCGAAGTCGTAGGCCTCAACGATCTGAGTGCCGAAACCCCGGTGAAGATGCATAAAAAGGTCTACCATAATGTCCCACCTTTTTACCAGGTACGACCGGGGATAAAGCTTCATGCGATCCAGGAAACAGACCATGAGCAGCTCGGAGCTTTAGTGGAACGCTTCTGGGCCGAAAAACGCCCAGTTGAAATGCCCAGCCCCTGAAAAGATAGACACATTGCACCACTTGGGTTTGCTACAATGTACGAGTAACCGGCTTTTCACTCCAGCCATACATTGGAATACTGACTTTTTTTTTTAGAATCAGCATTGCCATGTACGGCTGGAGTGAAAAGCCGGTAGCCACGTACGTGCAGTACTCAACTCGGGGTTCATCCATCCCAACTGGACTTCGTCCATCCAGAGCCCAGGCCTTTAGACAACTAAGCTGGGATCCCTCGGATCCGCGACAAACAACACCTTCACTCGGTTGCTTTCTGCTCCCCTGCTAACAGTTTAACTTTCAGTGGCTTAATACGGAAGACCCAGTAGTTGGCAAAAAGTTGTTCAGTCCTAACATCCCTTGGCAAGATGCGCCAAAGTGTAGTCTGAGCGTCCCGGCCTTGAGGCTCTTCCTCCTGCATCTCTGGAAACACCATCTGGCCGGAGCGGGTGAGCGAGCGCCAGGTGTCCGGCGTGTCAGTTTCCACCTTGTGAGCCCCGGACAAAATGGCTCGTTCCCAGGCGGTTTCTTAACGAACCCATGGCTTTTTCTGGGAAAAGAGGGTCGAAACCGGCGACTGACACCGCGCCCGTCATTTGGTCAGTTGCTCATTTATGACTCCAAGTCCCAGTTTGCAACCTGTGACCTCAAGGGCAGGACAAGGGAACTGGACAAAATATCCCAAAGACAACAACCAACTGCTACCGACTTCTACTGGCAAAAGCGTGGCTGGTCTTTTGGCTGGCTTCCCTTCACCTCTAAACGGGGTCCTCCAAGTTCGGACCCTCCCCATAAACAGCTTTCGTATGCAAAGGGCTGGCCATTCCACAAGGAAGTCAGGGGACATCGAGTCAGCTCTGGATGCACAAGCTGAAACTCAAGTGGGCCCGTGATGTCCCGGGGCAAAAGAGCGTCCCAAGTTCCACTTGGATCTTTCTATGGTTTCAACTACCCCGAGGGGAAACCTCGATATAGTGGCTAGTTGGTGGTCTATCCTATTCTGCCCCTGGGGGTGTTTTGGGGTTAGTGGAAAGCATCTCAGGTTCAAGTTACTCAAGACGTGGGAAATGTCGACTAGCCCCAGTTGTCCCAATTATAATAATCATTAAGACCTAAATGGGTTGAGCATCCCGATGACGGGAGTTTTGACCATACCCCGTGACAATCTAGATCCTCCTGTAGAGTGCTTAGAATAAGAGTACCAACTTTTTTCTGTAGTCCATTTTATCAGGGGAACCCTCCAAACCCAAAAAGGGTTTTCAGGGCACTACTTGGGGGACCTAGCAATGTAGTGAAGACCATTTGAGTAAGGCGGCTGCGGATTTTTCAAGTCCCCCCCCCTCGCCGCTTATGGAACCAAAATAGACAAAGAGAGGCCTCCAGGAGGCACAAGAGCGCTCGCACCTGATGTCGGCAACGCGAAACCAGGAGAGAACCCAAAACCCTCCTGGTGTCTTGTAGGCTATGAAGGGAAAACCCAGGGTCGGATACGAGAGTAAACTCTTTGCTAGTGGAAAGTGACAAAGAAACTTCAAAAGGGCAAGGCAAAACGAGCAGTTAAGTCTAAGTCAAACGCATCCTGAAACCAAAAGGGGGCCCAGAGGTACCAGTGCGTGAATTGAAATGGAGCCCGAAGCGTTCACTTGTATAATATGGTTTTTTGGGCCTTACATAAGCCCGATGGAGCCCCAAAGCTTGGTTGGAACCAAACATATGTCTTCAAATCAAACAAATACTGTAGTGGTTTACCCCCCAACAAGTGGCAGAGCATAGAAAGGAACATCGTTGAATCGTTCAGGCAGGCAGTAGAAGGCATCCACATAAATGGCCCTGTTGGGAATGGGTGCCTAGCGTGGCTCAAATGGCTACAAATAGCGGTGGACACTCAAACGCGGTGGGAGGGAATATCGCCTATGATCTCGACAAGAGCATCCAACAAAAAACTATAGGCGGTAGAACCACCTACTTGCTGGTTCTCACGGAACAACTTCAAGCCAAAGACAAACCAGACAAGAAAAATTGGTGGGGGTTCCCGACCAGCAGGGATCGGGGGCACTCATTCCACACCAGCCCGGGGCATCGGCCGTGGGGTTGGTGTTGGTCGCCACAGCCACCAGGATCGTGAGCGTCAGCATCACGCCTCAGAAACCGACGCTGATGGACAACTTGGCGTACGAAAACACGGGTGCAGCAACTCAGATGGTCGGAGATGTCGGATTCTGTTTACAAAAAGCAGATTCTGCTGCATACGTCTGCCCTAAAATTGAAGTAGTAGTGGAGGAGACGCTTCCAGAAAGAGAATCTAAGCCTAGAAATCCCCACTTAAGAGCCATGGAGCCCCACTTGTAAGCAAGCAAAGGCTTCCTAAAGACCTTAAAGGGCACTATGTAAAAACAACATGTAGGCATCATGTAGGTCTGTCTCAGTGGGGAATTCGGATTTTGACTAGAAACCCGTGTGCTGTGTGAGTGTTTGGCAAATTTCCTCCAGGCAGTCCTGTAGCGGTGCCTTAAGCATCCTCTCCTTCTGAAACCTTCCAAAGGAGCTCCTGAGCAAAACTACAGGCAAAAGAGACCAAAACAAGGCTGAACATGAGTAATGAACAAACTTGAATCAGAAACAAGCCCTTTCGCGCCCACCAGCAGGGTATTCGTCTCAGAATCCATGTGCAGCACACCCCTCCCCGGGATCCCAATTCTTCAAAGCCTATTAGGCCTCATCTGATTCATAACAAAATCCTTTCAGTGGTATACCCAAACCTGGTAGAGAATTCCAAGTGCGGATGTTCACACCTATCCCTTGACCTTAAGGGGGGACAAGTTTTAGTTGTAAGCCAAGCAAGGCAAAAATGAATAAACCCAGGTGATCCCAACAGCCCCGGAAATGCCTGGAACCACCCGGGGCTCTCCCCGAAAGCTCTGAACCACCCCAGAGTTTGGGCCTATCGACCCCATGCTTTATCAGCTGCTGGGGAAAAAACGGCACCGAAAAACCGAAGAAACAAATCGGGGCTCTGCGCCCCAAAAGCCGAAAATTCGCAAAGGTGCGGCTTCCGAGCACTGCCCAGTCGTCAGCCGGATAGTTCTGCAGGAGGTTTGGCAAAGTTCCCTCGCCGAAGGTGAGGTAGCCTTGCAAGACTTGCTGTTTCTCAGCAGGGAATGAGGTAATGACCCCCATAAACCTTTCTTTCTGGTTTCCTTTCAGGGAATCCCTAGGTTCATTCCAAACACCCTGGATCATTCTCTACTGCGCACAAGCAAGAAGACTGACCGTATCCAGAACTCGTCTTCTGCGCCACACTCATGTTTCTCCAGCTGGATGTTCAAACCACTTGGTGAGTACGTCGTAGTCATCGCAAGAAGTGAGACAGGTCACCCACTGAGTTGAACATCCAGTTGGATGCGGATTCACATGGAGCCCAAGGGGAGTCGCCCGCAAGACTCCTAGGGCTTCCTTCCCTTTTTGACACAGACAGTCAATTGCAACACCTACTCCCCTGCTTCTTTACAGAACGAAGACTTGTGGGGTCCCAGAAAACTGGGCTGGTTTCAGATCCCCCGCTAAGTTTATCTTTTAGTGGGTTAAACGGAAGCTACCGCTAAACACTAAAAAGCTAAAGGCTACAGGGATGGCTGGGAGCAACCAAGAAAAGGAGATTCCTCTGAAAGATGTTGGGTTCCATGTCCATCCGCAACGCGTCTTGCGAGCTCACTCAGGGGCCGGCCTCCCACCTTGCACGCTGGCGAATGCATGAGTCACGAGAGGCAAGCGCAAAACATCCGATCAAAATTGGGGGGGGGATGTCCGAATGCGTAGTCAGCTGTGGGACACATCTGGCGTTTGGCACTGATTTTGAACCTTGATTCCCTACCGTGGATGGACAAAATCCTGCACCAGTTGGGATTGATGAAACATGAGAAACTCTTGGTGAATTGTGGCAAAACCATGGGCAAACCACTTCCTAAGTGGTGCAGGATTTTGTCCACCTATAGTATGACTGCACCTGTCCTGAACCTTTCGGTGACATCAAAGGAAGGCCTTCAAGATCCACCTAAAGAAACGACTCCTTGGTGAAGTGGGAACCAACCCCTCAGCCTCATCCTGCAAGCGCAAACTAAGGAGAACGCTGCAAGGAGCGTGTAGATAATGAACTGCACCACGACTACTCCTTGGTCGTGCAAGGCGAAGCACAACCCAGCTCCAGTGACCCGAATGGGAAGATAACCATTTCTGTTGGGGGATAGCAGAAAGTCGGCAAACTGAATCAATCAAAACTTGGACCCTCAAAAAGCTGCTCCTGGCGGTGTCTTTAAATCTCAAACAAGCTAAATTTTACATAATGGTCCAAACAAATAGAATCGGGTTCTGCAAGGTGGCCGCGTGACTTATAAGCAACTTGTAACGTCACTTATAAGTTCAGTAACGTGACTTATAAGTGGGGCAAGTAAATTGTAACTACGATAAGTTCGGGGGAAACTTATAAGTTACTTAGGTACTTAGCAGGCACTTATGTAACTTCGTGCGAAAAGTTAGAAACTAGTTAGGAACTAGTTAGCTCTTTAAGATGCAAACGTAGGATTTTGGAACCGAATCTTCTCCGGGCAGAAGAAAAGTCCCCCGTGGCTTTCTCGAGTGGACATGTACAAGTGAGCGCGAGTGAACTGCTGAAAAGCTGCTCCCCAAAGTATCACAGTGCCTCGGATCGCAAAACCGTTTTTGTTATTGATCTTCTGGAAAGCTGTGACGTGCGCCGGCGTCGCCTTAATCATGTCCGTATAGAAGGATCTCTGCATGTACGCAATATAGATTTTGTCAGGAGCATCCATTCAGGCACAAGCTGTGCCATGCATGTGCTGGCAGAGAGCTTGAGCGCACGCCTGCGCCGCACTTATGCCACATAATGAGTGGCAGCGCCGCTCCATTGGAATGGACGGATCTGGCGGCGGTGCCGTCATACACGTGCATACTGGCGGCCGCGCCGCTCTGTGGCGTCTCTTCTGTAGCAGCTGCGCCGCTCACACACAGTAGGATGGAAGCAAAAAGAGCGGCGTGGCCGCTACACAAACTGCGGCGCAGCCGAACGAGTGGCGCGGCCGCTGCAACAGCGACGCAACAGCGGCGCAGCCGCTCACGGAGCGGCGCAGCCGCTAAATATACGGCGGCGGGGCCGCGACAAATTATTTCTATACCTTGTATTTATTGATACCGAAATATAGATGAGCTCATGTTTATATTTACGCACATCTTGCTCTCTCCATTCTCCGCATATATGCACGAAACCGCGTTTCACCCTTCAGCCGAGCGGCGGCGCCGTTTCGCTGAGCCACAGCCCACACTCGCTCTCAATATAGGCGCAACCCGGGCAATGTGCTCGATTCTGCAACATTTTGTGCCGCGATTGAGCAAACATTAAAAAACAACACGGTTTTCACAGCCAAAAAAGCTACGGAGGTTATAAATTACTTAGAAACTAGTTGTCTATAAGTAGCTTCTAAGTAACCTTCCGAACTTAGTGTAGTTATAAGTACACCTTAAGTAAGGTGGCCACCTTGTGGAGTGCTTTAAACTCTACTTTCTGACCACAAAACTGGGTGCAAACTTCTAAAATTGAGCCGCTATCCATCTCGGGCCTGCCAGTTTTACCCAGTAACCCCAAACTGTCCGCTTGGCCCCTCTTAAAATGGAAACCCAACCTCTGAACCAACTGAAAAAGCCAAACACACCTAAGGGAATCCTAACTAGCGGGATAAACGGAAACCCAAAGTCCCTAAACTACCTAGAAACCAGCTAAAACACCCTAAGTTGAACCGGTTAAATGGGCTTTCCCAAGTCAGCTGAATGGCTTTCCCCAACGTCACTACACCACCTAAAACAATTTCCTAAACAAAAAAACAGATTGTTTTTTGGTTTCTCTCCATTTTTGTTGAAAAAAAACACGGCAGACACGGGGCACCGGATTCTCCTTCCGAGGTGCGGAAGGTGACCTTCTCGATGCGCCGGTCCGAGGGGCTCTCGAGCTCCTTGGCCACCGGCGTCACGTTCCTCGATCCGCCGCGTCCGTCGGTCTCCGTCGACGCTTCCCGTGGGTTTCGCGCGGAGCGCTGCGGGGAAAACGCGGCGGCTGAATTCAAAGGGGAAAATGCGGTGGACCAGGATTTAGAGGACTAGGTCCTCCAGATTTGAAAGGTTAGAAGAAGTTGGTGCCCGATGTTTTTTTTCCTGTAGTCTGTTGGAATCCTGCCCCAAAACAATTGGTAAAAGGGCACTACTGGGGGACCTAGCTTCAACGGGAACACGCGGTGGACCCAGTATTAGAGGAGTTCGACCAATGCCTAAACAGGTGTCAGGGCGGGGTTGGCACTGACCCAGCTTTAGGAGCAAACGAGCTGGACCAGGCTTTAGAGGAATGGTTTGATCACTACCTACTGCTGCTTGACCAGTGCCTCAGGTTGGAACTTGCACCCATCAGTAGACGCAGCGTTTGACTCCTGATCATGGAGGCATTGGTTTCGTTTTTTGCCTCCCCATGATGACCGGCTTTGGAGATTTGACCCCGCCCCGTTGCGGAATCCACCAAAATGACCCTAGTTAAATGCTAGCTTGACCCCCCCCCCAAAGAAGCGCAAGGCATCCGTCACATTGCCAAGGCTCATGTGACACACGTAGCCGAAGACACATAGACTGAAGGCTTGCAAGTTCGGAAAGAAACTCCATTCCACCTCACCTCAGTTCCATCCATGCAGAATGCACCAAGAAAAGCTCGGTTCACATTGGCCCAGGAATTGATGTGTATACCACGCAGAAACTCAAGTGGGCCATGCTGATGTCTCCACGAGTCGAATATTTCCCTACTGAAGAGTCCATGACTCCATGACCATCCCTCAACCCTCCGAACCCTAACCCTGCTAAACAAAAAGGTTCCAAACCGACCATGGTATTGGCTTCATCTCTTCAACTTCCATCCGCTTCTTCTCGTCCTTTGGGTCCCACTTGGCGCTAAGAACAGACGAAATAAACCCCTGAGTGATTCATAGATACTACGGACTTTCCTCCACTGCCCCTCTTTTGGAGCCAACAAAAGTGGCAGTTTCAAGAGAAACCACCAGTAAATCGCATCTTGAAGGAAGACATCCAGGGGCCGTATTGAAATTGGGCATCCCATCGCTGGTGCAAGCTCCTCACCTTCCGCCGCTCGCAGGTCAAGCGAGAAGCAAACCCGATCAACGCCGTTTACCCGGAGGCTGGCTTTGGCTTTCAATGGAAAGCCCGAGCCCGAGGCATCAGACACCCCGCCCCGGTGGTTGGTCTTCAAACCCAGGCTGTTTGAAGGCCCCTAAATCAATCGAATGGGAGCCTCTGGGTAGGAGAAAAGCAAAGCTGAAGGGGCAAGGCGAGGCCCTTGAAGGCTTTCCATCCCCAAAAATTGTGGATGGGTTGCCCAAGACCCTTGAAGGCTTCCAGAGAGCCCCGACCTTTAGCTCCATGGAAGGGATCGGTTAAGAAACCCGCCAACTATTCCTACATATCTCCCGGGAGATCCATGAATCAAACTCCTCCCACCGAACACAACACACACACAGACACGGACACAGACTTGGGGGCAGTTCCAGGGGTAAGATTCCTTTGCCATTCTTTTTAACCATCGTTCTTCTCAAAAACCGATCGCTGTGTCCCGAGGTTTGGTGGTTTCTGGAAAGATCCGGATCCCTGGAAATGGGAAAGGTACCCCTCGCAGTGGTGTACCTGGAAGCCCGAAAAGGTGCCCATAAAGAAACCCCTCGGCTCCCCCACGAATCTCCACATGGCTCCTGCACGCGGAAACAAACTCGCCGCTCGCCAGATCGCACGACCGCGCCACACTGCAAACACAAAACACCGCAGGCCGCTTCGGACAGTCCAAGGTTCACACGCACACACATGCAGAAAGCAGTGGAAAAGACCTAGTTCACTTCAAACTTGCTGCATTTCTTTAGACCTGCCAGCCCCTCTCTGGCCCCATTTCCAAGGACCTCCAAGCGAGTGGCCCATCTAGCTGTAAGGGAAATGCTCGCTGGGATGCGCGAAACCATCGACATCAAACCGGGTTGAAACCAAGATGTGAGGTCGATTAGGTCGATTTCGCTGGCGCCCTCCACAGGAAATGTTCAAGCCAAGCATACATTGATTTTATTTGGCCGAACACGGCACAAGTGCCCCAGTTGGCAAGATCCAACTTGCATTCGAAAGGCTCCCACCAACCACTCCCCAACACTTGGAGGCTTTCGAAACTAGCCCCCAATGCTCGTCTTTCTTAAGGTTGGACCCCTCAAAAAAAGCGGCGGATACCGATCTTCCTCTTGGTTTTCCTTTTGAACCTCCCCAAAGGCTCCAATTGATTCAGGGCCTGGTTTTGAGACCCCCAACCGCCTCCAGGGTGTCGAATGGAGGGGTCGGGTCTTCCATTGAGCCCCTGGGTACCTCAAACAAGACATACCCAGTCACAGGAACCTCCGACTTGGCAACTGTCCAGCTGACAATCTCCGATTCACCGACCCAAAAGACCCCTGGATGGGGAAAACGCCGGAGTTTTCGTGGGGCATGGTTCCCAAGTCGAACAATCAGCCGCTGTCTGTGGTTCATGGTCTCCTCCCGGTCCGAAATTTGCAAAGCTGACCACTGGAAAAAATGGTAGGATATGGTAGGTCTCAAAAGGGAAAACCAAGGAGGGCACCGCAGGGATGAAAAGGAAGGAATCCCCAAGCTTCGCAAATTCGCGCCCAAACTTATAGGTGGATTTCCGCGCATCCAATGCAAACACTGCTCCTTTTTGGATGAAACCAAGGGAAAATCGAAGACTGGTCCTGGCCGGAACCTCTATTTTCAAACCTTCACTCATAAGAACTTGCCCTCCCCTAAACACCTGATACCAACCTGACAACCTAAAACTGAACAATAATTAACCTATACTTTCGATTCCACATTACTGGGCTGTCCTCAGATCTCTTGCGAAAAGCTCAACTTTCAGCTGGTTAAATGAACCCCCGATGAAAACCTAAAAACCTAAGGGGATGAACCCCCCCATCAAAACCGAAAAAGCTACTGGGACGCCTGGGAGCGACCGGCACTTCCGAGGCTCTCCGACGCCGTGACCACGTGACCCGACTCTCGCTCGCGTCGACTCTTCGGCTCGCGCTCCTTTCAGATGTGAAGCACTTGATCAGCACCACAAGCTCGGTGTAGACGATGCCGATCACCATGACCCTCAGGGGCGCGTGAAAATATGGCGTAGCAGTTAAGTGGTTGGAACTCAACCACTAAAACACAAGCAAATGTAGCATGTTTCCGAACAACCATGAAGACCCTTGTGTTCCTTTTCTTAGCAGTTAGGTGGTTGGATTTCAACCACTAAACCACAATATCCCAACCAGGAAAACGGTCTATCTCGCCAAGGGGAGAGAAAAAAGGTTGATGGCGGTGGATGGTTTCCTTGGGTGTCTCAACTCGGAAGGGAAGCAATGATTTCATTTTCTTTGGCAGCTCAGTTGTTGAATTTCAACCACTAAACCACACACTGTTTTAAAACAAAAAAAATGTTTCCCAACACCATGAACACCCTCTATCTCGCCAAGGGGAGACAAAAAACCACCGTCGATTGCGGGTGGTTTTCTTGGGTGTCTCAAAACAAGGGATTGCTTTTGACTCTTGACGTTTCGTTGAAATCACCCCCCCCCTCCCCACACAAAAACAAATCGGGTGATATCCCCAACAGCCCTGAAAGCTGCCCCCAACCCTCCCAGGGCCTATCTGGGCAGAGACCCCATAGCTTTCAGCTGAGAAAAAACGTGTTCCCCCCCCGAAACCAAAAACAAAAGTTACTTTTTGCCTATGTGCTTTCGGAACAAAGTTCTTTGGTTTGCAGAGAGAATTCTGTGGCTTTGAGAAAGGCTTCAACCTGAGAGTCCTGGGACCTTCGGAAGCCAAGGTTGGCCTCACTTGCCCCTGGAAACAAGCCCAGGCGGTATCCCCACCGGAAATTCTGGAACCCTTTTTGAAAAGCTGCCCGAGCCCGAGCACCCGATTTACAGCCGATTTGGGCACCGAGCCCATAGCTTTCAGCTGGGGAATAAAGGGCTCACCTTCTTGACTAATCGGGACTGTAAATGGACCAAAGGAAAACTAGATGTTCAAAAGGTCGCTTCGCTTTGAGCAAGTAAGATACATTGATGTGTGGTGGACCTTTCACGGTTGTTTCCACCGAGGCACACGTCTCAAAACGGGGACATCAGAAATCACCCTTCCTGGTGGACGAAAACCTCTCTTGGGGGGTCTGAAACGCCAGTTCCCGACGAACAAGTCCTATGGGGAACATGGTGGGAAAAAACACCACCACTGGACCGGGGTTGACCTTTTCCCCGAAACAACGGGCAAACGATGGGTCCATGAGTCTGACAGATCCCAGAGCAGCGCGAAACCAAAACAGCCGGCAGTGCTCGAGGAAGCTCTTTTGGGAGGACCCCGTTTCATGGGTGTTGTGCAAAGGGGCGATTTGGGCCGACAAGCTGAAAGCCAGCCCATTCCTGCAGCTCCCGAATGCACATGTTGCCATGTCTCGGAGCCAAGGTTCAAACACAAGGCCATGAATGGCCCTCTATCCAACAATCATGGAAGTGGACTGGGGGCTGCCTCAAAAGGAAAGTAGTCTTCCAGGATGCGGATGTAAAACCACAATCCACTCGAATCGATCGGCACCAGATGGATGAGGATTTGAATCCTGGTGGATAAATCAGTCAATTGGTGCAGGAGCAAACCTACTTCACCCACATTGGGGTTAAACATATTCCTGGCCCCCATATCTTGGTTGCTGTTGACACTGTTTTCCAAAAAAGACAGTCCAAAGAGCCAACCAAATTTTCATAAAAAAAAACAAAATGACAATGACCATGGGTAACTTTTCTTATGTGGGACATCTCATCTTAGTGGCTTTCCCACCAGTAGTCATCCCATGAGTCATACTCAAAACCTGGTACACAAATGGCGAAACTTCCGCCGACTGCTTCACCTTCATCTAGCCGAGTCGGTTTTGAGGACGCGGTTCCCATGCTCCAAGGCACGGTGACAGGACCCTCAGCATGGAGAGATCGCGGAAAAGGCTCACCGGCATCACGGTGCACATTGCGGCCACCTCGGCGATAGGACCAGAAGGACCCGGTGAGGTCCCAGAAAATCGGGGGGGGGGGGGGGAAAACAAGCACAAGAGCAACGTAGAGATGAAGAAAAAGCGGTTGAAACTCATGTTTGAAAGGACTCTTTCCTCAGAAGGAACCCAATACGCCCACTGAATACACACACACACACACACACACGCGCTCTCGCTCGCACCCAGATCCCTACGCCGAGTTGCTACGCAGTAGGTCCGAAGCTTCTCCTGCTCTGCAGGCGGGCTATCCGCTCCTGCCAAGATGCTTCCCTTTGGTTTTACGACCCCTGGAAAAAATAATAAAATATGTCCAGTAGTGAAATCGACGCCCTTTAAAACGCCCTTTAAAACCAACAGGGGAAAGGCAAAGAATACTTCTTTTTCAGCAAGTCTGGATTTTCTTATATATGTTCAAAGGTCCAGTAGTGATAGATTCCCTCGAAAACCAAGAGGGGAAGATACAGAATACACTTTTAAATGGGAGGATGGCGTTGCTCGGCGACGGCCGCCGAAGCATGAGGCCATTCGATCTCATCCATGAACATACCTCTTGTTGTTCTCTGCGTGTCTACGCGTTGCAGCTTGGGCCAAACTTGCACAGGTCTTTGCAGATGCTCTTGCATATGCTTGCAAAAAACAAAAACAAAAAACGGAACAACCGATACCAAAATCAACCCTGGCAAGTGGAAACGTGGACCAAAGCCTGCGTAACCCCTTCTGTTTAATTCTGAGCCACAGCCAAATAGGCACACCTCGCAGTCCAGGTTTCTTTGGTGGTGCAGGATTTCGTCCATCTGCGGTATGGACCAATGCGCAAACACTGAGAGGAAGGCAAGGAAGCAATCAACCAAACAAGCAGTCACATGATCGGAAGTGAATGCATCCATAGGCGGCGCGAAATGGATTTCGCAACCGTCCACAGTGTCACCCACCTCAGTGCCCTTCAACTTGTTCGTCTGCCTGGCCTCCCATCACGGCCTGGAAAATGTTCGGGATAAAGTCGCCTGAGACACAAAGGCAGCAGCAACCCCTCGAGCCCCCAAGAAAGAGTAAAAGGGCACTACTGGGGGACCTAGACAACTTGTAATTCACAAACACTAGAACGAACCTCAAGTATGCAAGACTGGGCTGCCCTCAGATCCCCCGCTAAAAGTTTAACTTTTGGTGGGTTAAATGGAAACTACCACTAAACGCTAAAAAGCTAAAGGGCTAAGGAACCGGATGGCTGGTAACCACCAAGAAAACACATCCATTCATCCAGGGTTGAACATTTGCGCATTTAACTCAGCTCGCAGAGCTAGCGAGACTTCGTCCAGGCCAAGTTCGCAAACGCCTGGCATCCACCACGGGACACGGTGGAGGTCCACTAAATCTAGCAAGTGGGCGGAAAGAAGTTGAAGACCTTGCAGAAATGCCCCAACTGACCAGTTGGAGGGATGTTCAAGGGATGTGGCTGGTTCACTTGGCAATATTCCGGGAATCCAGTAGCAATACAGCCAAGTCGCCAACATGACAACTTTCCGGAGACGCTGCAAAAGGTAGTGGTGATCCCAATGAAGCAGCTCTCGCTGGGATCCCTAACTGCACATCCATGCCAAGCCCATGTTTGGTTGCCACAGACATGGTGAGACTTGTAAACCAAATGGAAGCCATTGCCGTCCATGTTTCGCCCTGACCCACCGAAATCGGAATCCGAATCTTCAATGCCGCGCCTAGGAACACGAAGTACAGGATCAGCGTGCCATTGCCGTAGATGAAAAGCATCATGTCCTGACTCGTTGCAAGTGACCCGATTCGACCCGATTCGGCGAGACCACTTCAAAATGTCCATGACCACTTTTAGATGCTCAGTTTGGTGGTCCTGGTGGAAAACAGGCACACTGTGCCCGCGAAATGGAAGCCGAACCCAAGGAACAACCGGGCACGGCGACTGCACCGAGCTCCAAACTCATTCCCTTCATTCCTTGCGCTGGTGGGTGTATGGGCCTGTGTTTAAACGGGGCTTTTGGCTTCTGCAAACCAACCCCAGCTACGTCCTCCAGTAGAAAGGTTAGAATAAGGGTACCCTTTTTTCTGTATATGGTCTATTTTAGTAGGAGAGCCCTCCCCCAAAAAAGAAACGGTAAAAGGGCACTACTGGGGGACCTTGCCAGGTTATGTTCAAAAGCAGCACCCCACATCTCACAACTGGCCGGTCAGCTTCAGACCTTGAAGCCCCCTCCTGTCTGCAAAGACACAAGATTAAAAACAAACCAAAACAAACAAACAAACCAACCAACCAACAAACAAAGAGACAAACAAACGGCTTCTCGGCCTTTCTCTGTCTGGCTTGTGACATTGTGATAAAGGAAGACAACTGCTCAACTGATTCGACCTTGCAACCTGCCTTTGCAGTTTACTTGGAACCTCTGGGTTGTGTGTAAAAGAAAACAAAAAAAACAAGGACACACTTCGACGATCTCCGTGGCCGAAGGGCCTTTCTGGATGGGGTTCTTCCAGTCGAAAAACCGTTCCAGCAAAGAATCTGAGATGAATCCATCAAGTCAAATCCGGGGTGTGCGATAGGTCTCTTGCTTGCACACGTTTAGAACATGCTTACACAGCCTTTTGGTTTGGCCTGGAAACTTAAAGCCTCGCAAGTCAATGCGAGCTGATGGCCCTTTTCCCAAATGCGCTGAGGCAAACGAGCCACGGCCAAAATTACCGAGCTTCTTGCAACTTGATATGTGCAACGTGGCCCAGTTTGTCTGAAAAATCAAGTGATTCTGTTCCAAACAGCACAAACCCGGGACAATCCACGGAAGGGGCTCGATCAACCCCCAGCGGATTGAACTGGAACCAACCCCCCCCTTCGCCGAACGGCCTGCCTTGGACATCGGAAAGCAACTTCAGTTTGAAACCATACCTGACGTACTTGGGTGTTTTGGCATGGTACAAAAGGCTCCCGTGAGGTTTATGATGGTGCACTATCTAAACCAGGTGCTTGCCTCTCAATTTGGCCCAACATCCAAGTACTAGTGTCGTTAAAACACACACTTGGCGAACCCATAGTATACTCACCATCTTTTCTTCAGGGTGCACTTTTCGCGCGCGTTGGCTTGTCCGAAAGCGGCAAAGGAGATTCGAGTCGATCGCCCAAGTGGCCAAAAGGACGCCGCTCTTCCTTCCAAAGACGTAACCTCGGGGCAACCGCTGAAACGGGCTCCGGCCCGAAGCCTGTCACCCCATCCGAAACCATATTTTATTGCCCAGAGGCTCCGATCGGCTTTGGCTTTCGATGGAAGACCCGAGCCCAAAGCATTAGACACCCTGCGGTCGTTTGTCTTAAAACCAGGCTGTTTTGTCTGCCAACTAAATCAATCGAATTGGAGCCCCAGGGTGGCCACGACCTGTGCAAAAAGCATGAGGTCCTCCAGATTTGAGAGGTTAGAATCAGTTGGTACCGTTTCTTTTTTCCGTAGTCTATTTTAGTAGGGGAACCCTCCCCAAAAAAAAGAAACGGTAAAAGGGCACCTAGCTGGGGGCCCTAGATGTCCTAACATCCGCAGCGCAGTTCCCGAGTTTTCTTTTGGTTTCCTGCCACAAACCAGCCTGGCAACGGGCACCCTCCAAAAGACAGGCACAGAGAGCTTGTTCACAAGCCAGTTTTGGACCTCCCCCCCTATCCACGAAGAGGCCATCTACTTAAGGTCAACTGCCAAGCGGCCCGTACAAAGAATACGCGGGCATGCGCCAAAGTCAGTGGTGTTGTGAATGGGACATACAGAAGTTGCACTGGAGCGATCCAGAGTACACCCCACCAAAAAACAGGTTTGTTTCATGCGCCGCGGTCTCGTGGTTAAGCGATTTAGGCCGCTCCCCATTGGACGGTAGACAAGTCAGGATGTTTCGACTAGGCGGGGTATCTGTTCGACCACGAATTCGGAACCCTGGATTCAGCAGAACCCTTGGTTGCTCTTTTTTCGGGGAAATCCTTGTTGGTTGACCTGATGGGAAAGCCAAAAAAGGCAAACCACAAGTTTTCGGGGCTCCCCTTTTTTTGGGGGCCAAGCCCACTCCTTCGCTTTTGACCAAATCTGTTCCAGATCCCCTATGGATCGTAGGGTTTCGTATCACCCTCCTTATGACACCAGAGGCGTTTGGGTCCTCCACCATGTCAAAGCCCCACTAGGTCCTCCAGTAGAGAGGTTAGAATAAGGGTACCAACTATTTTCTGTAGTCTATTTTAGTAGGGGAACCCTCCCCCAAAAAAGAAACCTTAAAAGCGCACCTAGCTGGGGCACCTAGCCCAAATCCACAAAAAAATCGGTCGAGCATCATGTGTGATAGCGACTGTTCGACCTGAGTCCTGGGCCAAGAAGACTTCCCAAGGTGTAGCGGTGCAACATCACCGCGCTCTTCATCAACACTTCCATGCTTGCCTTAGAGAAAAAAAAGGAACAAATGAATGCCCAGACCTTCAACCTACCCATCACAATGGGATAGTGCGCCAAAGATATGAGTAATATTGATATAGGGTATAACTTATAAGAGGGTAAAAGATTCAATACTTAAAAACAGTTGAAAACAATATAATAATATGTTCCGGAAGTTCCATTGTTTCATTAAAATGATCCCTCAATACTTAAAAACAATAATAATATGTTCCATGGTTTCCGGGAAGTTTGAGGGTGCAAAGCTTTTTCGAGGCTTTCGGATGGAACTCTCAAGCAACAACAGGCAAAGGCCCCCATTCCCTGCAACCCACGGGAGTGGTTTGGACGGCTGGCCCAATGGCCCACCCATCAAAGCCGCCCATTTCAATTTCTGCCATCGACGCGCTTCAGAAATGGGATATCGGCCGCCGGGACATTTGCGGGGCTCACATGCCCCACCTGGGCTTCTGCTGCTGCTTCTGAGCAAACAAGAAACCTCCTTGGACCGCTTCACGGGGGAAAACCCAAAGAAAACAACCCCTTTTGGGAGGGGGATTTCCAGGATCCCCAAAGCCCAAGCGATGTCCAACCCTTTTGGCCCGTTGGGGAGCCCCGTCTCTCGAAGTGCGTCCGTGCCGCAGCCGCAACAAAGGCTGCCTCAGCGGCTGGCAGCAGATCAGGGCTGGCAGATTTTGCTGAACACTACCCTCCCACCAACTAACATGGGTTTGTGCAAAACGGCCTTTTCCAAGAGGAAAATAGTCTTTCTACAGGGGTCTGTGCACTTCCATGTTAGCGGTGGGAGTGTATTCCCTGAAGGGCAACTGAAAGGAGGTTTGAAAAACCCGACTTTTACGTGTTGTAGCTGGAGGTTTGAACAACAGGTTTTAACATGTTTGCTGAGAGTTCTACAAATTTTGATCTTCCATCTCTCCAGCCATTGCCCGCTGCCCCCCCTCCACAAGGACATGTCCGGAACTTTCCCTGAAAGCTGCCCCAAACCACCCCACAGCCTTTGTCTACTCTATCGACCCCATAGCTTTCAGCTGCGGAATAACTTTTGCAGGCTGAACAAAAAAAGTGCTCGCAAGGCTTAGTTCCATTATCCCACCGAAGGTGATGTACAGCCTCAGGGATACGCTTGTTCACCCATGATCGCACACTGGCCGCTTGGTTTTGCTTTCTGGTGGCACCTGTTCAAACGAATGGCAGCAAAATGTATAAAGCAACTAGATGGGAGCAGCTTGGAACGCCTGCATTCAATCGCAAGTTGCAAGGGTCTTGTGGTCGGACGCAGTCCAAAAGGGGTAAGGGGGGTCTTTTTCGACTTGGAGTTGGCAACTTTAAGGGAATCCACCGAAAAGAAAACAAGCTGGAACCCGAACTGGGTCTCATCTGATTCACACCGAAACCCAGGGTGGATTCAACCAGCCTTAAACAACACAAACTGGTTGAACCATGTCCTGTTGAATTCCCTTTCAGACCACTTGGCGTTGGTTGATAGGGGCGAAATACTACTTCATATCAATATCCTGGGCTAGAACATTACACACTCTTCTCTTCTGATCACGACTTGATGTGATTCTGCTTTTCATTACACTAAACGGATTTAGCCCATTCTGTTGACAACCGCCCCCCCACAAACTGTTCCTTCGCCCCATCTTGGAACCCTGGCAGACGCGATGTTCACTTCACTCAAGGCACCAGCAGCAAAAAGAGGAGTCCGTTCGCCAAGCCGGCCAGCTTCATCATGTAGCCCATTGTCAAAATGCCTCCCATGGGGCAATTTCAAGTTGAAGGGACCCCTAATGTGGTGGACACAAGTATGCATGCAATGTGCACGAAATGGTTGCCGACTAAAACTCACATAAGCACGTTTGACGTTTCAAAACTGGATATGAACTCCTGCATATTAACATGGAACCCGAACCAAAACAACGCTCGTCTGTGAAGGAGACTCCTTTTGGGAGACTCCTTGTAGCATGGAAATGGGTCCCAAAGACGGGTAAAGTGTCTTCGCCCCACCCCCCCCCCCCAAAAAAAAAAAAGAAGAGTAAATCGTCCCATGTCAGCCTCACTCACCTGGATCAGTTAAATCGATCCAGCTGGTCCGTTGTTTTTTTGCAATGAGCAAGCCGGAGGCCTGACTTGGTTCTCGGTTGCTTTCTGCTCCCCTGCTAAAAGTTTAACTTTTAGTGGTTTACTGGGAAAACCCATTAGTTGGCAAAAAGTTAAAGTCCTAACATCCAAGCAAAATGCACCAAAGGTTTCCTGGTTGTTTTTGCTTCGTTGCGGAAATCAGCACTGGACTCCTGATTGGAGGTCGCCATGACCCAAGATACCTGGCTCCGTGCCGCCTGTCGGCCTAACAACCGCTCACTTTCATAAGATCCTGAAAGCATGGCCTCCCCATCTCACTTCCGAACGAGTGGATTGGCCAGAACAAGTGAGCGTTGTTTGCTTGCAACTAAACTGGTCTTCCCAAAAGAATAGAGTCCAGGAACTGAGGGAGTGAGACATGCTAAATGATAAGTTACAAGAAGACCCATGGGCGGTCGCTGTTCGGTCAAAAGACTCTCAACTGAGCTGTCCGTGTTCTAATCCCCTGCTAAAAGTTCTTCAACTTGTGAGTTAAATGGAAACCCCAACCACTGAACCCGATAGAAACCGCAACAAAAACCTGAGTTAAATGGAAAACCCAACCACTTTACCATTTGGTTAAGACCCCTGGAAGAAAAAAAACAAATTTCCAGTAGTGAAATCGATTCCCTTTGAAACCAACAGGGGACTAAACCCACCTTTGGAGCCGGATGCCAAGGCTTCAGCAAGTCAAAGACGGCCTCCTCCGAGGGATGTCTGCACCAAGACCAGGATGCTTTGCCGCACACCCCCAGCCGTGAGGGGGCGAAAGGTGGAGTTCTCCTTGGTCCGGACCTTTGGCGCGCCCTGAAAACCCGAAGGGAAAGCCATGATTCGTGGCCCGTGTCATTGCCGTGGCTGTTTTGTGGTTTGTTTCCTGGTGGTTTCGTAAACCAAAGGTTCATGTTTTACCCACAGAGGGACAACACCAGAATGGTGATTGAACCAGATGGAACTGGGGTTTTTCAACTTCGCTTGGGTAGCTCACCTGGTGCTTCTCTTTGCATTGCTTAGTTGCTTTGTTTGTTGCTTGTCTTGAGTATTCGGGGGGCTACAAAGAAAACAACGTCAGGTAACTCTTAGTGGGTGGTTTGGATTGGTGGTTTGGATTTTGGGTTGAGCCCCTGGATCTTGTTTACCGGGTAAATGGGAAGCAAACCAACCACCAAACTACCAGCCCAAACCACCAATTAGGCGAAAACAAAACACGGCTGATTCTGGTCCATATGGGCGGGTCTTTGTCAGAAAGCCGACCCACCAAAATGTGTGTCCTTTCCCCTTGGTGCATTTTGAACTCACCAAAAAGGGGTACCCACACCTTGAAGCGTGACGTGCAAATTCATTTGGGTATGAATTTTAATAAGGAACCCTTTGGTGGACATCATTTAGGTGGGGAGACATGAGTCCACCACTCACTTTTCAGGTGGTTCCCCGTTAAAATGGATGGCAAGAGTGGTTGCGGCCGAAGCCCGTGCCAGAGTCAGCACTCTATGCCTTGAGCCCCAGACCGTCGACCCATCTCAGGTGTTATCAAAGGATGGTCCACAGGAACTCCTTCCGGCACCAAGGGGGTATGGGTGAAAATTAAACCACCAGGATATGGACCGCAGGTTTAGTCCATGTTTCCATTTACCGGGGTTCCATTTTGGCTACATATTTTTGACCCACATCCAAGGGGCTGCTTTCCCATCAGGGATTCCACTTGGACAAATGTTGGATGGTTCATGGGAAAAACCAGTGTTTCCGCATGAGGGATTCCACTTGCCCGGGCGGTTGATGGTTTTTTTTGGGTAAAGGAGGGGGGTTCTGGGTTGGGGTTCTCTGGCTAAAAAGGGCATCTCCCGGTGCATTGTGGGCCTGGGGATGCACATCCCATCATGGAACAGCTTGAAAGCGGCCACTTGCTTTGCAAAAAAGGTCATAGCAGCGCAAAACCTTCAAGTAACTTTGCATAACAAGTAGGGGAGTTTCTAAACCCAAAAAGTGACGATCAAGTCCAGGCACATGTTTCAAGTTTCATCCATCCCAACATGTCCCATATGCCTGGGGATTCTCTTCACCATCAGCTCAAGGAAGATCAGATCAGAGCTCCGGCGGTTTCCCGGCCCCGCGTTTTCGGATCGAGCGGCGATGAAGGAGTTGGCTCTGCTGCCCAGCCCCGCGGGAGCCCCGAGATCTCGCGCACGCGCCCGGCAACAAGGAGATCGCCCGGGAAAGGGGTGACAACGTGAGGCGGGAAAACCTGAAAAAAGGGAGGGATCCTCGAATTCTTCTGAGGATCCTCGGAACAAAAATAGAGAGACACAAAAAAAACAAGATTTGCGTTGGTCGGTTTGAAGGGACGCCGAGGTTTGCCAAAGTGACTCGCAGACTCGCTGCGAGTACCCGTGGCTTGGGTATGGATTCATGAGAGAACTTCAGAACCCCCTAAGCCAACTCGCAAAATGGACACGTGGAGCCGCCAGGAAGAACGACTCCCCATCAATCGCTGGGGCTATGGTAAGCTGGGGATACTCCTTGCTCTCCCAGCTGGCGAAAAAGAGCCATGCCCCAGACTGCTGTGCAGTGTATCTTGCCCCGCAAAGGACCAGATACTGCAACCCTGATAGATACCCGGATGAACCAAAATTTGTCCCGCATCATCACAGTTCATTTCCTTGGACCACCCTTTCGTCAGTGCGTTGAACTCGACCCCTAGAGTGTCGTCCGCTTGAAATGAAGCCATCTTCCATTTCCCAGGTGTACCTTACCAGCATGGACCCAGAAAGGAGGTAGGTTGGAGGTTCAGTGGCCATCCTCTGGCAGAAAAGGGAGGCCAGTTGACAGTTTGACTCAGGACCTCTCTCGCCCTGCGACCTTGAAAGGGGCCCTGAAATGGGTGCCATGCCAAACTTTGACCCAAATGAGGTTCCAAACCCAAAAGCCAAAAGGTCGTTTGGAGACGGGTTCACGTTGAACAGGTGAGGTGAGTGAAATTCTGCACCACTTGGAAACCATCGGAAGCCATTTCATTGTTAAGGTATTGACAGAGGAATCAACCTTCCACCGTTTCTTAGGTGGTGCGAAATGGATTTCGCGGCCATCCACAGTATCAAAAGGGCAGGCCATTTCGAATCAATGAAGTGGGACAGTCCGCCGATTCCGGAGGACCAGGGTAGAAATCTGGGGGGGCGGGCCCTGTTTAGGAGGTGCCCTCTGATCCGATCAGAATATGCCAATAGTTTCAAATACCTTAAATGACACGGGAAACTAGGTGAGACTTTTTATATTTTGTGTGGGGATACTCAGAGCTCGCCCCCCAATGTTCACAAATTGACAGACTGATATGTTGACACCTGCACAGGCTTTTTGCGTTGGCTTTGGAGCAAGCCACCAAACTACAAAGGAATGCACCTGCGAATACTGAACAATTCCTCTTGTCGCTCTCCCCTGAGCAAAAGGTCGAACCGTTGGACTAACCATAGGTGTGCTGGAAAAGCAACTTGTTTCCAAAGCATAAAACCAAAGACAGGGCATGTACTAAACAATTCATCTCAAACAACTGCACTTGTCTTAACTTTACAACCCTGGTGTGATAGCACAAACTATGCCTACAACAGTGAAGCTAAACTGGGGATCCCCGAAAAAAATCGCAGTCGCCCGCAATTTTGATTTGCCAGCCACAAAAACGCGGCCACCGCGCCCGGAAAAAAAGGGAACCGCAGCCCAAGTGCTGCAAAACTCCGCCTGCGACATCATCGGTTTCGGAGAGCAGTCGCTCTTTGACGGTTTCAGAGAGCAGTCGCTCTCGGAAGGCACCTCAGATGCAAGCTGCTTTGGATGTAAGTTAGGGAAGGCCCCCCCCCAAAAAAAAGAGAAGGAGCACCCGGACCCGCCAACTACCCATAAAAAGGGGAGATCACCTCGGAATGTTGGGGCAGTATCACATGTGTTTGGGGTTCTTTGAGGGTCCGGGCTCTTGTTTCTCCCGGTTGGTCGACGGCCCCCAAGAAACAGGCCGGAGTTTTCAGGTTTTTTGCCGCGCGAGTCTCACAGGCAACCCATCCCACAAAACCGGGAGCCTTACATTATACAAATTTGAACATTGCCTTGTACATGGTGGTCTCCCTTCATTTTGGTGGACAAAGTTATGTTGAAAATGGGCAAACTGCATCTTTTAAGGAGCCCTGCAAGAAGCAAAGGCAAAAAAAGCCGTGTGCCACTGGGCAAGTAGGGCACTGAACGACGGCTCCGAAGAAGGCATCGATCGATTCCGCTCGCTTGGCTTGATGGCGTGTGCTCGGAAGGTCCCAGGGAAAGAAGGGCGAAACACCTGTTCGGGCTTCGTTTCCACCTGAAGACGTCGGTTTTCGTTTTTGTTCAGACTTGTGATACGTCGATGCAGTCGATCTGAGATTGTCTGACCCATGCTTGCGGTAGGATAACTTTGAGCCAGGCCGACGTTCGAGATGAAATCCGACTCAAGTAGAACCCACTTGGAGCTAACGAGACACGACTTCCCCGCATGGATCCATTGGACACTCGCGCCACCTCGAGATTTTATTATTTTTTTTTTAGATTGTGATTCATGTATATATATACACATATACACATAATCGCTCTATCGTTATCTCTATGGCAGGCAACCAAAAGTTGCTTACCTCGACGTTTTACATGCCCTGTGCCCAAATCCTGCACCAGGTGGGATGGATGAAATCCAATACAGGTGCAAACTGCATTCCAAGTGGATGCGAAGCAGTTTCCTTTGGTTACGTAATTACTAAATGGGAAGCACTGGGCACTGGGTAACCCCCAGAACAATGCCGAAAGGTCAAAACGTCGATTCGCTTTGGGCAACTGAGACACCTTATCAGCCCGCCTTCAGAGGTCCAACAAGGGCTCCATATATTTGATAACCCCGTACATACACACGGGTGTCCTTGTTTGGGTTGGCTTTAAGGGGAAAACAAAAGGAACCCACCTGTTACACATGTTAAGGTGAAACCAAAAGAATCCCACTGATTTTGCACATTTTAAGGTGAAACCAAAAGGAACCCACTGATTTTGCACATTTTAACGTGAAACCAAAAGGAACCCACCTATTTTGCACAGTCCAACCTTTAAACTTGACTGGAATTAGGACCCCAGCCAAAAAGAACATGTTTTGCCTGGTTAGTGTAAAACAAAGGGAACCCAAAAAAGGAAAAACAAGTAGAAAGGGGAACTAATTCTGGGGAAGGAAAAACACACACCCACATACAACAAGTGAACACCGCAGACATCTCCTCGCCCCTCTGCTGCGCCGCTTCTAGCTGCCGCGACGCGGCAGCATCCTGGATAAAACCCAAGGCGGGTTTGTGGTCGGCCGTTTTTCTTCTGTTGTCCTCCATTTGTGTTTCCGCCCCCTGCGAAAAATGACAAAATGTGTCCAGTAGTGAAATCGATTCCCTTTAAAACCAACTGGGGAAAATACAAAATGTTCTTAAGCAAATGGAAGCTGTAGGAACATACCTCTTTTGGGTTGCTCTGAAAGCCCTCCAGTACAGAGGTTAGAATAAGGGTACCCTTTTTTCTGTAGTCTATTTTAGTAGGAGAACCCTCCCCCAAAAAAGGGCAAAAGGGCACTACTGGGGGACCTAGAAGAGAAACCAAACAAAACCATGTCATTTTGGCGTGTGGTTCCCCGAGAAATAACAACAGACTATGGGGCGGGTGCTGTGGATGCACCAAATCCACGCCAATCGGCACCAGTTGGGATAAATTCAGCCCTGGCATAAACCACCGAGTATGGAGGCTATAAAATTGAAATGTTTCAGGAGGACATGTGGAGAAGAGTGAGCTCCCCTGTGTCCCTCTCAAATGGACCATAGACTGGTACAACTGACGAAACCTGTGGTTTGCGCTGGGTGCCTTTCTTTGGTTTACATGAAAGGGACACCAAAGGAAGCCGCCGATTTGACAGCCTCAAATTGGCGGAACCACATGCCATGAATCAAAGTCTTTGCTTTTGAAGCTGCTCGTATTGTTTCATAGTGAGCTCACCACGGTTTTCTCCCAGGCTTCCTCCTCCTGAGCCTGACGCGTCATACAAGTGGTAAGCTTACCAAGATTTGTTCCCGGGTTTCCTCCTGATGCGAACATCAGCGGAGAAATTGGGCTGGACCCGAACCCGCCGGATACCGTGGACTGCAACTCCGACTTGGATGGCAACTGTAGGGCCACAAGGAAACCGACCTATGGGGGTCTCTGATTAAAAACAAAAACGTGAGACTCGGCCTAACATAGTTGTAACGAAGTGTAGGGGCTACATCATGTCAATGGGGTTGTTAGGGGATTTTAGCACCAAAATAAGTCAAGTTGATTCCCCAGTCTTTTCAACCGTCCTTTTCTTGTTTTTGAAAAACCGGCCGTTTTCACAGGGTGTCCAAATCTAGAAAGAAGGATCCCTGGAATGAATGGGAAATGGAACAACCCCTAGAACTATGAAATTCGTAGTTTCTTCTTACTTCCTGAGTGGACTGGCCAAAGAAAGTCAAGTGATTTCAAGTTTAGCACTAAAAAATGTGGTCCCAAAAATTGACAAGTCCATGAACTCATTGAGCGAGACTCAGTTCTTCTCTTTTTCACCGCGGAATCCCCCCCAAAAAGGCTGAGGCTCGAGCGAAGCGGCACCAGCCCTGATCGCCGGCAAACTGCCACTCGTAGCCTGGCAGAACACGACAGTTCCTTGACCTCGAAATCCGTGAGTCTCGCAGAGACTCGACGTTTGGAATGAAACCATGATGTTTGGAATCCGGTTTTTACTTTGGAATGGACACATTCCAACTTGGGTTTCCAGGATGGTGCAGGAATTCGTTGGAGCCACGTTTGGAATCCGGTATTTACGTTGCTTGGAATCGAATCATTCCAACTTGGGGTTCTGAACGGTGCGAAACGCAGTTCGCAACCATCCACAGTATGGCCTTGCAACTCCCAGAAGTTGGGGGCCTGTGGGCGCTTGAGCTCCTAAGACTTAAAACCAGGTGATGTTTAGGTCCTCCAGAGAGGTTCCCCCAAAAAAGGGTAAAAGGGCACTACTGGGGACCTAGTATCCCAACGGACTTAACAGCAGCTCCCCTTGAAGGGGCAATCAAATAAAACCCCCTTATTTCACACTGTCCTGGGGAAACACGTGACACGTGAAGTCGGCAAGTGGGAATCCCGGGATTAGTTGACACAAACCTTTAACTGTGGCTCAACCCCAAGGAAATTATGTGCTTTATTGACTCAGGCGGACAAATAATGCGAATATTTTTTTTTTGAGAAACTCAAGTAGAAAAAATGGGCATGACATCCTCCAAAAATACCTCCTAAATGGGGGCTTAAACATGGAACCATCGCAACACGGAAGTAACCTTCAGAACCATTCTCACTTTTTGGGACGCACTGCTAGCTTGTTCAATTTGCAATCAATCAGATGTCCAAATATATTGCGTGTTGCAGCAGGCTGCAGGTGGCATTCCAATTTTCGCACAGCGCGGGCAATTCCAACAATTCACCTCCTTCTAAATCCCCTGAAAGGGAAGCCAAACAGCCCTTCAGCTATTGAAACACAGCAGCCACTCCCGAAAAACGAGAACAGCCACCAACCTACCAACCTGACCCATCACGTCCACGGTTTGCTGTGGATGTCACCGTTCAGGTTGCATGAGTCAAAGCCAAACTCAGTGCCACAAAAGTCCACCAAGACCATGCAAACAAAAACTAGGCGGCCGCGGCTATTTCTGGTTGGGAATGCCCCCCGCCAACCCCACCTTCGTGCTTTTGTTTCGCCCAAACCAAGGAAAAACAAACGGATCCTGACCGAGCACTTATTCCCCCCAAGAGGAGATATGGAAAAACAGAGTGAATGCCACATATGTTTGAGGAAAGTTTGGTGGTTTCCCCAAAGTACCTCCCAAGTGAACTCAAATACTACCCTCCATTTGTTTAAGTTCCCAAACAAATAATGTCCAGTAGTGAAATCGATTCCCTTTAAAACCAGCAGGGGAACACAATTTAAAAGCACAATCCTAACCAAATGCAAGCTGCTAAACAAACCAACCACTTCCCAAAAAAACCTATAGGTCAAATTGTGAATGTCACTGTTTGAGAAAAGTTAAGTGAGTTCCCAATGTGCCTCCCAAATGCACCAAAAACTACTACACTCCCTCACACTAACATGAAAGCTGCTCCAATCGGCCACTGCAAATGGAAAAAACTAGTTTTCTGGGAGCTGCCCCAATTGAATCGCCGCAAGGGTTAAACAAAATCAAAAGGCACCAAGTCTTCCAAAAGGGTTCTGGCACCTTCCATGGAATCTCCGCGGTGAAACAAAATGACCAAACCTCTCAGGGAAACCGCACCAACGGCATCGAAATGCAGACGTCTCCGCTCCTGACTCCTCACCCCGGGCGCCTGAAACCAGACGAGGCTCTCAAGGTGAGCCAGGTCGGAGCAATTGTTTCCCCGAGCCAAAGTACGTGAAACAAAACTGGGCTGTCCGTTTTAAGATCCCCGGCTAACCGAGAACTTTTAGTGGGTTTAATGGACATCCCCACTAAACAAGAAAAGGCTAAGAAGCTAAGGGGATGGCTGGGAGCCAACAATAAAATACCACGTTTTGTTGTCAGTACCAGAAATCGCCAGGATGTTTCCTTACAATTTACAATTTGAATGCGGCAAAAAAAAGTGAACCCCGGACCTTCATCTACCCGGGTTTTGATTGTGGCTCATGCGTTGCTTTCAGTCCTACCTGAATTCGCCGGGAGTTTAAATCGTTACTGCTGGATGAAGCAAAACACATTCGGTGTTGTCAGACAAAGCAAGGGGCCAAACAAGCATGAACAGTACATTCCACGAGCACAGCGCTCCAGGGCTTTTCCATCCCAACTGGTGCGAGTTGGATTTCGCTGGTGGTTGAAGCAGTCAAACTCAAACGTTGAAAAATCAAAGATGCAAACAAGCCGCCCATATTTTATAGGCGGGAATGGGTCAGTCGCCTGTTCGCCTGGAGACACTTTGCCCACCCCTGATCGATTTAAGGGCATTGGAGATTCCATGCGGCTATGATCCACTTGGCTCTAATCCACCTAAACAGGTTGTGCGACCCTGTCTATGCAAATTCCTATATGTACATATATATATATATATATGTAATATCATACCTATGGAACAAACAGGGCCACTCTTCCTAATCCTGCTCTAGAAAGAGAAACACAGGGCGGAGGGAGGGAGGGAGAGAGAGAGCCAGTCGGTATCGCCCCGGAACCGAATCTCCAGTTGAACCGAATCTCCCTGAAAGCTTATCCCCAAACCATCCCCAGACCCTATCTGGGATCCACCAAATCCACAGCTTTCAGCCAAAAACACAAGGGCTCTGGAGGCTTTGGCTTTGCCGCGTTTTGTTTGCCTCTTCGAAACTGGGACATCCCCCTTTGGGATTTCCGGAAAACCAAAAAGAAACGGTACCGAGCCTCAAACAGCGGTTTGCGCCCATCTATCGCAAGGTTTGCTTCTTCCACAATGAAATTCTAAAGATGGTTGGTTTCAAGAAAAGTCAGGGAACCTGGATCGGCACTAGGTCCCAACATTTAATGGTTGTCCTTTGTCTTGCTGGTGCAAGACGGGAATCACCCAAGGTCTTGGGAATGAACCCGCAATTTCACTTAAAGGAAAAGCATACCGCGGATGGGCGCGAAATCCATATCGCACCATCTAAGAAATTCCCCCTGTAAGCGCCACCCAACCTTATGGCTTCAACCATAGCTTCGTTTCGGTGGTGCGAGGCTCGCGAATTTCGTCCGTCCACAGCTTGGTTGACGCTGGAAGGGGAGCAAACATATCTAAACTTTAGCAGTTTAGTGGGGGATTTCAACCACTAAACCACCAATAAGCAACACAACTAAACCACTAAAACAACTAAACCACAAAAAACATAGCAACAACAACAACGGAAAACTGCTTCCCAACAGCAACCGTCCACAGGGGGTGACTTCCAACCACGCAGACATGCGCTCCCGAAGCACACAGAGCCTGACAGGCCCAGAACCGAGAGCTCCAGCGGCACAGCGCGGCCATGGGCATGGCGCCTGGGTGGTTCCAACGTACAACAGGGATCCGGATGCATCATCCTGCACATTGCAACTTGTAAATGGCGGTGTTCCTTCGCATTTTGGTGAACTGAACAAGCCACAGGTGTCAATTGGTTGCGAAACAGAGATCTTTTACGGAGCCCTGCTGACCAACGTACTTTAAAGCCGGACTTGTGGTCTCCACGGTGCTCAATGCCTGGGGATCTAAACCGCAACGGCCCGGCCAGGTCTTGTGTCCGAGATGCTACTCGCGCTACTCCATAGCCCTTGTTCACCTCCCCCCTCCCCCGTGGTTTTGATCCCTGGTTTCATACCCTGGTTCATCGCCTTGTTCGTTTGTTGGCTTCCCTGATGGAAGTACCGCCTGAATTGAGAATTGGATGTTCAAGTAAAGGACCAAGGACCTTGATCATGGCTCATGTTTTTCCCCGGAGAGCTCGCTACAGAATAGGCCGACTTCAGAAAAACCGCTTGTTCATACTTGTTTCCCTTGGCTTCCCTGGTAGAGTAACCCTTGTTCATACCCCTGTTCCCTGGTTTCCGACCCACTTTAGGTGTTTCTACCCCCAAAAGAGAGGGCTATGAACATCTGGCATCTCAGGTCGTTCGTTTGTCCCTGGGGTATGAAGAAGGGGTACTTCCACCCCTAGTCTGGGACTGTCCCTCACCATGTTTGAGGGTGAGGGTTTTGCTGTTTTTCCCCAACAGCTGAAAGCTTTGGGGTCTCAGTCCTGAGGTAAGGTTCCACGAGGGTTCCACGAGGGTTCCGCCAGGGTTCCACCATGGTTCCACCAGGGTTCTACTAGGGTTCCACGAGGATCTGCGAGGGCTGCGGGGTGGTGCGAGCACTAAAAAGAGCACTGCATGCTGTTGGGGATATCACTGAGCTTATTGAAAAATAAAGGAAGAGTTCAAGGAGGCCAAAATCAAAAAAGCAGCCAGCCTGAAAACAAAAGAGCAGCACTCCACTGAGTGAACCTTACATCAATCAGTGTGGTTGCCCTGAGGTTCTTCTCGTGCTACAAATTTGCCAGCGTCATGTGAGACCCAGTGTCTCTTCCCATGCCGAGATGTCGGAGGTCCAGTAGAGAGGATAGAATAAGTTGGTACACTATTTTAGTAGGGGAACCCTCCCAACCAAAAAAGTTACGGTGAGAAAGGGCACCAATTGCTGGGGGGCCTAGATGTCAATGCTTCCAGCACAGTCAGCTCAGTCAGACTGTTCGCAGGGCCGTTGGGAACAGACGGATCGATCCCCAAGCCCGAAGCCCAGGTACCCAGTTTGCGGGCCCAAAGCTGTTAGCGCTGGGAAAAGACATGGCGGTCGCCATGGATATTGACAATGAGCAACCCTACATGCGGCACCAGCATGTGCCCCCCATGCCCACCAAAAGAAATGAAACCAAGAAACAACTCCTAAAACACAAGCAAACAAATGCAACAAAACACGGAAAGACATGCTCTGAGAACCCAGTTGGCTGGGTTGCTAAGAGAAACCCTGGGTTTCTCAAAGCTTTACGAACACTGACCCATAGGAATCCTGTTTTGGGGGGGCTCTGGGGGCTCCATGGCATCTTTTGCGGGCAAGACAAAACAGTTCAAAGCCGCACTAGAGGTCCTCCTGTTGGTTCGCACTCACTGACAGGCTTGGGTGTAGTTTGAAGCTGTTTGCTCAAGAAACACGAAGGTGGTTGAAGCAATAGCGGCAAGACATGTTTCAAAAAAAGAACTTGGCCGCACTCTGCTCGCGCCCAGGCTGTGCTGTTTGTGCTGGGTGGTCAACCGCAAGCATTGATCTGAATGGGGACACCCAGCAGTCCATGAACATAATTATTGATGTCAAAGGCAATATGATGTATGCTACCTCTAACCATGCGCAGTGCATCTTCTACTGCATCACTGTAGGGCACCACAGCTGGTGCCCTCTCTGACGGCTTCCTTTCCATGAGCGCAGGTCACGAGATCATGTCCGAAAATGCTTTTAAGAATGAGAAGATCCATATCACCGGGTCCCTTCAAGTGGTCGCACTTTTTGCGCCTGTCATTTTTTATAACCCAGGGCCCACTCCCAATAGGAAATTCCGGGTTCCAGGTCGATCTGGGAGTATCTTATGGGATGGCTTACTCAAATTGGGTGTCGTTCTTCGAGGTTCTTGTTTTGATTGCTTTTCTAAAGGGAAAGAAGGAAACCCACCATGATGGTCTCCCTCCCTTGACACATAACAAAAGGGCCTAATGCGCAGGCGACTTCAAAACTATATGTAGTAGTACACTAGCAATGGCTTGGCCCCTACATAAAATTGATTTTTATTGTTTGGTGGAAACCCTTTGTTGCTGTTGACCCCTCTGCAAAAATCAATGAAAAACAATTCATTTTCAACACGAGATCTAACCCAATAGCCATGAACTGTTTTTGTATGTGTTTTAAGGGGAGATCAAAGGGACATCACCAACATGGGGTATAGTTATATGTATATACATATTTGTATATATACATATATATATATATATCCCTTCTCAGCGCCAGGCGCGCGCCGTGCGGGTGCCAGGATTTGCGAGCTGGGCACTTGAGGGAGGAAGCGACCTGGCTAGGGGCCGGGACGCCCCTCGCTGTTTTCAGATCTTGTTCACTTTTAATTGGTGGCTTAAATGCAAAATCTGCACATAACCCCAAAAAGCTAAGAGCTAAGGGGATGGCTGGGAGCCACCGAGTTTGCGCAACCTTCAGGCTTTAAGGCTTCAAGGCTTCACCAGGGCCAGCAAAACCACACAACCAGGGCGGTTGAAGGGTATTTGGAAGCTAATGGCATGGCATGGTGACCCCGAACCATGAACAGAGCCACAAAAAAGGACAAACACCGCGCAAAGAAGAGTGAGGCGTCATGTGCTGGGGGTGTCTGTTTTGGGCGGAAAACCAAGAGAACCTATCGGTCTTATCAAGTTTTGAGTTCGATTAAGAAACATTTGATACAGATACTAAGTAGAATTCATAAGGAAAGAACGCAGAGGTCATGAAATGGTTGAATAAGTTATGTTTGAAGCAAGAAAGCACACGCTCACAACATCCCGCTCTCTTTTCTTTGTCTGCAAGTCTATGTGCGGGGTCGCCAGATTCCAACACTTCGGACAGATTGAAACGTGCCAACAAAAAGCACACTCTTATAGCGTCATGCTTCTTGTGAAACAGATACCCTTAAACCAAGCATGATATAGGGAAACCGTCACTGTCTAACGCATGATGCGGGTTCTTTCCTTTCCTTAGAAAACGGACTGGGCCATAGGAAGGGTCCCCTGAGCCTCAACTGAGTCCTAGTCAAAACCGATCGATATTAAGTTTTCCGACCCTCACCCTTGAAAAGAATTAAAGAGGCGAAGGCGCATTTATCCTTCTTAACCTTCATCTACCGGAAGCTTTGCGGACGTGGCTCCATTCGTGTGCTACGAATCTGGGAACAAAGGGCCGAGCCTCGACCCGCTGGTTGTCGTCGGGAGCCCCCCAAAAGCATCTGACCAAACTATGAATACACACCTGCAAGAGAACGAAAAACAGCTAACTCAAGGGAAACCAAATAACTAAAGCCAACAAAGCAGAATCACGAATGTGAACCGACATGGACCTCAGAGATACCGGTGATGAAGAACCAGGACACTGCATGCAACACTCGCCATGCGTCCACAGTTGCGCTAATGAACTTGAATGCCGATTGGGCATTTGTTTGGCCCGCCTTTTGCCGCGTCAACTTGAAAGCAACGCAACAAAAAACAAACGAACGAACAAACGAACAAACAAACAAGCGAACAAACGAACAAACACACAAACAAACAAACAAACAAACAAACAAACAAACAATCAATCAATCAAACAAACAAACAAACAAACAAGCAAGCAGGCAAGCAAGCAAGCAAGCAAACAAACAAGCAAAGTAACCGACTAACTAGCCAACTAACTAACGATCAAATACAATACACAGTTGTGTTTTCAAACAAAACAATATGATGCTTGACCGAATTATATAAACACACATACAGATAAAATCAAATATAATTTACCAGATACATACATAAATACTTAAACACACAACACATAATCAACAAGCAAACGACAATAACAACCACGACGAGAAAATACATGCCAATGCACATACACACCACACAAACCAAACACACACACACACACACACACATCAGCAAATAACGGAACCAAACAAAACAACGACGACAATAAGATCACAGAGAAAGCACCCACATGGTTGGCTCGCTTTCGAGAACCCGAGCAACCAGCGCAGGTGTACATCGAACTTGCCTTGCTGGTCAACCACATCCAGAGACCCATCTGGGTGCTCCCAAACCTGTCCGTGAATTCGAAGCGGGGAAGCCACCACATGGTATCTCGGTTGCTTTATGCTGCCCTGCGAACAGTTTTTAAATTCTAGTGGTTTAATGGAAAACCCATTAGTTGGCAAAAAGTTAAAGTCCTAACATCCAAGTAACACGCACGCAATGGGGAACCAACCACACAGTATGTCTTCTGTTGGTGTTTATTTCAACCACCCAAAACAGGGTACGACAGAAAGACAGGCGGGGGGGGGGGCGGGCACTAGCTGGATTGTCTCGGCTGATTTTAAGAGAAACCAAAGGGACCCCCGCCCCCTTTTCAGGCTCCGGGTTGAGTACTTGTTTTTAGCGAACAAGTTTCTGGGGGGTAATTCCGCTGTCAGTGGATCCAGTGGTCTACAAGGGAGCACCACAAGCCCGGATGGAAGGGGGGTACGTTGAAAGCAAGTTCGGTGCGGGGTGGGTGTGTGTGTGTGTGTCATTGTTTAGCCCCTCACATCCTGAGTGGATGTGCCAAAACAGTCCAAACATGTTACTTCCTAAAATGGGCCGCTAACTTTCTAAGATGGTTTCCACTACCCCCAAACCCACCCTCAGAGGTTTAATGGGATATAGCCACCATATCCTCAGTTGTTCAGTGACCCTGGAAAAAAAGGATCCCTTTTTTGGGAATACCATTTTTAGTGGGGCCACCAACGAATCTACGGGTTGTACTACATATATCTACACCCTTTCGCACCTGGTGGATGGTCTAGCCCATACCTTACCTCTCGGTTGCTGTGGACCCCCCTGCAAACAGTTTAACTTTTTGTGGGTTCAATGGGAATCCCTTGCTTTCAACCCAAAGTGAAAGTCTAAAAATTTGTTACCCAAGAGCTATCAAGACACTGGGTGGGTGTTTTTTGGCTCCTACCAACCCCTCACCATCCTCGCTGCGGCCCCCGGCAGCCACGCCCACCGTGGGGGATCTGCCGGACTGCAGCCTTGTTCACGGCATGGGAAAAAACCATGCCCAGCCGGCCCGCCCAAAAACCTGAGGGTTCGGAGCTGGCGTGAAAGAACAGGATAGGGCTTGAGGGGTGCGGAAAATCCCCAAACACACAAGTGACCATGAAAAACAGCTCTAGGGGTTGATTCCTTGGCCATTCTTTTCAACCATCGTTCTTTTCAAGCAACCAGATCCGTTTCCCCTTGGTTTGTGATGATTTCCAAGAAGGATCCCTGGAAAGAATGGGGAAGGTACCCCTAGAAGGATGGTAACAAGTCTGGGGGGGAGGGGGGAGGGGGTGGTTTGGATTGTTTTGATTGTGTTGCAATTTGGTTTGCAACCTCTATTCCAACGTGGCAAGCGCCCCGAATCCCAAGTTGATCAGTCCCCTGAGAGTTATATGTGGCGCACATCCGCGTGACTTATTGTCTGGGGATATTCTCACTTACCCAAGTGGCCAAACTGGGCACGTTCGATGCACTCACTTCTGAACAAGTGCATTGGCAAAAAGAACTCAAACAGCTTGTTTGCCGACAATGTCACACCAAAGATATATCAAGTCCGAAAACTCAGGAAGTGAGATGAGGCAGAATGGGTTTCTAGTTCTTGGCAATAAGATAGGCGCGGCTGAACAGCTGGACAATTCAAAAGACTTCGGATTATCCAAAAGGGGGCATTCCTCTGCGAGCGATTCCTTTCAAAGTAATATTTTATTTGGGGGGAGGCATTGACAACCAGGGATCAATACTTGGTTTCCACGGGTCGAGACGGGAGGAACAAACCGGGTACGTCGGAACAGGCAACGTGAAGGCACTGAGTAAACGTTCGCTGGCCTTTCTTCATGGGTCACACTTTGCCAAAGGAATGACGACGCGTGTTGAGCTCTGGTTGACCCCAATGGCCCAGCAAGGGCGTTCGGGAGTCGCATTTCCGACCTTTGGTCTGACTGGCAAACCTTCTATTTAGTGTTTCAGTGTTGAGACACGTTCGTGCAGGTCCAGGTCCTCCAGTAGAGAGGTTAGAATAAGGGTACCACCTGCTTTCTGTAGATTACTTTAGTATAGGGGAACCCTCCCCCAAAACAGAAACGGTAAAAGGGCACCTAGCTGGGGGACCCAAAAAAGGTGCCCCTGGAAAGAAAAATGGGGACCCGATTCATCCACCGAAAACCAAGCAAACAAGAAGTTGGATTTGGAGAATCCGCTGAACTGGGGGAGAGGTTGAGACTCATGTTCATATGTGGCTAGTTGATTAAAATGGAAGTAAAAAAAAACACGTGCGTTAGGAGTGTTCATGGGATACTTGGTGTTGTGCTCATTTGGGAAATTATAAAACTGATTGGAACAAGTTTAAACATGTAGCATATGCATCCACACTAATAAACGATTTGACTCATCAACATTACATGCAAACACATTGGAATATCAGGTGTGATAGTTTACAAAATAAAGCAAGCCATGACAAACATGTTGCAAATAGATAAGCATGTTGATTCAAACAATGTTCAATTCAGACAACTACATGTGAAAGAATGAAACTTATCCGCCGGCTACAGCATATCTTAAACCTTCAGCCAAGCCTAATATGCTATTAACGGTACATACAGCCTTCGGATGGAGTCCGAAATCACGTCCAACAACTTGGGACATATAATATAGCTGGGGAGGCAAACTCATTAGAATGGGATTGTGGGGCACTCGACCGCGAAACGAAGTCATTATCAAAAGTATAAGATAATAGTGTGTTCACCCTAATCAGAGCCCAAAACTCATTGACTTTGGGCCACTTGCGAAGATTGATAGACTCACTTCCTGAGTGGATTGGCCTGAAAAAGTCTAAACACTTCGCTTTGCCCTCAGGAAGTGAGTAAAAGGACAGCATAAGACCACACCTGAGTCACAATCAAAGCCCGGTATTAAAATGGTGTACCCAAACCAACATAAGATAAAGAACTACAAAGGCGGCCGCAACTAATTCTAGCTGGGACTTTCCCGTACGAACCCTCACTTACCCGGGTTTTGATTCAGACTCGCCTAGGGATTTTGGACGCCCAAGGCAAAGGTAGGCGGTAGGCGGGCGGGGCGACTCCGTCGCTAAGGCGGCTGCTGCACGCGCCGACAAACGGCCCCTTCGGTCACCGACTTCTTTGGATGCGGCGACCTGCGCGGATTGATCAGAGACCCCCTGGCACCAAACAAAAAGTTGGATTGAGAGGGTGCCACTGAACTGGGAGAGGTTGAGACTCATGTCAATATGTGAATAGTTGATAAAATGGAAGTAAAACACATGGGATACTTTTTGCAGTGTCTTGAAATTGGGGACCCCATGTATTTGTTGTGTCCTTCTGGTTTCCGATTGAAACCCATAAGTGGATGGTTGCCCTCAAAAAGATGAAACCCTATTGGTCCTATTGGTCCTATGGATAAATTCGGAAAGTGCAGAGAATCCAAATTCCGATGCGAGGTTTTGGTGGTCAAAGGTCGGCGAAAGAGGGCGGCCCATTTTTACCGGAGGGCAGCCCCGGCTCTTCCAGTGCCGAAATCCCCATGGGCCTCACGTGTCATCAGGCCTTACCTTGGTTTTCGTCCCCGGGAAAAAAACAGTGATAGATTCCCTCAATGATTCCAGGGATGGAAGCTCATTTTGGAGAAAACTTGTACAGTAGTGATAGAATGTAATAGATTGCCTTTAAAAGGGGCGGGGAGCGTTTCTTCTAGCTGTGGACCCCCCTATAGTTGCTACTCCTGATGCGCCCCGTCCTCCGGATTAATCCAAAGTAAAGCAGTATTACATGGTTTGGGTAGAGCCTTTTTGCACCAATTTGAGGCTACAGAAAGTCAGTCAGACGCATTAAAATGGTCTCCCCAGATCCATGTAACGCATTGACAAGGTGGCGAAGGCACCGATTCATGGTGAGAGTTATGCCTCACTAACCTTCATCTAGCCTGGAATGATGATTCCCTGCAGACACCAACAAACAATGGCTTCGCATGGTTTCTTCTGTGGTGCCAAATAGACTTCGCAACCATCCACGGTATGACAGGTGAAGCCCCCAAGTACAAATCCATGATTGTTAGATTGAAGGTAACATCCATAGGTGACCTTTTGGATAAATAGATGGGTGTCCCTGGTAAACGGGCCATAAAACCAATCTAAACCCGTGGAACCAATCTATTTCTAACCAAACTAACCTAAAAATCACACTTACTGTGGGTGGACGCACCACTTGGGATAGATGAAGCCTATAAATAGTGATAAATCTCCAACCCCCAAGTGGTGCGAAGTGGATTTCGCCCACAGTACGGGCGAGATGCGTTCGCACCGAAGAAACCCTGGAATGATTCGATCCCCTTGCACATACCAAACGCTATGGTTTTTCAGGGCTTCTCAGGTGGTGCGACCACAGGTTTCCCTGGCAAACCGACCATAAAACCAATCTAAACCGGTGGAACTCATCTACTTCTCGCCATAAGCTTCAAAGGACACCTGCGTCGACGAAATCGTCCAAACTGGGTGAACCATTCTTTGGATGGGGGAAGGAACCAAACTAAGCGATCAAAAGGACACCAAGGGTATCAACTATCCACCTGGAGTCTTCATGACCCCTTAAAAATGAGGTCATGACCAAAAATAATGGGGTCATGACTCATGACCCCATTTTTAAAGGGTCACGGAGACTCTAGGAACGAGCAAAGGCTCTTGACACTGGCCCCAAGGCGCCTCGGCAGATCAGTCCTGTCAGCCACCACCACCATAGCGTCAGCCTCAGCCCGAAATAAACTCAAGCAAGTCACAACCAAAACCCGGTAATACAATGGTCTATCCCCAGAACCATGTAAAGAATTAAGAAGGTGGTCGCAACTATTTTTGGCTGGGACTGCCCCTTACTAACTTTCATCTACCCGGGTTTTGATTGTGGCTCAGATGGAAGTGCTCAATTTCAAGTTGAAGGTATCCTATGGAATTGTCCCGGTTCACAAATTGCTGGAGCTGTCCTATACATTTGTTTCTTCTCAAGTTGTTGGAGGTTCCAAACATAAGTCACCCGGTGACATGCTGGAATCAAAGCTGAGATAACTCTCCTCCCGACACTTCGCAGATCACAATCGTTCAAGTGAAATGTGTGTGTGTGTCGTTGTTTGTGAGTGTGTGTGTTGTGTTGTGTTGTGTTGTGTTGTGTTGTGTTGTGTTGTGTTGTGTTGTGTTGTGTTGTGTTGTGTTGTGTTGTGTTGTGTTGTGTTGTGTTGTGTTGTGGTGTGTGGTGTGTGGTGTGTGGTGTGTGGTGTGTGGTGTGTGGTGTGTGGTGTGTGGTGTGTGGTGTGTGTGTGTGTGTGTGTGTGTGGTGTTTGTGTGTGTGTGTGTGCCTGTGCCTGTGTGTGTGTGTGTCTGTGTGTGTGTGTGTGTGTGTGTGTGTGTGTGTGTGTGTGTGTGTGTGTGTGTGTGTGTGTCTGTGTCTGTGTCTGTGTGTGTGTGTGTGTCTGTGTGTGTCTGTGTGTGTCTGTGTGTGTCTGTGTGTGTCTGTGTGTGTCTGTGTGTGTCTGTGTGTGTGTGTGTGTGTGTGTGTGTGTGTCTCTGTGTGTGTGTCTGTGTGTGTGTGTCTGTGTGTGTGTCTGTGTGTGTGTGTGTCTGTGTGTGTGTGTGTCTGTGTGTGTCTGTGTGTGTCTGTGTGTGTCTGTGTGTGTCTGTGTGTGTCTGTGTGTGTCTGTGTGTGTCTGTGTGTGTCTGTGTGTGTCTGTGTGTGTCTGTGTGTGTCTGTGTGTGTCTGTGTGTGTCTGTGTGTGTCTGTGTGTGTGTGTGTGTCTGTGTCTGTGTCTGTGTCTGTGTCTGTGTCTGTGTCTGTGTCTGTGTCTGTGTCTGTGTCTGTGTCTGTGTGTCTATGTGTTTGTATGTGTGTGGCCGCCTTTGCTTGCTCCTGAGCCCGGCCTCCCCCCCCCCCCAAATAGTCACTCCCAACTTTAAGATAAACCGATGCCAACCGTTCCGGCCATACAGTTAGTCATGATGTGACTAGTCATGATATGGGTAAAAAGAGGTTGTACCCAAACCACATAATAATGTTCTAGGTCCTCCAGGTTAGAATAAGGGTACCGTTTCTTTCTTCTGTAGTCTATAGTCTATTTTAGTAGGGGAACCCTCCCAACCAAAAAAGGTTGAGAAAGGGCACTACTGGGGGACCTAATGTTTGACTTTGGATTCATCCGGCCGTATACAAACAGGAGTCACTATTTGGGGGTGGGGGGGGGGTTCGGAGTGGGATCCTCAGGATTGGGAAGTTCAAGAGTAAGCAAAGGCGGACGCTCTGATTTCTTGTTGAAACCGGAAAGCCCCACACCTTCATCTGCCCAATGGAATCTGCTAAGCTATGGAACATGTACCATGAGAAGTGCAGCCCATCATCACCTCTGGACCCATAAGAGATACCTCACCAGCTTTATGGAATCCACTGAAGCAGCTTGCCCACATGAGTCACAATCAAAACCCGGTATTAAAATGGTCGACCCAGAACCCTGCTTCAAGAACTAAGGAGGCAGATATCCGCAGCTATTAATGGTTGGGATTGTCCCTTACTAACCTTCATCTACCCGGGTTTTGATTTTGGCTCGCATGTTGCATAGTTTCCAAGACTTCCAAAACCTGAACAGAGAATTGGATGAGTCACGGGCCTGCATCGTCAGTTCGCTTTACCCTCGGATCGGTCAGCTCGTCATGAGACATAATTGCATATCTATGCCGTCCGACGTGTACGTTGGCTGCGCCAACGCCAAGCACAAGCCGTGGCGGATGTGTGCAGGGGCTTCGTACGACAACTGAATCCTCTTGCTGCCACCATAATTCAGCATGACCACGGGATACTTTGCAACATCTTCTCTAAAAGGTCGACTCTTCCTGCTTCCGGGCCAGCCACTTTGGTGGTAATTAACCATGGAGGTAACAAACCTGGTTCCCCGCCACAAGTGGCAACAAGTACTGGGAACATGTTGTGCCACACCGGTCCAAAGTGAAAGCCCAGCAACTCGGCGACATGGGCCAGGTGGCCAGTGGAAATGATCCTATGACCTTGTGGTCCCACCTTTTGGCTTGCCTTTTAAAACAAAGAGATCCAGTTCCAGCCTGCGATGGTCTAATCCGGCAACCTTTAAAAACCAAAGAGATCCATTTCCAGAAACACCCAGGGTGCAGGCGACTGAAGCGTACCTGCAAAACACGCAAAGCAATTTTTCGAACAGCCTTTCCGCCCCTCCCCCCTCCCCGCCGCTCCCCCCATCTTGCTTGCTAGGCAAAGTTGCATATCTTGAGCCACTGGGGCTGGAACGCGCGCTTTTCCAAATTTGTTCCCGCCCGCTAGCCTGACAAGAATGGCATCAGTCCTTACAGGGCAAAACTGCCACGTGAATCTAAGATGTGAACTGTTGGGCCTGCACGGCCCTGAGAAAACCCAAGCCCTGCGATGGCCGAATCCTCCTCCCGTTCTCCTCCGGCCCCCAAACTGCCCGTGCCAGCCGTCCAGCTTTGGGCCCCCAACCATCTCATCAAGGCGCTCAAGAAGCATATTCGCCTGCGTTGAGTCACGCAACTGGGCATTTTTCAGCGGATCCGAGTTACTCTTACCAGCGATGCTCCTTTAAGGGAACCACCCTTGACGACTATACAGTCAAATGGATCCAGGTCAGGCAAGGTGAGAGTTGGCTGTTGGCAAGGCACTGTGTTCTTGTTGCCGAGCTGATGGACATGCGTGAGTTCATCGCAGAATCTAGGCTCCCGCTTGGAAGGAGCTACATCCAAATCCGAGCAGAAGCTCCTTTGAAGTGTACTTGTTGTCTCACTTGCTGAGTGGATGGCCCAAAAAATGTTCAAACGTTATATTTACCACTAAAATGGTCTTCCCAAAAAAAATAAAGATCATGAACTCAGGAAGTGAGTTGAGTTCTTTGGGTGTATCTACACTATCTACACGCTCCCAGGCCTCTTAAAATGGAACCCGGTCTTGGCAGCTGGGAGCTTCCAACTGGAATCGCCTGGCTGAGGGGTAATTATCTTTGACGGACCTCCCCAAACTGGCGTCACGCTTCCACTTACCTTTAGTATGACCACACAACTTCCATTTGGTTAACACCCCTCCTGCACCTTCATTTGAACACTTACATTGTGACAACGACCAGTTTTGAAGGCCACTTCCAGAAAAGGTAGTCGATGTCCCAATTGAACAAAAACAAGTGACCGCTTGACGCTGCAGGCTTGAACGAATTCACACATTTCCAGTAGTGAAATCGATTCCCTTAAAAAACAAAAAAAACAGGGGAAAATTAAAATATGTTTTAAGCAAATGGAAGACAAAGGGGGTACCGAGCCTCACAAAAAAGTGGACCGAGCCACGGATTGTTGGCTCGATTAGCAAACCTCCAGCACTGGCCACAGGGCTGGTCCTTGATTCAGGTCGGACAGGAAACCTCCAAGACCTACCTCCTACTCCAAATACCCACGGTTTTAATGGTATTTTTGGAAAAACCTGGGTTTCCATGACAAATACCTCCTTTTTTGGTAGAGGTTCGACATCATACCCTAAAAAAGAGGGTATTTGGAGTAGGGGGTACTCTCAGTTGCCCAGTTTGGGCCCAGAAATTATCAGGTGATCACCTTTCGGGGCCATGAATAAATATGGTTGCCAAACTGGGGAAACCAAAGGTCAAAAGGTCGGCTTTGGACAACTGAGTATTCAAAAACGTCCACATACGCACTTGCAACCTTGCACTGTAAAAGAGTACGCGATTGCCAGTGATTGGTACAAAGCAGAAAAGATGGATTCAGTGCTACGCCTGACACAGTATTCCCGCGTCGACGAAATGGGTTAGAGGGAAACAGTTGCCAACTTTTGGCCTTCTGTGCACAAACCTTGAGAACACGAAACGACCTCAGCTCAACTTGAACTTGAGCTCTGCATGTGCAAACCTTGCAACATAAAGCCATGGAGCCCAGGCCCTATGACTGGGGCTGACAGCCGGATTGGTCACTGCGATGGCGATTGACTGATGCCAAAGACATCCCCAAAAAGCTGTGAAGCTGGTTTTGCACCAGTGAGCATGTCTTTCAAAAGCCCAGGCGCACTCGTGACCATCAAAACCAGGTATGACAATAAGCCAACCCTGGCTATACAACATTAGCAATGAATCAACGTGGATGTCCACTCCTATCTTTGGCTGGGACCGTCACTTGCCATTAGGAAGGACTGGAGATGGGAAGGCTGTTGGCCGAAACCGGGCTCGGTTTCAGAACCCGGGGGGGTTGATATGGAAAGGGCAAGCCACGAGGAAAACAACATTTTTCTGGGCCTAGTCTTAAGACAAACCCATAGCTCATACGGGCGTGTGGTTTTTGGGGATACTGCACATGGGCAACGTCAACGCGCCAGTTGACCAGTTGGGGTAACTGGAAACCCGATGCTAGCCCCAAGTAACGGGGTTTGACAGTGGCGTATGGGTGTGCTTTTTTAGGGGACTCCCCAAAATGGTTGGCTTTTCTGTCTTCCCTTTTGAAAAATGTCAAAACGGGTGCCAACTCCAAGGACAGCCCCATATGGCGGTAGATGCGCTAAAGCAAGTCAAAGACCTATCGAGTAGTTCTCTTGGTTGGCCAGCGTCTGCGCAACTGGACTAGTTGTTCTTCGCAAATGCTGCACAGCATCATGAAGCTTTTTCGCTGAGTCCAGCTTGCAAGGGAAATCCAGAAGAGTGGCCCAAAAGAAGAATCCTCTATGCTGCAAGCAGTATATCCAACAGCCGCGGGGACCCAGAATCTGCCTGGAACCCTTCCACCCCCCATCGACTCGACCCATGTCCGCGTTTATAGGGAAAAACTGCCGTCTGCCTCGCGCCAAGCAAGACACCCCGGCCATTGCCAACTTCACAAGTAAGCAACGCAAGACATGGAAAAAAAAATAACCCCATACTTCCCATTGAAAATGGAGTGTTGCCCAATCCGATTATATCCATAGCCCCTCTTGGAAAACGGAAGGAGGCGACCAGGCGACCAGTTTTCCTCTCTCAAGGTAGCGGATTCCCACTCAATGGCCCGCCTGCTCAAGCGTCATACCCCGCGCCAGCGTCCCTTGTCCATGGGCCTACGCTAGGAGAGCCCTCTGAATTGCGGCCATTTTGAAAATGCCAGTGCAAACCGGAACGCAACCAGACGAAACATGCTTCGGAAGAAACAACGACAACCGCCTACAGTTGCTTTTTCTCTTGCAGTGCACGGGAACCAATATACATGTGGCTTGCAAGAGATAAGGGGAAACAACCATGAACACACGTTCTCCAATTCGAATCCAATGACGTTGGACTCCTTGATGGAATCACTCCGGGCGTCCTGGGACAACCCTTGATCACATTTCCTTTGAAGCGTCCAAGGAGCTTGCCTCCTAGCACCCTCCCATGACTCAACAGGGGGCCCGTGTGCACCCGCCATTCAGCAAATGAGGAATTAGGCTGGCCGAGAACTCCCTCGAAGACAGCTTGGCCTTAGGCCTTTCAATGGCCATGGGATAAAATTGGGCACTTTTTGCTGGGCTGCCCTCAGATCCCCCGCTAAAAGTGAATAACTTTTAGTGGGTTAGATAGAAACTACCACTAAACACTAAAAGGCTAAATGGCTAAGGAACCGGATGGCTGGGAGCCACCAAGTTTTGTGTTGGTTGGTTTCAAAGGGACAGCCCCTCAAACAAAGGACAATAGGCGCTGAGCTGGGCAGCTCATTCAAATCAAACTGGCTGTGATTCGATTCTCCCACTCCATCTGCAGATCTGCGGGAACACCATCATGGGATAAGCCACCACTCCCAACTGGTGCGTGGGAATTCGTGGATGTTCTCCCACAGTGAGAAATTGCAAAGTGTTGTTGACCCCATATTCATCGACCCAAGTTTGTTAGTAGGGGGTGCCCCCGGGTGTAGTGGGGAAGCAACTCTTTTGGAGGGGAACACCCCCAACATACACAAACTGGGGTCCATTCATATGGGGTCAGCATTAGGCACGCTCGAAACGAGCGGTTTCCACAGACCCTAAGTCAGGTCGGAACCTGACAGGTTGGTCGCAACTGACTCGGCAAAAAAAAGGAGCTTGTTGCCTGCTGGGGAAGCATGTGGATATGTGGTCAAAATAGGGATGAGCACCAAAATAGATGGCTTCCTCTTCGTTCTCTTTTCAAGTAAGCCCAACAAGGTACCACATGAGCCCAAAACCCAATGCGTGTTGCATACCATAGGCACTCCAAAAGATCGTGTCGTCTGTTTGCTACCTTTCTGGTTGGGTGACAAGTGGGCTCTATAGCAAATGGGCCCCTTTAACATGTTTCTCCGTGGCGCAAGCGATCGGGAATCGGAACCCCTTTATTGAAAACTGGGCTGGGCTCAGAAAGAGCACTGGACGGGGCTGGGATCAGTGACGCGAAGAAAGGCCCCTTGATCCCCTCGGCCTAGCAGTTGAGTGCCAAGGGGCCAACAGCAACCATTCTGCCGAAAAGGTTTCAAGACTGGGCTGTCCTCAACGAAAACACCCACGAAACCCGAACAAAACTTCAAAACCTGAGGGGACGCCAAGTAACAAACCAAGTCCAGGAACTCAGAAAGTGATCCAAAGTACAACATGTGGACTGACTTGTTCCTTTCGAAGGAAGTCGCCTGTGGTCCTTGCCTGGAGGATTGAGGAGCTACCATCACCCTTTGCAGTAGTGATAGATTCCCTTTAAACTGCAAACAACATTCTTTTGCGGGACAATGTAACGCAGATGAATGGGTTCAGGCAAGGTCCCCCACATTGTGCTAAGTGTGTCGTGTAATACGGCAACAGACCACTCTGGTGCCTGTCGTGGTTGTTGTCCATCCACATGTCCAGCATTCAACGAGTCCTGTCCAGCATGAACTGATACGTCCAAAGTTCACGGACTTGTCCCAGGTCCTGCAGTAGAGAGGTTAGAATAAAGGTACCCTTTTTTCTGTAGTCTATTTTAGTAGGGGAACCCTCCCAACCAAAAAAATGGGTGAGAAAGGGTACCTAGCTCGGGGACATCAGCTAAAGGTGGGGATGAACATGTCCACCAACCTTTCTTGTGAGGTCCAGCCCCTTTTTCGGACACCGAAAGGTGGGGAAGGTGCCCAACCTCCAGTCCCGATCAGAATGGCCACTACGGGACCTAGGACATGCTTCGAGCACAAAGGGAACCCGTGACCTGTCCGGCCTCGAGGCTGGCTTTGAAGGTCTCCTGCATCTCCGAGCGATCCTGCGACCAAAAAAAAAGCTGAAGGGGGTTCAAGTCCCTGCCTGTGGCGGAATGCCGGAATGCAAAAGCCATGTGTTAAGGGTGGAAGGTTGTTAAAGGAAACCAAGAAGTTAGGGAAGCCAACGCATTCTTGGAAGAATCGCAACTACCTCCGCCCATTTGCCGGAACTATCTAGGTACACCACGGGTAGATGCCCTGAAATATATATACACACCGCATATTGCTTCCTAATACCGGGCATTTCTACAACAGCTCCCCTATGTTGAGATAAGCCTGCATAATTGTTGAGTGTGACTCTTACTGTTTCACGTTGAAGGGTGTTGCCTCTTAGTTGGGGAGCTTATTCATCTTTTGTTGAGGCGATGTCTGATGGAACACATGGATGTGCTTTTGTTCAGGGGACCCAACATGCTTTGTGGTTCCCATTTAGAACCATCCAAAAAAACACCCTAAAAGAACGAGGCATTTCCTTCCTCCACAGAACAGTTCACCCAAGGCCACGAAACCCACCTCGCAGGCCATCAAAATTCATGAACCGCGACTCGTAGTCGACGATCTGGACAGAAACGGCTCGAACTTCTTGAGTGTTGATTCCCCATTCTCTTCAATCTGAGCAATAATGCCAAGTCAATCCTAGAACTACAGCTTTGAAAGGGCCTCAAAACCATCCCCATAACCAACACACAAGCACAAACACACGCAAATGGATGTGGGTGCTCAAATGACCTTCGGTTGAAGGTCGCAGATCAAGGACTTCTCGTAGTCACACTCCCTTAACAAAACCAAAATAAGTCGAGCACATCAACTCCCAAGGACTTGCAACCCCCACAATCTGCAAAAAAGACATCGACCCTGGATGGCTCGGTTGGTTGGTTGTGTTGTGTCGTGTTGTGTTATGTTGTGCTGTGTTGCGTTGTGCTGTCTTGTGTTGCGTTGCGTTGCGTTGTGCTGTGCTGTTGTGTTGTGTTGCGTTGCGTTGTGCTGTGCTGTTGTGTTGTGTTGTGGTGTGCTGTGCTGTGTTGCGCTGTTCTGTGTTGTGTTGTGTTGCCTGTGCTGTGTCGCGTTATGTTGTGTTGTGCTGTTGTGCTGTGTTGTGTTGTGTTGTGCTGTGCTGTGTTGTGTTGTGTTGCGTTGCGTTGTGCTGTGTTGTGGTGCGTTGTGCTGTGCTGTGCTGTGTTGTGTTATGTTGTGTTGTGTTATGTTGTGCTGTGCTGTGTTGTGTTGTGCTGTGTTGCGTTGTGCTGTCTTGTGTTGCGTTGCGTTGCGTTGTGCTGTGCTGTTGTGTTGTGTTGCGTTGCGTTGTGCTGTGCTGTTGTGTTGTGTTGTGGTGTGCTGTGCTGTGTTGCGCTGTTCTGTGTTGTGTTGTGTTGCCTGTGCTGTGTCGCGTTATGTTGTGTTGTGCTGTTGTGCTGTGTTGTGTTGTGTTGTGCTGTGCTGTGTTGTGTTGTGTTGCGTTGCGTTGTGCTGTGTTGTGGTGCGTTGTGCTGTGCTGTGCTGTGTTGTGTTATGTTGTGTTGTGTTATGTTGTGCTGTGCTGTGTTGTGTTGTGGTGCGGTGCGTTGTGCTGTGCTGTGTTGTGTTATGTTCTGCTGTGTTGCGTTGTGCTGTGTTGCGTTGTGCTGTGCTGTGTTGCGTTGTGCTGTGTTGTGTTGTGCTGTGTTGTGTTGTGTTGCGTTGCGTTGCGTTGTGCTGTGTTGTGTTGCGTTCTAGTGTGCTGTGTTGTGTTGTGTTGTGGTGTGCTGTGCTGTGTTGCGCTGAAATTTGTTGTGTTGTGTTGCGTTGCGTTGTGCTGTGCTGTGTTGCGTTATGTTGTGTTGTGCTGTTGTGCTGTGTTGTGTTGTGTTGTGCTGTGCTGTGTTGTGTTGTGTTGCGTTGCGTTGTGCTGTGCTGTGTTGTGGTGCGTTGTGCTGTGTTGTGTTATGTTGTGTTGCGTTGTGTTATGTTGTGCTGTGTTGTGCTGTGTTGCGTTGTGTTGTGTTGCGTTGTGCTGTGCTGTGTTGTGTTGTGCTGTGTTGCGTTGTGCTGTGTTGTGTTGCCTTGCGTTGCGTTGTGCTGTGTTGTGTTGTGTTGTGTTGCGTTGTGATGTGCTGTGTTGTGTTGTGTTGTGGTGTGCTGTGCTGTGTTGCGCTGTTCTGTGTTGTGTTGTGTTGTGTTGCGTTGCGTTGCGTTGTGCTGTGCTGTGCTGGGTTATGTTGTGTTGTTCTGTTGTGCTGTGTTGTGTTGTGTTGTGCTGTGTTGTGTTGCGTTGCGTTGTGCTGTGTTGTGTTGTGGTGCGGTGCGTTGTGCTGTGCTGTGTTGTGTTATGTTCTGCTGTGTTGCGTTGTGCTGTGTTGCGTTGTGCTGTGCTGTGTTGCGTTGTGCTGTGTTGTGTTGTGCTGTGTTGTGTTGTGTTGCGTTGCGTTGCGTTGTGCTGTGTTGTGTTGCGTTCTAGTGTGCTGTGTTGTGTTGTGTTGTGGTGTGCTGTGCTGTGTTGCGCTGAAATTTGTTGTGTTGTGTTGCGTTGCGTTGTGCTGTGCTGTGTTGCGTTATGTTGTGTTGTGCTGTTGTGCTGTGTTGTGTTGTGTTGTGCTGTGCTGTGTTGTGTTGTGTTGCGTTGCGTTGTGCTGTGCTGTGTTGTGGTGCGTTGTGCTGTGCTGTGTTGTGTTGTGTTGCGTTGTGCTGTGCTGTGTTGTGGTGCGTTGTGCTGTGCTGTGTTGTGTTATGTTGTGTTGTGTTGCGTTGTGTTATGTTGTGCTGTGCTGTGTTGTGCTGTGCTGTGTTGCCTTGTGCTGTGTTGTGTTGTGTTGTGTTGAGTTGTGTTATGTTGTGCTGTGTTGAGCTGTGTTCCGTTGTGTTGCGTTGTGCTGTGCTGTGTTGTGTTGTGTTGTGGTGCGCTGTGCTGTGTTGTGTTGTGTTGCGCTGTGTTGTGTTGTGTTCTGTGGTTGGTTGGCTGGCTCGAATTGGTTGGTTGCTTGGCTGGCTGGCGCTTAGTCTGTTGCTTGGACAGCTGACAGCTTGCCCGTCCAGCTTGGTGGTTGCAGGAGAGGCCCTTACAAGTTGGTTTCCAGGAAGATTTCTGTTTGAAACATCAAAATCGGCTGCTTTTTTTGTCTTGCTGGTTGACCAGCCACCTAGAGGCTGTGGCTTTGAGACCCCCAACCACCAATTCCCGGGGTGTCTAATGGAGGGGTCGGGTCTTCCATTGAAAGCCAAACTTCCCTTTGGTTAAGACCCCTGGAAAAAGGATAAACTATGTCCAGGAGTGAAATCGATTCCCTGTAAAACCAACCGGGGGGGAAAAAAAGAAAGCAAATGGAAGCAAAGCAGGGAGCGGGCGGGTCTTCCATTGAAAGCCAAAGACAGGAGCCTCTGGGCAAGTTGAAGGTTTGTCTGATACCCCAAAAGATCTTGGCTGCGGCCAGTCCTTCCACCCGATGGAGGTCCAGGTACCATCCGGACCTGAGAGAACAAGCGATGCCGCGACGGTGCAATAATCACCTGACATATTGCAAGGACGCCAGCAATACTCGCCATCAACCGAACAACATGCCAAGTACGGTGAGTTGGAGGGGCTTCCTAAAACATCATGGTGAAATAGGATACAGGCCTCCAACTCAGTCCCTTACTATCCCTTACTTGACATGTGCAGGGTTATCCACCGTGCGGTTGCGTCATCTCACCCCATGCTCTGAAGGCACTGGGGTGATGCAGTAATGGCTCGCTGACAATGCGCAGGGACAAGTGGAGGCCTTTGGGAGGGGGAGGGGAGGGAAGGGGGGGGGACTTGAAAAAACAAACAATCCGCGGCCACCCACACTGCACACCACTGGAAACACAAAGCAAGCGAACCATCCAAACCATGCTGAGCGCACGTTATTACTCTTCTGATTACTCACTTGCCCCTGATTAAGGTTTCTCAAATATAAACATTTCTGACATGTGTTTATTTTTGTCTACAAAACCGGGGGCGATACTAAATTAGACTAGCACAATTTGAAACCAATACGAATCGACAACCTGCCCTCAAACACCCCAAACTTGGAAGTGCGGACCCCTAATAGTGAAACGACAAAATCGGAAAGCGCTGCTGAAGAAAAAAAATCGGGGGCCTTTCTACATGAGGGGACTGGGGGCACCGAATGAAAGACACAGTTGGGAAAAAGCGGGAAATTGCGAGGTGTATGTTTCGTTGAACAAATATTCGGAGTTGGCACAAACCACCTCAGCATTTGCCTCCCATTGCCCCTAAAACCTAAGAATCACATGACAGCAAGGCATATTCCAATGGAGAGGGAAACCATCTATCTGCAAAGGCATGGTAGAGCGCGCTCTCCGTCGCCCGTTTACTTTTTGGCTCACAGTGAAATGTGTACCTGCAGCCACTTGGAGTCGCAACACACAAGTCAGTTCAGTTTTTGGAAAAAACGACAAATCATGCAAACGGCCAGAACTACCTTGTTGTTGCAACACGGAAGAACTGGAAAACAGCTTGGAGTTCATGTTTGCCGGCAGCGCTTCAATGCATCACTGAGTGCAGCGACATTCTGAAGGCATCTTTCCCACAGCGCGCGCTATGCACAACAAGCCAAGCCTGATTTAATGCCAGGCGCGCGTGCGCAAGGGCGAACGTGTGCAGTGGATCGGGCGTGCTTTTGACTTGGGAGGCTTCTGCGCAGTCATAAACATTCAGTTCGCAGGCTGAACCAAGCAAATGAAGCCAACGTGACACCTCCAAAGATATAAATCCGAGTTGTTTTGGGGGGGACCAACATTTAGTGGACATCATTGCAGTGGGGATTCCACTAATCACTTTTGAGGTTGCCTAGGCCATGGCCATATGGCACAGGTAAGACGGTGAATCAGGAAGATTACACCATCTTGTTGCAGAAACACATCTTGAATACCTTCACAAAGCTTTGCACTTGGGCCTCAGGGAAGTGCAACAGAAACATCTTCCAAGAACTTGTTTCATGCTTCTTTCCAACCAATGCAGAAACCCCCATGATAAATACAACTGAATGGTTCCTTGTGGTCTTTTGTTGAGGACACAAGCCGAATCTCGGTTGCTTTCTGCTCCCCTGCTCAAAGTTTTGAACTTAGCGGTTGAATACAGAAAACCCATTAGTTGGCAAACAGTTAAAGTCCTAACATCCAAGCAACATGCGCCAAAGGCAATGGGGAACCAACCACATGGTATATCTTCCTTTAGTATTCCTTTCGAACCACCCAACACAGAAAACGACAGAAAGACAGGCAGTGGGGGGGGGGGACCAGCCGGGATACCTCGGCTGATTTTAAGAGAAATGAAAGGACCCCCCCCCATTTTCAGGCTCCGGATTGATATACTTGTTTTTTGCAAACAAGTTTTTAGGGGTAATTCCGCTGTCAGTGGATCCAGTGATCTGCAAGGGAGCACCATATTTAACCCAGGAGGGAGGGGGGATACGTTGACTCGCTTCGACTCGAGGTCCCGGCTGGCTTGCAAAAGCGCCTCCCCGCCCTGGCGAGCGACATGGGCTTTGATATATCCACAGGGCCGATGAAAAGGTTTGACCCTTGGTTGGGAAACCACCAAAAAGATTTGACTAGGTCCTCCAGTAGCGAGGTTAGAATAAGGGTACTTGACTTTTTTCTGTAGTTTATTTTAGTAGGGGAAGATGATGGAGTGACCTTTGGTTGGCAAAAGGTTTGACCCTTATGACCATTGGTTGGATGGACACCATCATGGAATGCGAATGACAGGGTTTGACCCTTGGTTGGGAAACCACCCAAAAGATTTGATATGTCCCAGGAAATGGAAGACTAGGTCCTCCAGAGAGGCTAGAGTAAGGGTCCCCTTTTTCTGGGTTCTATTTAGTGGAACCCTCCCCCAAAAAAGTTGGTATTGCACATGAAGCGCAGGGTCTTTGAGTGGAGCAACTGCATATTTGGGTTTGGTTGGAACCCAAACTTGCCCCAAACAGGAATGCTTAAACCGCCCAAGACCAGTATGGGACGCTGCGAAACCGCTGCGAAACCGACCAAACGAGTCGCCTTCGGGATACCAACCTGGGGTTGGTGAAGCTCAAGGCCCAAGATGTCTGAGACTTCTAAAGCAAAGAACACTCTGTGGATGGTTGCGAAATCTACTTTGCACCACCGAAATGAAACCAGGGTTGAAACCCATCGTTTCGTTCCAGGCTTTCTTGGCATACTGCGAAACGAACTTCGCAACAGTATCTAGTCAAACCGGAAGCCTCGTAATCGAAGTCAGCAACCCAAGACATCTGCCTGGGCACCACCTGTTTTTGGAACACACGACTTTTGATCGTGCCCCAAGAATCCAAGCGGCACTTTGCAACGGTTATGCCAACTCGTACCGGGTGTTCTGCCCTCGATTACGGGGATACGCCAATTGGGTTACACACGCACCAGTACCGGGGCCTTCAACAAGATTGCCTTTAGGTGACCACGAAGGAGCCCCCCGGAAGCGCGAGCCGAACAGGCGAGTGGTTTCTCCCCAATCCAGGGCGAAATCCACGACAAGCATCGGTATTTTCCACAATCAACCACGGATATTGGATTTTAATAGTGAGCGAACTCCCAGTTCTAACAATTCAGGATAAACGTCCCTATGTTCAATTGAATGAATTGCACCCCACAACACAATGTCTAATGATTTTAATCCCTTAGTACCCCATGTTATGCCCTTTGCAATTTGGTTGAATGGTGCCTCACAGCCCCTGCTTGACAATTGAAGGCCTTTTAACTTTACAACGGTGGATAGCAGCATTTGTTCTTCCAGGACCCCCGGTGATCAAATAGTCTGTTCAGTGAGCCTCCAGGAGGGGGCAAAAATTGGGTTTGGTTTCGTTTGACATGGGTGAGGGTTCTGCTGCTACGATCCGCTCGCCCATTCGCGAACCAACCAATAAAAACAGAGCTGACGTATTCCAAAAGGTTCATGGCAGCCCAAAAAAAACACCCGAAACCTGTGGAACAAATCTGGTTCCTGTAAGCCTGAAAAGGGTACCTTGAAAAACACCCCCAACCTGAATGAATTATAGAATACACATCCCCTGTTGGCTTCCTTTTGGGTCAAGTGAACACATGTGGTTGCTGTTTAGCGCCACTTGCAACGGGGTTCAAAATGGAGGTGGCCAATTCCATAACTCTCCCGAGGGAACTGGCTAGAAAAGGTCTAAAGTGATCTTCCCAAAGTATAAAGTCCAGGAACTCAGGGAGTGAGACAACCCCCGACGACTCGAGGGGACTCCTTTCGTATGGGGCGGATTGTCCCGGCCTGGAAGCCCTGTTTGGGGTTGCCTTGAACAGCCAGACTCAGGCTCCTGTTCTCAAAATAACCCCTTCTCCCCAATGCTAAACGTTCCCCTAATACTAAAACCGACGTTTGAAAATCCAAAATCCGGGAATACGGGGGGGAAGGGGGGGGGAGGGGCGTTTAGCATTAGGGGGAAGGGATTAGTGGTCTCCTAAGAGTGGTTGCCCCTTTGGTTGCCCTTGATATGTCAACAGGTCCGGCATTTCGTAGAAACACCCATCTTGTTGTGCCCCCACAAAAGAGTATTTTTGGTTGCACTTTTAAAACGGCCCTTCAAAGGGGCAAGACACCAGCTATAAAGGAAGACACCTTCAAAACCCATGGAGAAAAAAAAGGCGCCCCAACTCTAAAAAAGAACGACCCCCCCACCGGTCCCACCGTCCCACCGTCCCACCGTCCCACCGTCCCCACTGCTGATCCGGAAACTGCCGGACCTCCAGGAGATCCTGCCAGACCAGCTCGAAGGGAACTTCCCCCGCCTGTACCATGGGCATCTGCACCTTCCTCGATTTTGCTTCAGCGGCTTCAGCGGGGTTTGGGGCAGGGAGGAGGGCTCAGCACTCGGTTGCTAAAGCTGCTCCCCTGCTAAAAGTGACGAACTTTTAGTGGTTTCATACGGAAAACCCATTAGTTGGCAAAAAGATGTTCAGTCCTAACATCCCTTGGCAAAATGCAAAGATGAGAGGGCTCCGCAGGCCAAAGCCAGTTGGACCCATGACGAATAAACCATAGGAATAGGAGAAGTGTGCGATTGGCCCCACCCCCAAAGGAGTAGCAAGCCCTGGGTGGAAAAGAAAAGGGGGGCCTCCGATTTTTCACAGCGGATCCTTCACTTCGAGGGGGGGAAATACCCCCCTAGTTATCCACAAGGGTAATTGATGAGGGCTCCGCAGTAAGTACCGTTTACCTGTTAATTCCCTAGAACCCTTCCATCACTTGATGAGACCCGGTTGCAAGCGCAAAGTTCCGGGGAGTTGAACTCAATCCCGGACACCGAAACACCCACTGGGTAACGCAGGAAACGGGAAGAAACGAACCGCCACCTTGCCTTGATCCCCTGCGTTTGGGCTCCCTGAACGCCCCAGATCAAAGCCTAGTTGTGCAGAGATGTTCAGCTGGGGAAGAATTGGGTTGGCATGTTGAGCCCTACTATTGGGAGGCTTCTTTTCTAGCTTTTCCGGACTGTGAATGATTGCAAAATCAACTTCGCACCACCTCAGAAACCCTGGAATGATGATTCTTCTGTGAATACCACCCAACAATGGTTGCCCATGGTTTCTTAGGTGGTGCGAAATGAATTCTAGGTCCTCCAGATTTGAGAGGTCAGAATAAGTTGGTACCAACTTGTTTTTTCGGTCTATTTTAGTAGGGGCGTGCCCTTCCCCCAAAAAGACACCGGTAAGAAGGGCACCTAGCTGGGGGACCTGGGATTTCATCCATCCGAAGGGTTGCCTGCTGACGCTCTTTTGGTTGCTCGAGGGCCACGATGCCAACGATGCTCGTCACAAATGCGGCGCTCGGAAGGGGGCTTCACATCTTTCACTGTGATAGTAACCCACCAAAGGCCAAACAAACGAATCAATGACACATATGTCACCATGAGTATGACACCAAATGTTGCACAAATGAGATACCAATCAAATGATTATGACTTTACACAGGAAAGAAACCCTCATCAATGACACATATTTCACCAGATTTCATGACCCCCATGTTAAACTCACCCATGGCAATCGCCCAAGTTATAACTTAGCTAAATGGGAGTTAGTCAAGTTAAATCACTTGGTAGAACCCCCTACTTACTCCAGTTGAATCACCTAAGTTGTAGCATCCGGCAATTCTCCAATTCCGAACGCCATCCGCTTGGCGCCGGGCAACTTGTGAACCTTCTCCTCGGGATCGGCCTGATTTTTTTTTCGCCGCGCGCGGGGGGAGGGCTTCTGGTGGGAAAGTGACGCCCAGTGACATCCACATGGCGGATGAAAGGGAAGCCACCAGAGCGTGAAACAAACTCAAAGCCCGGCATTAAAATGGTCTACCCAGAGCCATGCTTCAAGAATTGAACAGGCGGAAGTATCCGCACCCATTTTTATGGCATGGCGATTGTCCCTTAGCCTCCAATGAACATTTCCCAGGGTTTTGAGGACGTGAGCGACTGATTTGCGGATGCCGGTTCTGAGGGTCTTGGACTATGCTCAAAGCGGCCAGGTACCACCACTCACGCTGCAACAAGCCCGGCCATGTTCAAAGTGGCAAACGGTGATGACAAATCGAAGAGAATGGGATGCGTTGTTGACAGAACAGGTGCCTTGATCTGAAGTCTGTGCCCTGTTTCGATTCTGGAATCAAGCCAACACAATGATAGAAATCTTCAAAAACCATGCAGAGACAAGGTGAGTTGAGGTCAACCGCCAATTCTTTCTTTGCAACCAAAGAAAAAATCCAGGCACGGGACACATGGGGCACCTTGAAGGCCAGACCCGCGAAATGTGAGGCGAGTAGTTTCAAAGGTGGACACTTTTGCGATAGACTTACCCCACAAAGAACTCCAAGCCCTGGGGAAGTGAATCTTTTACAGACATATAGCCCATGTTACCCAAAAAGTTGAAAAGTTGTGTTTTTAAGAGGTAAGTAGACTATATTGAAACATCCCTCCGAATTGAAAATATCGTAACTGTTTGTTTGCCATGCTTGGCGCCGCCTCTGTTTGTTGTGGCACACATCCCCCTGGCTTGCCAAACAAATACTGCCCAGGTGTGCAAACGTCAGACCCCCAACAAAACTCATTTTGAAAGGGCCAGAAAAGAGATGGCGGGACCATCCAAATAGGAAATATATCATCCCCCCCATCCCCCCAAGAGCTGCAAGACAGGTGTCGTTGGGTAATTATTGGTAAGGATTTCACAAACAAATTGACCAATATTGATTTAGAGCCAAAAGAAGGGAAGCATGGGAAGGTTATGACCCTTGCGCTTCAATTGTGCTTAGCCCCATTCTACTGATTCGAGTCACCGTGTTGCAATGATGGCTGCCCTGTACAAGTTGGCTCTGCAGCATATGGTTTGCTTCTCAGAATACTTGGTTGACGTTGGAAGGGGAGCAACACTTCATTTTTTAGCAGTTAAGTGGGGGTTTTCCCACTAAACCACAATAAGCAAAACATGTAAAATGTTTCCCAACAACAACTATGAAGAGTGGTCCTCCAAAACAGTGACAGCGGCTTCTCGTTGGGTTGCTTGTTAACTATCAACCAAAAGGCTGGCTCCTCCGCTTTGACTCGAGCAACCGCCATGGAATCCACGCCAGAAAAAGACAAACTGTCTTAAAGGCAGACGACTTTGGTCGGTCAATGAAAAAGGGTAGCGCCTCAAAAGAAGACACACCAGGGTTGTGGGAAATGGAATCCACTTCCGTGGTACAACAAGGGCCTAACCCCAAAGACGAACCCCCCATATCAAGGGGGAGATTCGCTTGTATCTGGAGTAAGGTCGAGTGATCCAACAACCCTGAGATACACCCATGAAAGGATCCAAAACAAAGGTTCTGCCACTGTCTCCCGGAAAAGAACAACACTTGTGATTGGCTTCTCGAGTGGTGGCACAACATCTCCTGAACAAACAAAAAAAACATCTCGATTGAACACGGCCCCAAAAACGGCTGATGCTGCAACGAAGAAGAACACCAACCACAATAAATCTGTAGTTCAATCATCCGTACAAAACACAAAATATCAGATTCTGCTTCAGGTCACTTAGTCTACCCAAAAAATAAGAACAGGAGACCCCCACCCTGTTCAAACTTAGGCACCTGCAGTAGGTGAATCTTGGTACCCTCACAAGCAAGCTACCCCGCGGTACAAGTACTGCTGTGGATTCCCTTGTTGACAGTGCAAATTTGCAAAGGCTCCATGAAATGTTTGCTTGCATTTGCTCGCAGTTGTCACTCAAATTCTCAAAATGTTGGTAAATACAGTGGACGCACAAAATCCTGCGCCGGTGTCCAGTTGGTTTCTGGAATGCCAACCAACTCGGGGAGAATGCCGCATAAGAGCTGGGTCTTGTCTTTTTGCAGCCCTTACTAAGCTGAAGCTTTATCAGGGCCACCAACCCACAGGAGGCTTTCCCGCCACAAGAAACTCCCACATGGGTGTGGGTCAAAATCCGAATCGTACCCCCAGTAAACATCCCAATCCCAACTAAAATAGGTTCTAAAATGGGTGGTGAAGTCACCTACCCCAAAATGGGATCCCAAAACGGCTTTGACCAGATGCTCGAGACAAACAGCTCAGGCCTCATCTGCTGCGCCCTCACCTGCCGAACCACCAGTCAAACACTTCTCAGATGCCCAGTGGATTTCCATGGGAACAAAAATCCGCCTCCGCTTTTGGTGGAGTTTAAAGGAATCGGAACCCTTCCATCATGATCAGAAAAGGACACAAGTTGGCACCACTGGGCAACTGGGACTTTCTAGTCGAAATCTGGACATTTTTGCTGGGTGGATGAACTCAATTTCGCACCACTTAGTGACTTGGGATAGAGATGAAACCCTGAAAACTTCTGTATCTGATAAACCACCGATCCCAACTGCTGCGAAGCAGATTGGATAGATGAAACATGATGGAACCCTGAGAAGAATGGTTTACAGCCGCCGATGCCAATTTGGTCCATCCGCAGCTCGCCCGCCCTCCACTTCCAGTCGGCTGTGCCGTGTGCGAATCTGTCTCACGGTTCCGGGTCACTTGAAACATCCCCAACCAAAAGGATTACACTCAACGGCCAAACACCATGTACTTCACGCCGGCAAACAAAAAGACATGTCCAGTCCTTCAAAGATCTTGGGATTCCATTACCCCCTGCCCTGGATAATGCCGAAACATTCGGGTCGTTGCTTGGGGCATTCGCTGGGCTCGGGCGCCGTTAACATTATGCACTCCCGAACCACCTCAGGGGGTTCATGGGATACATGCCCTTACGCTGTATAGTAGCTGTATGTCCCATGAAAACCCTGGGGGTTGTCAGTTGGGGTGGAAACCGGAAAACAAACCACTATACCCTTATATAATGGCTAGTGGCTGTATACCCCTCCAGTCTTCTATGTGTTAGCTGCTGGGCATGTTGCGAAAATGATACACCAAACAATTAAACAGCTCCTTTTTTTAAATAGGACATTCAAACTTGTTGCACCATCTGGGGCGTGACATTTTCTTGATCCCACTTGGGCGGTGACGGACAAAGGGAGGGTCCCGATTTGCACCATCTGCCCGGTTAACGCGGAAAACCGCGCGCCTCCGTCGCCGGACTCCGTGGCCTGCCGAGTCTGCACCGTATAAAGCTCCTTTCGAAACTGGTTTTCTTGCGCCCATTCTCTTACCCACGCACATACCGTTTCCTTTGCATGCCGACAGGCGGGAGGTAGTTCAGCGCTATGAGGGCCGGACAGGGCTCCGGCCCGACAAACGCACTTGTTTTCGGCACCTGGGGAGGCACACTCAGTTGTTCAGTGACCCTGGCAAAAAAGGGAACCCTTTTTGGGGAAGACCATTTTTAGTGGGGCCACCAAGCAAAAATGGGAAAAAGGATTGGTGCCACTGAACAACTGAGTACACCTTTCCCCCTCGACCAAAAGCCCGCACCAACAGGTTGCTCCACACGGCTGCACTGCTGGCAGGCTTCGGGAAGCCAGACCCACAAGGTAGCCATAGCCGTGCGTGCCAACTCAACACATCTCTGGCGTTTTTTGCGCTCCCGGCAAAGCTTTGTGCAGGTAACCAGCCCCAAGAAGGCAGTCGCCCGCCCTAATGCAGTTTCAAGCCGTTTGGGCCCCTCAGGTGACCAAAACCAACAACCAATGAGCGGCGAGCACTAGTTCTCAGTTGATCGAGGATCAACCACTTGCTTAGAGCTGGTTGTCCTATGGATCCACTTGCCACCCGATACGATCTGTTGGGCCTGGGATTCTCCATTGAGCATTCAAAACCTAGTCTGCGATTGAAACGGGGTGGTCATAAGGACGCCCTGCGTAAGAAAAACACGTAACGGGGCAAGGCCGAGTAAGCTTTTCTTGGAGGCAAGCTCGTTGCGTTAGCGGTTTGGATTCTTCGGACTGTCCTTTTCGTGGCTTTAACTAGTCATTTAGGTGGGGGGGGTGGGGGTCTGAAAATCCCAAATACCCCTGGCAGTTTGCTCATTTAGGCAGGGGGAACAAGCGATTTGGGGACAGCCTGTGGCAAGAAGGCCTTGCCACGAGTAAATTGGGCTATCGTTTGGTGAGAGTTCCTAACCTCACGGAGCTCAAAACAAATGTGGACTGGTTTGAAGTGAAGGTTTAGTGAAGGTTTGCCTTGGGATGGAACCCTCCCAGATGAAAAAATTGGCTCGAGCCCCAGGCCGTCTTGGACATGCGCCAACCTCCGAACGACTGGATTGGTCTAAAGCCGAACCACATTAAGTCCACTGGCCCAACCCCGAAGAGTGAACAAAAAAATCCGACACGGGACTCATCGCAAACGGGGCCCTCAACATGACTCCAACGATGGATCGCTTCTCATAGTTAACTTCCATTTGGCTAAGACCCCTGGATGTTTTTCTTCTTTCTCTCCAGTATAGTGAAATCGATTCCCTTTAAAACCAACAGGAAGACATCTTCATTTCAGCAAATGGAAACGTTCACCAAGCGCGACCTTCGACTTGAAAACGGAACGCCTCCGCAGGTTCCGACCTGCAGCCGAAAACCCGTCAGTCGATTGGTGGTGATGGATCTGTCGGATCTTTACGCTTGCCCGGGCTCAAGTCTTCCTCAGAGGAATTCCCCCTTTTGGTGGGCAAAGGGAAACCAAAAGCAAACCAAGTTGGAGAATCGCGATTTTGAGAAAGGTTCAAGTATAAGCCCGTGTTTTTTAGAGTTGGTGCCCCTTCTTGGTGGAATCTAAGGGAAACCAAGAGGAGAACCACCATTTTGAGGGTCCCGTAACAGACAAACCAAATGTCGTTATTGACTAGCTGATACCAAAGTTTGACGTTTAACAGGGTGTCACCTTGATTGCCCAACAATCATGCGAGTGGGATGCTGCTTGTGACATCGTGTGGGATCCACCAACCTGTAGAATTGATTTTGAAGTCACATCTTAAATTCAATCTGTTTTGGGAGCGACCCCCCCCTTAATATATACGACGAAAGTTGGCGTCGGCGGGAAACCGGAGAGTTTTGATTGGTGCTGCCATATTTTGAGTTTCATCATTGGGACATGTTGGGTCTGAAAAACACATTTATTGATAGGGCGCAGTTATTAATAGGGGAAAATGATTACATAGCGTTTTCGAGTCTCAGCCTACGGATAGAATCTTGGAAATGCCTGGTCAAGAGCATCCAGTGAATGCAATGTGACCAGGCGTCTCCAATTCTCTGCAAAGAAAGTGAAACTCTGCATTTTAGGGACCGTGGATTTCCGGTTTCGACTTGACCTCAGGTTTGTTCCATTCGAATTCCATTTGGACGCGGAGCGCTGAAACCCCTTCCCGTCCTGAGCGAAACTTCCAGTGTTTTGGGGGATATATGTTGAGGGGGAAGGGATTGGATCCAATGTGCAGCTACTCAACCAACCAATCAACCAAATAAACAAACTTGCAAGCAAGCAAACAAACAGGAAACATACACACTGTGCCAAACAACGAAAAAGGTCACGCCCCCCCCCCCCCCCATTGACAAAGCAAGGTGCGTGTGCGTTGCGCGCTTGCACGGGACAAGGACCAAGCACCGCAAAGGAAAGCACCACACTGACCACACCACATACCCACACCTAGCCGATCGGTCCCCGTGCAGCGCGACAAAAGGACCTCTTGGACGTTTGAGGCATGTTGTGTGCGGGAAGCCCAACAAAAACAAGACCCTAAGCATTGAAGGGATCCTCAAAACGCGTGGTTGTTTGAGTTACACCTTTCTTCCATTTGCTTAAACCGCCGAGAAAACTAAGATATTTCGAGATAGATTCCCTTTAAAACCAACAAGGGACAACAAAAAACATCCACTTCAACAAATGGAAGCTTTCAAACGTCCCTGTGCCCCTGAAAAATGGAGGGTCCAATGTTGCTTCGGGTAACCGAAATACCGTCAAAAGAGGCACTGGGCCCAAGGCACTTGCCAGCTCGTAGGAACCTCCTGGCCGATTTCTGGCTGGATTTCAGATCTCTTCACTGAAATACAGACGGTAAGGCACTGTAAGGCACTGTACGGGCCTAGAATACTTAGAATGGAGCCAGCACCCCCGACAACTGATTTTTGGACAGTACTTGGGAGTTTGGACATCGAGGGGGGAAGCAGTTGTTGAGATGGCGTTTCAGCACCCAATCCATTGAGCATCTTGTGTCACGGCACAGATGTGTACCTTTGTAGGACTGATCGGACTTCGGTTTCCAATCGGTTTTGCAAGGGTTTGAGCGGACTGCTTTTGGGGCTGTGCTTGATTGATTGCAGGGCTGCTAAGTCAACAAATGCTAGGTTTGTTTCACAGTGAAGCGTAACGCCAGGCTTTTGGAGCAAAGGATCAGTGCACTCGTGCCATATTTACCAAAAGCCCTGCTCGCCAGGGGTTTGCCCACATTAATGCTTCGCACAAATTATAATGTCATCGCGTTCGTAGGGTCCCGGAGTTCCCAAACTCGATTTGGGTGTGTCTCAACATTAGGGACCACTCCAAGTGGTTGGTTCCCCGTTGGTATCCCATTAAACCGTCCAAAAGCACTTTCCAAGTGGAAATTCAAGGGAAGCTGACAGAAGGGGAAACGGATCACTCCGAAATCAACCTCACTCTACTTCCCCGCATGGAATCATATTTCCTAGAGAATTGCGATCCATATATCTCGGTTGCGAAATCTGCAAACCCGTGCTACAAGTTTTCAACTTTTAGTGGTTTAATACGGAGAACCTATTAGTTGTCAAAACATAAAGTCCTAATAATGGAGAACCTACTAGTTGTCAAAAACATAAAGTCCGAACATCCCTTGGCAAAATGCCCCAAAGAATATATAGTCATGACGAAATGTAGTTTTTCCTTAGCACGCACCAGCACCCCTCATGCCTGCCAAGCACACAGCAGACTGCAAAGGGAGTCCGTGATGTTGCTGTACTTGGCCAATGCAAACTTCAGGCTTCTTTACGCAAGAAAGCTGCACACCTCATGAGCACATCACTGACGTCCGTGTCCCCAATCACACACTTGACTGTGTAACTGCGCTTGCTGCTCTTTGCAGGAGGCATGGCTTCCTTTGGCATGCCTTCCAAAGTGTAGCCATTCCACGTTGACAAAGGCACTCTTGACTGTCGCACGAATTGCGTTGGCTCTCGCGCGAGTTCAAAGGGATGGACGAAATTCTGCACCTAAGAAACCCAACGGAATTATTCGATGTTCCTGTAAATATGAACCAACAAAAGCATGGCTTCTTGGGTGGTGCAAAATGGAATTCGCAACCATCCACCGTATTTGTGAACATGCTTCCTGAAATGACACTGAACCAATGGCAAACCAACAAATGTTCCTCAGGCCCCTCTTAAGCAGCACACACCATCCAATGACGTTTGGTTCTATCAACAAGAGACCCCCTCTTCACGGGTTCTTTAAAAGGCTTAAGCAGGACTGCCTGCAATTCGTCAAGTTGGCCTGCTGAACGCAACACAGACACTTGTGGAAAGCATCTCTGCGAAGCTTCCTGGAAAAAGGGAAGCTTCACGTAGCCCAGGTGTTCTAGGTCCTCCAGTAGAGATGTTAGAATAAGGGTCCCCACTTTTTTCTGTAGTCTATTTTTGGGGAAGCCTCCCCCAAAAAAAAAGTGGGTGAGAAAGGGCACCTAGCTGGGGGACCCAGGTTTTGATGGTGGCTCAGTTCGTTCAATGCAACCGCGAGGTGGGCAGTGGGTGGTTTAAGGCAAGGGTCAAGTCAAGGCCCCTGTGAAGGTGCGATGGGCATGGGCCAACCACACCACGAAGTCCCTGGTAAAATACGGCAAGCTATTCTACCCTAAGGGCCCTACTGCTTTTGGGCGCTCCAAATCGGTTGTTTTCGAGGGCCCGTGAGGAATTGGTCGTGGTGCTCCATGGAAGGGTCCGGGGGTCTGCCTTGGAGGGGTCATGACCCTTAGGGTAAATCACAAGGTTTCCAACTTTACCTTTTCACCACATGGACCTCAGATTGCTTAATTAACACCCCCCCACTTCATTAATGAACTAGGTCCTCCAGTGGAGAGGCTAGACTGGGTTCCGTTTCTTTTTTTCGTCTGCTTTAATTACAAAAGGGCAAAAGTTTTTGGCACTGGGGGGTAAAAAGATATGGCACCACTATGGCACCAATTGCTGGGAGACCCTTGCGGATTCCTCAGAACCCCGGCTTCAGAACCCGAAGCCGGCGGAGGGGCAAAATAGTTCAGGGCATCCGAGGCTCTGTCTCCCACAGAGGCTGGGTGGGTCGGTGGTTTGGTCTGGGGAAGTGGGTCTCTGTATCCCTTTTGGTTGGCAATTTGAAAGGGAAGCCAAGAGGAGATCCGTCATTTCAGTGACAAACCCATAGACAAACTCTTAGGGATCACCCCCCTCCCCTACTTCCACTAAGAGTATGGGGATGGTCAATTTCCCTGGTTAAGAAGTCCCGCAAGTAGGTTATATATGTACCCAATCTTCCGAAGCCATCATGTCAAGCCGTCACTTTCCATGCTAAACAAAAAGCAGGCTTAATCCCACGAGGACATAATTCCTGTGTGGGTGGACGAAGCCATTCATTTGGCCACCGTTCAGAAATCCTGGTTTCTGATTCGATTCCCCTGGAGAAATACCCAACAAACCTTCTTTTTCCATTCCCCTGGTTTCATTTCGGTGCTGCGAAACGGAATGCGGTACCCAACTTGATGGCGCGGCCAGGTAGTAATAATCATTGACTCTTCCATACAACTGGGCTGCCCTCAGGTCCCACGCTAAAAGTGAATAACTTTTAGTGGGTTAAATGGAAACTACCACTAAACACTAAAAGGCTAACAAGCTCAAGGGATGGCTGGGAGCCACCACGACAAGTCAATCAAATTGTACGGGGACGAGCCGTCCAGCCTCCTGGCACGCCTCGGAAACCCACACCCCCAAGCAGCTCCATTTCGGTCCCCCAAAAAGGGAACACAGGGCGCCCTGAACTTCCCCCCTCAGCCCCACCGAAGAGAGACCCCTTCTCTAAATTGGCAAGAGGTTTTTTTCGGGAACCCTGGAACATGAAAACTTCTACCGGAAATCCCAGGGGTCACCCTGCAACCCCCCCCCCCCCCACTTCCATTGCTCAGCGAAAGAGCTTTTTCTCCATCAACCCACGGCCCATCCAACATGCTTGAATGTCCACCCCACAAGTTGAAATTCCAGGGGTCACCCCCGCTCTCCCACTTTTTAACTTCCACATCGGCGTACACACACAAAAAGTCTTGCCCTGTTCCATATGTAGTCCACCCTGAGACATGGATGTAGTTTGGGTGTTTGGGGTCTCGAGACCCCAGCTCACCGCCCTTTTGCAAGGATCTGTGGGGCCTTTGCAACTGGATTCCATACATGATAGGACCTGAAATAGGGAAATGGCCATGGGTCAAAATCCCGTACCCCAGTGAACATCCCAATCCCCACTAAAATAGGTTCTAAAATGGGTGGTGCACCTACCCCAAATGGTACCATTGGATTTGACAACCACAGCCAAATCCCAAACCCGAAAATCGGACCTTCCCAAGCGGCGAGCTCACGTGGGCAGAAACGTGGTGTTCCTTCATCAGTTCCCTCCCACCAAGTAACATGGAAGTGCAAAAAGGCCCTTTCCAAAAGGAAAGTAGTCCTTCCACAGAGGTCTGTGCACTTCCATGTTAGCTGGTACGTCATGCAGTTTTTAAGCACCCCACCACCCCATGTCCATTGTTGGGCCCATACTGTGGATGGTTGCGAAGTCCATTTCGCACCGCTCACTTCCCCTCTGTTTGTGTTGCAACCACGGCTTCATTTCTCGGCCTCGTGCCAAACGTAAACGGTTCTGGTTTCCATGGCATGGCGCCGTTCATTTCGGTGTGATGTCAATCCACTTTCATGGCTATGGCTCCAGGGAATCGGGACCTAGCATTCAAAAAATCAAAAAACAAAACCGGGACCTCACAGTCTGATGGACTGGTGTTTGGAACCCAATTTAAACCTTGTGGATTGATACTGGGAGTTCCCCCAGTAAAGTGGAGGGTTCCTCTAAAAATATATTAAAACCAAAAATGAACTATGAATCAACCAGGGAGTCAATGTTCCAAGATTATTCCTTTGCTTCGAACGAATGAGTTTCAAGCGGGAGCTACGTGCAAGCGATCGGAGTCTGCTGGCGACCTCCGCAGGGACATGAACATCGTGAAAACTCAACACTCAGCCCTCTTCTTTGTGCCCCCTTTCAAATCAACTGCGTGCTTTTGGGTGGGTCAAAGGGATCCCGCAAACAAAAGCTATCGTGCTGGCTAGGTGAAGGGATAAAACTTGTATGTATCCAAATGGAAGCCGGGCATTTGAAAACAACCGCACGGACGAAACCCTATCGACACTCTCTTGACAAACCACCTACCAACTGGTGCGAAGTCTTCATGCTGGTGGATTGGCCAGAAACAGTCTAAGAAATTCTGTTTGCAATGGCAACCAATCCCAAAAAGCGACCATCAAGTCCGAGTCCCGGAACTCACGGAGTGAGTTGTCCAACGCCAAGCAGTTTCCGCCGTCTCCTCCCCCTTGAGGCTCGCGCCTTCGCAGGTCCTCGTGCAAGCACGAACTCGACTGGGAAAACATGGCATGGATGCGTCTTGTTTGAGGCTACCCGTCTTGTTTTTACTGTTTTCATTATCATTCTGATTAAATTCATCATTGTTGATGTTTGTTTGTCTTGTCAGGTTTATTATTCTTACTACCCTAAGGCTCACGACCCCTCCAATGCAAACCCCCGCACCCTCCAATGGAGAACCCCGACCCCTCAAAGGCCCTCAAAAACAACCAATTTGGGGAAGCCAAAAGCAGTCGGGACCCTTAGGCTACTTTGGTTCGGGGAAAGCAAAAGGAACGCCGAAACCATTTTGGGGTTCCCTAAACAAAGACATACATATGGATGTTCAATCTGAACGCGACATGTGTCAACTCACCCATGCTGCTCCATTTACAATCGTGCGTGTAAAAGGATGTAACGTAGTTGGTTATAACGCACTGAACAGGTGGGATGTAGCCTAGGTTGTGCGTAATGTCAGTGCACAAATAGTAAACTGAAGGTTTCCCGCAGATTCCTGCCAATACTAAAGTAAAGGACCAACAAGGTTCCAAAAAACCCAATTACCCAATCACTTTTTGCCTCTCCTCAAAACCCCCGCGTTAAAGGTACCCGTGCAGCCCCCAAGCCCAAAACCTGCCAAACAAGGGGCGTTCCTTTTTGCTTAGCATTTACTTAGTCTGTGTTTACATCCGCCTAAAAATAAAGCCACATTAAACCTCTCATGTTTCCCCCAAAAAAATGAGCTTTCAAATGTATTTGTTTTTGCTGAAGGTTGCTTAACATGACAAAGTGTTCAAGCTGGGACGCCTACTGTGCCACCCGCGCCCTCATTAACAGCCCCCCCCCCCCCCAATTAGTCAGGGTTTTATATAAGCTCAAAGCAAAAGACTGCCGTTGCCATTTGAAATCCTATTCCCCAGAAGGGGCCAAGTGTTTCCAGTTCAATTGGCTGGGAAGGGGCCAGAAGTATAAGGACGACCGAGGGGGCTCCAGACGAACCAGGGAGTGCTCCAAGACATCTCAGTGTTGGGCGCGTGTCCAAACTTTGTCGACCTTCAGGCGTAGCCACTAGATATGTAATATGCTAAATATATGAAAATTCAACCCTGCTGCCCAGACTTTAACACCATGGCACCATGGTTCTAAGCTCTAGCCTGCTCAGTAAGCGGTTTGTACCCATCCAAGTACTTACATGCCCCTGATATGCCCCCTACCACGTGAATCTCCGACAAGACTACCACCGGAAACCGATGGGAAGTGGACTACCCCAAATCAATGCCCATGAGCAGGAAAAACGAAAGGAGATCATGCAAATCCGACACCTTTTGGTGGCAACAGGCGCTGCAGGGGCGTAGCTGTATTTGTTTTGGGGGAACGTACCCTAAGGGCAGCCACTACCCCCCAGAAGATACTGAGCGAACACGCTACCACTACATGGCGTTGCTCCTTTCTGTTTGTGGCTTGTGGGTAGCGGGAAAACATAACCCGCTTAGATTGCAAAGGCTGGGTGGGATGCCACACAAACAAATTGAGGTTCGCCCTTGGTGAAGGACTATTCTAAACAAAGCTGATTGATTATCCGAGGTTTTTATCTGACTTACGTGTTGTCATGTTTCGGATGTCTAGTGTATTTCAAACTATCATATTAAATAGTTTTGCAGGGAGCCACTGAGAATTCCCGCAAAGGCGACATTTCTTGATTAGCTGTGCCGCACGGTTGAACGGGTTTGACCCAAGAAAGAAACTAGGTCAGGCTGCCGTCCGGGTGAACTACTTGCAAGTTTTGGGAGAAATTTGTTGGTGCTCAACTGGGGCTGTCTCAAGACAAACAACTCCTTGTCAAATGGGTCTGGGGAACGACAGAAAACCCACCTTGGACGGATCCAGGCCAGCATCCGGATGGCAACCACTAAACCAGCAAACGCAAAAAGCAAGTGGGTGTGGGTCAAAATTAAACCACCAGGGGACCGCAGGTTTTGGTCCATGTTGCCACTTACCAGGGTTCCATTTTGGGTACCTATTCTTGACCCACTGCCAAATGGTGGTCATTCAAGTACTACGGCTCATCCTCTTCCCAAGTTCGTTCATGAGTTGTGCTCCCATCCAGTAAAAGATCCCTCGCATCGAATCTATCGCCAAAATTTATCTTGGTTACCTTCCATTTTCATTCTTTCCAGGCATCCTGCTTTCTACAAAACCACCCAAAACCCTGTGAAAACAGCTGTGTTTAAAAAGAAGGATGGCTGAAAAGAATGGGGAATCAACCCCTAGAGGTGTTGATCTCAGTTGTTCAGTGACCCTGGAAACAAAGGGACCCCTTTTTTGGGAAGACCATTTTTAGTGGGGCAGCCACCAAAAAAAAAGAATTGGTGCCACTGAACAACTGAGTGATCCCTTGCTTGGACTCCAAAAGCCCGCACCTTCGTCTGGCGCATCCTGCGCGTCCGAGTCACGGGTCCGTACTGTGGATGGACAAAATCCTGCACCACTTTGAAATCATGAGAACCCATTGTTTGTTGGTATTTACAGGGGACTCGTATCATTCCAGGGATTCTGAGGTGGTGCGAAATGGATTTCGTCCATCCACAGTATTTTCTCCCCCGAAGGCCAAACCCGGACATGGCTCCCGTAAGCCCCACGGGTGGTGCTGAGCACGGCACAGGTCGATCCTGTACCCCGTTTGCTTGTGGACACTGATTTTATGCTCATTTGGAACCATCTCAATCCAGGTTCCGATGCAAACTTGAAATCCCAAACACTAAGGGAAGCTAGCACCTGCAAGTTTGGCTCCAAATTTGTGCTGTGTGTGTGTGTACAGCAGGCTGACTTTGCGAGCCCGAGTCTTCCCAGCATTCCGGCGAAACATCTGGAGGAGCAACAACGGTGTGCATAGGCTAAAAAACTCAATACGCTGTTAACCCATACACACTCGAATCATAATCAACACGTGGTATGCAAATGGTCTACCCACACTGAAAAAGAACTTGAAAGGCGGCACCAAATTCTGGTTCGGACTGCGCCTTAACCTTCATCTACCCGGGTTTTGATGGCTTACTTTGAGTCAGAGGAATGCGCCGATGGCCGAAGATGCGCCGGCCATTTGGGGCGTATTGAACCCCGGGCTCAGATCCCCTGCCAAAAGCTTTAACCCCCCAAGCCTGAACCACCTACCTGAGGGACGGCGAACCACACCTGAGTTGAAACAAAAGCACCCCGGCAAAAGACGGAACGGAGGTCCTTGCCCAGAAGACTCCAGTACTGGTGTGCTTGGATCCAAGTGACCAAATGGCAGATGGGTGCACATGAGTGCACCAAGTTCGGCATTTGGGGGGCCAAACGCCGAACTTGGGCCCTACAAGTTTGCAAGTTTAGATTCAACATCAACCTGTGCTTCAACCTGTGCACAGACCTGACACATGTCCTTCCACACACTAACATGCGTCGAAGTGGAAGACCGTGCTGCTTGTCCCCAAACCCCAAAAGAGCTACCAAAGAGAACGCCGAACACCATTTTGGGAAACTCAGGGTTTGCGTGTAGATCCAAATACAGCAAAGCAGTGGCCTGCCTAAAGAATCAGTAAATTTCCTCCAGCCTTTGGAATGGCTCCAGATAAACCCCTTCTGAAATTCAGAGAACTTGGGGGTGTCATGTCCCAGGTCTGCCAAAAGACATGAGCAAAGGGTCCGCTTCAGGACCCAATTTGGGGAGGAGCCTATGGGGCAGAGACACCAATGGCTCCCCATGTCGCCAGAGCGAGCAAATCACAACTCCAACTCGCTCTCCCCAGCCAGTGGTTCATAGCCCAGTGGGACTTGTCCAAATCCACGGAATGGACATGTTTTAACCAGGGGCTGTGTGGCTGTGCGGCTACTACTGCCCTGCGTGCAGAAAGTCATTTTGCTGGTGAGTTGCACGCTTGTCTGTCGAAACCTGGTTTGCACTCCACCCCGCGTCTGCAGATGTGGACAAGGACTTTTTGCTGCTAAGTGGAAAACACCGATTTCACTCCAACAAGTTAAAGATCCAACTAAAAGGCATCCAAGAGGGTTCCAGGGTTCCCTATAGTTTCCCTTCAAGCGCCACCCGTCAGGCAACTGTCTCCCTCCCACGCGCAACAGAACCTCCAAACATGACACACCCAAATACATCTCTGTCTTTTGTTAGGTTTCAAATTTTGGTTCCCCTTCAAAACCAACCAAAAAGCGTATTAACTTTAAAAAAAAATCGCTCGCGCCACCCTCCGGCCTCTCGCAAGTCCGCCTTGGGCGTGGCGAGGCAGACCACCTCTCGGAGATGCAGCCTCGGAGGCGAGGTATGGGCGAGTCTAACGGTGGATTCTCATGGTAAATTCCAACCAACCAAGGTTTACCATAGGTGGAGTGGTGCGAAATGGACTTCATCCATCTTGACGTTGGAAGGTGACTTTCACATATCAAATGTGCTGGCAACCTCGAGCCGCTGGCTCCAGCTCACAAATCCGAACATTCCGGGAGTTGTGCTTCTTTCTTTTATGATACGAGGTCCTGCAGATTTGAGAGGCTAGAATAAGGGTACCAACTTTTTCAGGATGTCTAGTTTAGTAGGGGAACCCTCCCCCAAAGAGGGTAAAAGGGCACTGCTGGGGGACCTAGTCAAATGTGCTGGCAACATTGAAGATTCGAACACATGTAGTTTGCACCACTAGGGTGTGGTTGTTAAACATAGGGTAACCCCAAAATGGCTTGCCCTGGCAAATAAGGACGAAGTAACCTACGGTCCATATCCTCGCGTTCTATTTTACGGCCCATAGGTAAGCCACTATAGTCGGCAATCAGGGGAAACCATCATGGAAAACCTTGAGGCACACACACACACACATCTGGCGACCTTCGAATTCTATAGTGGCAACTGGATTCACTGGGCTTGCCGGATAGGGAGGTTCATCGATGTTCCCCTCGGCCCCCGAAGGACTCACCAGGGGTAACTTTTCCCATTGAGTGAATGAAATGAATCTGACTGATTTTCCTGCCAATGGCCATCCATGTTTACCGGACTTTTTGATCAACCCCTTCTACATCAATACGCTTGTACCACGTTCACAGGTTCGTTCGGTCGACTGTCCAAGGCCGTTGGCGACCTTGCGAACCAATAAACCGTCTGGCAATGTGAAACAAGAACCCAGGCGAGCTCCGTTCGAGTCGCCCTGATAGCCTGCCATAGTGACAATCAAGTCTCCAGTATGGACAAAATCCTGCACCACTTTGATATCATGAGAACCCATTGTTTGCTGGTATTTACAGGGGAATCAACAATCCAGGGTTACTAAGGCGCTGCGAAATGGATTGCGTCCATCCACAGAATCAGCTGTCAAGCTTGCAAAGCAGAAACGACACCTTGGGCGACTTGATCTAAGGGGAGCCCCGACACGTGCGAGCATTGGGACCAAGGATCTTCACGGAGTCGCTCCTTTCAGCCCCCAGTGGAATCCCTCGTGTCGCCGATTCTTTACCAGGATCCCAGTCTACAATAAGCCCAAGAAGGATTCAAGGCTGTTCCTTTGGGCATAAACCAAAAATAGTGGCACCAAAGAACATGACGTCTAGCCTTCCTCCGAAATTAGAAACCCTTAAGAAGCCTAGTATCCTCAACCTAGCCTTCCCAACCTGTGCTGCCACCTCAAACGGATGCGCTGATTGACGGCAGTGCTGTTCAGAAAACCTGACACCATGAACACCTTAAACTGCTGTTCACCCCCCGAAAGTAGCGGTTTCTGGAGAATGGCGGGGGGTGGCTAAGTATGGCGGATGACCATAGATGGTGAATGGAAATCCTGGAATGCAGATTTGGAAGGGGAGCAAAGATTTAATTTTTAGCAGTTAAGTGGGGAGTTCAAACACTAAACCACAATTGGCAAAACTGCAAAATGTGTCCCAACAACAACCATGCCATCCACAGCGTGGTGGCTTTTGCCCACCTGATGAACACTCCACCCAATTTTCACCTCTCGTGGTTGAACCAAACCGCTTGTCTGCTCCATCGGCGGCAAAAGTCTCAGGACGGCGCAACAGCTTCGCCGCCTCCGCGGTGTCTTCGTAGACAAGTGTATGTACAGGCCTCGGCCAAGAAACTACGAGGCTCCTGGACCTTTCAAGCTCCGACCCCTCCATTGGACAGTCCGGGAATCGGTGTTTGGGGGTCTCAAAACCTGAGGGCCCCAGATGAATCAAATTGGAGCCTCTGGGCAGAGAAAACCATTTAAGTACGGTACGGATTACACATTGCCTTTGAACAGCCCAGTCAATGGGATGTCGGTGAGCAACCTCCATTTTTACTGGAAATGAAGCGTGTACCCTATGTCAGTTCCCTGCCTCATGGTTGCTCAGGGTCACGGTGGTTTCGTTGCCACCTTACGGCTAAAATCCTCGAGTGAGCTATGACCCTCCGAATCTTTTCACCGCAGAGCTTCGATGCCCTTTGTGGGCTGGTTTGGGAAACCCAGAGCACACCATGCAGCTTTTGGGGACAAACCCATTGAGACAAACCCGGGAAACGCGAGAGACGCGGACCCAATTTTTCGACTGATCATGTTGAGGAACTCAGGAACTTAGAGCTGGGGACAAGACATCTTTGGGTGTGCTTTTGGAACTGGGTAGCCTTTTGGTGGTGGGTTTGACGGGAAACCAGAAGGAACCACCCCGTTTTAATTGGTCCACTATTTTGGCGCAGACCTATTTGGTTGCGTCTGGGTTTCACCATGTTGAGGCACACTAGGCATTTCAGGGAGGCAAACCCCAGATTGGTCTCAGGAGCGAGCCTGCAAGCCCTCTGGCTCTTTTCTCTGAGGCTCCAGCAACTTTGCAAGCATCTCGAAGTCTTGCACTTTAGCCTTGTTGCAATGCACCAGACATCACCCCTTCAACATCTGATCCTGCTGTACTATGTTGGTTTGCTTGTAGATCTATTGATGTCTTGCTCCTGTCACACTGTCTCTGGTAAGTGGGAACCAAGATTCTGACTTGCAGTGCACCCCACGCGGAAAACTCATGTACCAGTGACCCAAAAGGTGACGGTGACACACTTCTCTGAGCTCCTTAAGTTTCCCCCTCAAGCATCACGCCAAGTGGAAAACTCGAACAGGGGCCCAGAAGGTGATGGTCAATCAGGACGACAACTAGGTCCTCAAGTAGAGAGGTTCGAATATGGGTACCTTTTTTTGGGTAGTCTATTTTAGTACGAGAACCCTCCCCCAAAAAAGGTAAACGGGCACTACTGGGGGATATAGACAAGGCAATAGGGACCCCTCACGCAGTGCAGGGTCTCGTCGCCAACATGCCAACACGCCTTGTTCGACTGGACTCGCTAGCCCCAGACCGGTCCTCAAGCATGTGTGCGGATTAGATTCCAGCATAACTAGCATGAGATGAAACGTAGCTTGACCAAGTGGAGTGCTCGAAAACCAAGATCCAGAGCGTCCCGACAAATTTCACAGAACCTCGTTTTCATGTTGAAGGCTCAGAACTCCAGATTATATCTCCCCCAAGATGACCCCACGAAAAAGGGAAACTCACTCGAAATGGGCCAAGGATCAAAAAAGCACGCCGAGAACCGCACACACTAAAAAAACTCAAACCCCGCCAGGAATTGCAGCCGGGCCAACTTAGATGACCAATTTCGCCGACAAACACGTGATCAGAAAAGAAACAAATTTGCAGGCGCTCAGTGGGAAATGTGGGATGAATCTGGGGATTCCCTTCAAGGAAACCACCAGTTGGATGGTTTGCTAGGGTCATTCCATTTCTCATCCCCTGAGAAAAAAGAAAAAAACAAAAACAAAAAAAATGCCCAAGACCGAGGGTTTCGAACTTCGGGCCGGCGCGCGGCACGTGCGACACGTGCGACGGTCGTGCGACGGTCGTGGTGAGCACGTCGGCACGTGGCGAGTCCGAGCTCCCGACGACCCGCCAGGGCTCCTTTGAACCTGCGAACTGAGACGTGGCAAACGTGGGAAGAACCGCCCCGCAAGGGGGGAGCCCGTCCTTCCAATTGGATTCGTTGATCGAAAGATGTGGAAACCCTGCAGAACACAAGATGTTGAACCCCCCCCCAGATTTAGAATTCAAAAGAAAAACCGCTTACTGTGGATGGCTGCGAAATCCGCTTCTCGCACCACCGTTCAGAAACCCTGGTTTCTGATTCGATTTTCCGTGAATACCAAACCATGGCTTCACATGAGTTTTTTAGGTGGTGCAAAATGGATCTCACCCATCCAAAGTAGGGCAAGAGGGGGGAGCCCGTCTTTGCAATCACTTGGTGTCTCCTATTGAAAGATGTGGAAACCCTGCAGGATATGTTGACCCCAAAAAAGGAAATAAGAAAAGGCCAAGGACCTTTTATACAGCCCAAAAGCGTACGAGTTCGAGCAGAAATGACGTACCCGTGGTTGCAAACCAAAGATCATAATCAATAGTCGAAAGGCCGAACAAACAAAGTTGTTTTGCAGTAAATGCCTATATTAAAGCCAACCAGGTGGGTTAGAATCAGTATCCCCTTATCATGGCCACTGCATGCCCCAAAATGGTTCTCTTTTGGACATGATCATTGACTTTTGTGCGGAAGGCTGCTTCTGTTCTATAAGCATTGAGGACTACAACTCGCCAACCTCAAGGAAGACATCACAGAAGAAGAGACCTTCATAATGAGCGCAAGTGGTGGTGCCACAAGGTCAGCTCGAAAAGAGCAGATTTACTCTCCCGCCCTTTTCACATGGAACCTGACAGGGAAATGGTCCCTTGAACAGGAAAATGATCTTCCAGGATAACAAGGGGGTTCCATGTGAACTGGTGGAAGGGTATGTTGTTTCGCAAAGCATGATTCTGAAATCGCTGCTCATGTCAGACACTTTTTTTTCAGCGGGACTTCGCCTATTATTTCGGGGCATGTCCCGTGGCTAGAATTCAGGCTTTGATCTTGGTTCACATGAGGCGTTTTGCCAGCCCAGTGGGGCGAGTGACTGGGCTGGGTTGCGCACGCCGATCCCTCGTTAGTTTGTCTTTGTTTTCTCTTGGTGTTGTCTGTAGCCTTGAGTTGTTGACATGTATTTTCATGCTTGGGGTGTTAACAGACCTGGCTGTGGGTCAAAAAATGGTACCCAGACTGGAACCCTGGTAAATGGAACCAAGGACTAAAACCTGCGGTTCCCTGGTGGTTGATTCTCGACCCATACCCACCTCAACTGGCCTCGAAACCAGCTGCGTTCGGATCACAGAGTTGAACCACGGCAACCATTCCCAGAGCCTCCAATTATATAATTTAGGGCCTTCAAACCACCTTGTGTTAAGAGCCCCACCAATTCCCGGAATGTCTACTGCTTCGGGGTCGGGTCCATAAGCCAAAGCCAGGAGCCTGGGAGAACTGCGCAACTCCTGCCTCGGCTGGAGCTAACCTCAGGAGTCTGATGCGGTTGGGTGTTCGAGCCACAGGGCCTCTGCCCCCCCACGCCCAAATGACTGCCAGAAACTGAACCCAAACGGGAATGCGATGTGTCAAAACGGAAGAAACGGTGGGGTTCCTTGTGGTTTCTCTTAAAAAGACAACCAGCAAAAAACACGCACACCCATGTTTAAAATCATCAAAAGGGGAAATATAGGGAACCCTGCAGGCTGGAAAAGCTGCTCCTATTTAATGGACGACACTCAAAGCAACGCCAAAAGCAGACCGACCATTGTTCGGGCTCCCCTTGTTGCTGGTGTAAGCATTGAACCCTGAGTGATGTTCATCATACGACGCCCACCTCACCAAGTTCGTCCCTAAACAAATTCGACAGCCCGCAATGCTCTGTTTGGTTCTGTACAGGCCTCACTATAAGCCCTATGAAACCAGGGAATAGAACTGGGGGCTAAATAGGGGATCCGCAAAAAATGAGCATTATTATCCATCCCCTTAAACTTCCCTTTGGGCAAACTAAACAGTATTGTGGTTGCTGGGTGGCCCCCAGAAGACCAGCGAGACGTACTTGAGCGAACCTAGCCCAGCGGTGATCATTTGGGTGTGAATTTTCATAAGGGACCCTGTGATGGACACCATCTAGGTGGGGATTTATGTCCACCAGCCACCTTGGAGGTGGTTCCTTAATAAATTCATGGCCATTTGGGTGAAACCAAATCCCCCTGAATTATGCAGGCTCCTTTCGGGGAAGAGGGCTTTCCCACACTTTGCAGCTGCTCACACGGCGATACTTCCTTCTGTCTTGTGAATGTCACACTTTACCTGGCCATCTTTGGCCCAGGTTGCTATGTCGAAACCCTGCAGGAAAAAAGGATTGATTCCTATAGGACAAGTGCCACTGGATCTGGCACCTCCCAACCCAAACCCGCCCGGCGCGAACACCCCGAGGATTTTCCATAGAACCAAAGGCTGCGGGTGTGGGATCGAGGAGTTTTGGGTCAAGAAGCTGAAGTCTCAAAGTCTCGAAGCACGGAGGCCCCTTTTTTGATGCTCATTTGCCGCCAGTTGGAGGAATCAGGAGGTTCGAAAACCAAAATTGATGCTCATTTGCCGCCAATTCCAATCAGAAGTTTTTCTGGGCATCCACCGTAGGGCTAACTCGAGGTCGCCTGATGGGACCCCCTGCGGCTCGTTCGGCCACTCGATGCCCAACCAGGGTGCGGCCTGAGGGAAAGCAAAGCCTCCCGACCAAAGGTCGCGAGGGTCAGAACCTGCTTTCCCTTTGCCTTTGGCTTCCGGACAAATGCCACCCCAAACGTCGCTTTTGGAATTGGAAGCCCAGCACATGGCACTCTGAATGCCACCGGAAACATGCACGCCCGAAACCAGGGGAAGACGAGCGGAGCTCGGAGAGCATGCGACGAGGTTGACGCCCAGGAAAGGGGTCGCTCCATTTTCCCTGGGAACAAGGCGTTAGACCCTTGCCAGGTTTGATGGACACAAGGCACTTGGCCATGGGTCAAAATCCAAATCGTATCCCCAGTGAACATCCCAATCCAACCACCAAAAAGCACTAAAATGGGTGGTGAATTCACCCAATCCCGAGCATGGGAAACCAAAACGGTTTTGACAACCACAGCCACCTGTTTCTGAAAGGTCTAAGTGGGCTGAGGGGCTAAGGTGACACCGAAGGCCAGTCCATGGAGTAGAGCGGGGAGCCATTCCACGCAAGCTCGTAGACAGAAGCTGAAGGCTCCACGTGTGGCTTTTTTTTTCCGGCTGGCCACTACTAGACCCAATTACGCGTCAGGTGGTCAAAAATGATAGACCCTGTTTGTCCCAATTGCTGATGGGCCTAGCGGAAAAAAGGAACCTGTTATGGGGAGTGTCCATGTTTCGTCGGCAACCCACCATACAAAAGGGAATTAGAGGATGGCAGTGCCATTGAACAACTGGTCTCAGAACCCTTTCGATTCAAAAGCCTTTTGCCAGGTCCCGAAAAGCGAACAACGCACCATATGAAGCTTCTTTACAGCACAGTTTGGCAATCGTAGCTCGAGTGGGGGATTTCCAGAGTTGGGTGAACAGCAGACACCAACTAGCTCCTCCAGTAGAGAGGTCCCGGTTAGAATAAGGGTACCCTTTTTTTGTAGTCTATTCTAGTAGGGGAACCCTCCCAACCAAAAAAGGGGTGAGAGAAAGGGCACCTAGCTTGGGGACCTAGCCAAATTCAAGCAAAAAGGAAACCATTCCACACGGTGGACCTGAGCTCCAGGCACCAGTTGAGATATTCATCCTGGCAGTCCGGGAAAGATACCAGCTGACCGCTCAGCCTTCACTCGGCCTGCGTGAAGGGGTGTTTGAAATCATACCTCAAAAAAAAACCGTTTGTGACAAGACACATCCAAAAACCACCGTTTCAGACAAGATACAACCAAAAATAACTGTTTCAGACAAAGGGACTTAGTTTAAATCCACAAGGAACCACATCCTCGAATGTCGAATGACTCACAGTTCATCCGCCTAAGTGTTCTTGTCCGTCTGCGGTGACCTTTTCACATATTCCAGGGCCAAAACCTGGGGAATCTCTCAAAATGGGAGATGCTTAAGCCCCAAGGTCGGGTTCCTTGTCTCCCTTTCGACTACCCAGCAAAAAGGAACCCCACCGCCCACCGCATGAATGTGGCCAAGACTTCAAGGCACACATAAAAAGAAGACCAGGCGGAACCCACAAATCAACTACGAGCATTCACAGCGGCTCCTCCGGAGTAGTGGTCTGCAAGAGGAAGCGCTCCAGATCTTGCAGAGGCAACAGCGGCCTCAGCTGTGCCCAGCCCCGCCTTGATCAGGACCCACAGCCCGCAAAAGTGCCAGTTCCAGTCAGGCCGCACCGTGACGTCGCCCATCCCACTATGTCCGCCGATACCTAAGAGAGGACTATTGGATACCTAAGAGAGGATAGAGGATAACCCCCCCCTTAGTCCCCCCCCGGGACACGTCAAATACGCATGGTTTTTCGACCCCCCCCCCCCTCCCCCCCCCCTCCCCCGCGTACCGCGCGGCAATTTGATGACGTTCCACGAAACGTACTCTTCGGGGAGGGTCTGGAGAAACGGGGGTCCCAGGCTCGAATCCTCCCGCCGCCTCTTTCTGCCGGCTGAGGTTTTGTGCTGCCTTTTGCGGAAAACTTTGAGACACACGGTGTTCGGTGCTTTTCCTTTGCTGACACCATTGAAAAAAGCATTGTGTTTTCCGATTTCCTTGACAATTGGCACCAATTTCCCCCCAATTTCCCCTAATTTCCCCCAATGCTTCCCCGCAAATTGCGCCTTACTTTCTCACCAATTCCCTCCCACTTTCCTTCATCCGACTTCCCCCCAATTTCCCCCCCAGTTTCCCCCAAATGTCCTGGCAAATTCCCCAACCCCAGCTTCCTTCCAAGTGTCGCCCCCAATGTCCTTCGTGTCGGATACTTGGCCGACCGTGCGGCAGTTTCATGACGCTCCACTAAACAAAGTCTTCGCCCTTGCCACTTGTCACGACCCTTGCGATGCCCCTGCGGGACCCTGTGACGAGTCTTCAATCCCGGCTCCGAGTGTGCTCTCAAAAATCCTGTCCTGTTCACACCCTTGCGTCTTGTCACGACCCGTGCGATGCCCCTACGGGACCCTATGACGAGTCTTCAATCACTGGAAGCTGCCTTGTGCGGAAAACTTTGAGACACACGGTGTTCGGTGTTTTCCCTTTGCTGACACCATTGAAAAAACATGGTGTTTTGCGATTCCGCCGACATGACGTTCCACTAAACGTAGTCTTCGGGGAGCGGGTCTGGAGAAACAAACTTGGTGTTTTGCGATTCCGCCGACATGACGTTCCACTAAACGTAGTCTTCGGGGAGCGGGTCTGGAGAAACGGGGGTCCCAGGCTCGAATCCTCCCGCCGCCTCTTTCTGCCGGCTGAGGTTGTGTGCTGCCTTTTGCGGACAACTTTGAGACACACGGTGTTCGGTGTTTTCCCTTTGCTGACACCATTGAAAAAACATTGTGTTTTCCGATTTCCTTGACAATTGGCACTAATTTCCCCCCAATTCCCAACATTTTACTTGGAGGCATGGTTCGGCGCCCTTTTTGGGAGCACCCTCTTGGTGGCACTCAACACTCCGCCGACATTGCTCGGCGTGTCGGGGAGGATGGGGGAACCAGAGAGGACAGAAGAGCATACTAGGGGGACACGGGCGAGAGGAAGAAGGAGACAAGCTAGATGCCAATGTCGGCGGACTGAGCCGGAGGCTCTAAAGTTTTTTCCAGGAGACTCACTTTGCCCCAGAAGATGATGCTTCATACTACCCTTGAAGGGGCAATATTGGCAACCCTTTTCGTGGTTGCCCCAAGGGCATGGGAAAATTGGGGCTCGTCCCTGGGCTCGGCAAGACTGTGTCAATCCAAGACCGTAGGCTACTGGATATGTTGATTGAACCTCATCTGCATTCCTGATGCCCGGGACATGTTTGCACTGCATCGCCAGCCATTGCTTGAAGCTCCACTGTTTGGGACATATTCGGTTGCCTGACATGGGTCTCTTGCAAAAGGTCCGGCGGGAAACTGCTGTGGGTCGAGTCCAACTTGTTCGAGCCAAAGGAAAAGAAGAAGCACTTTGTTGCTCATCCAATTTATCTTTTTGATACACTTGTTTGCTCTCAAGATAGGGAACCCCAACAAATAGCTTGCTTTATTTTTTGGCCTCCTGTCATCCCACCCAGGACCCAAGTGGGTACCCCGCACAAAAACTGCCACCTCCACACGCGAATCAATCCACGGTGAGAATCTGGTTGGTTGATTCCATCCAATCGCCGCTCGGAAGCTCAGATCCAGAGGTGTGTTTGCTGCAACTGCTCCTCTGCAAAAAGTGTTGTTCACTTCTAGGTCCTCCAGATTTGAGAGGTTAGAACAAGTTGGTACCCTTTTCTTTTTGCTGCAGTCTGTTTAGGGGAAGCCTCCCAACCAAAAAAGGGGCAAACAAGGGCACCTAGCCGGAGAACCCAGACTTTGTCCGGGTCCAAAGCACCCAAAAAAAACAACTAAGCACCAGCCTCGGGAACCGGATGCTATAGCCCTGAACTGGGGCAGTGTCGAGATCTTTGCTCCAAGCGGCCCCTTCAAGAATCTTGCTAAGAGTTGTATGATGCACCCTTCCTGACACAAACATTGCATCAATGTCCTGTCAAGGGACCCTCTGTCAGGTGCCATGTGAGTGGGGAGGGGGGTATATCACAGCCAAAACAAATACAATATGGAGATTCGGCACCTGCTTCTCCTGATCTTGGAATCCGATGCTCCCAGTCACTGGCTTGCACCGACGCATCGACAGCTAGAACCCGTCCAACCAAAACCCAGCCTGAAAAGGCTCGGCAAGTCGCGCCGGTGTGGTCAAGGCTGAAAGTGGTCAAGGCTGAAAGCAAAAGGGCAGGCGTTAAGGGATTTGACCTTAACCAACAGTTTATTGGGAGTGCGGTTCCTTAACAAAATCCCTTAAAAGCATTCACAACAGTTTTAAGGGATTTGAGGGGGTCGAACCCAAAACCAAAGAGGGACGAAACCACAAGGTCACAGGCTCCATGGTGGGTCCAGATATCCAACACCCTCTTCATGTTTGAAACCCGGGACCCAGTCGGGTGAAATGCAAAACAACCAGATTCAGGATCCCACTGAAAAAGGCACCCCTTAAGAAAACTCGGGAGTTTCTCCAGATAGGGGTCTGTTTCCTAAAAAGACGCGTTTCCTTTGGCTTCCCTGCAACTTCCCAACTACCACGAGTCTGAAAACCACGTCTTGTCGAGTTCCGTCGCTCATCTCGCCGGCGAGATATGCCGAGTCACTCCACGAACAGCGTCTTCGACGAGTCCACGGAACTGGGCAATGGCCGTCGGAGTTGGACTCTCCATGCCACGAATCTATGCCCTAAGCATGCCCCCTCCAAATGCCCGACCGTTTTTTAGGGCATGATGTCGACCCTCTACCTAAAAAAGGAGGGATTTACCATGGAAACCCAGGCTTTTCCAAAAAACCCTTAAAAACGTGGGTATTTTGAGTAGGGGGTGTGATAAACCATTCATACCAACGGGTGCAGCATTCTGTCCATCCTTTAGGCCGAAAGAATCGAACGCACATTAGTCTGGTCATGACTGATTTACAGTACCCCTCTCTCACTGCTTGGGCCTTTGTATTAGCATCCCAATTTCCTCAGTTCATCCGTCAATAAAGTGGTTTGATGTAGGCTTCATCCGACTTGCTGGACGTAACGACGTAACGGTCTGCGCAGTTGTGCAAGGGTTCCCCCACTCGAGGAAGAATGCTGAGTGCTTCCAGGTGTCGCTAGAGTAAATGAAACCAAATGACACGGGTGGCTCGTCTTTTTGTGAAGCTACCCCCTGTTTTGGTGGTTTTTAAGGGAGATTAAAAGGAACACCGACAACCGCCATGTTGGGGAGACGTCCGAAGAAACAAAGAGACCCTTCTCGATTCGGGGCACGACTGAGTTGGTCCTTACAGTCACTTGCCGCAAGTTGCAACCAAAGATAAGATCGAGCCAACAGAACTTAAGAAAAGCAACGTTGGAGACCCCCTTCCCCTTAAACCTCAGCCCAAGAGGAACGTCACCTGGTCCAAAAAGTAAGCAATAGACTGGCCGACAGGGAAAACTCTAGGTGTTGATTCCCCATTCTTTTCAACCATCCTTCTTTTCAAAAACCGGATCCGTTTCGCCTGGGTGTTTGATGGTTTCCTGAAAAGATTCGGATCCCTGGATTCGGAATGGAAATGGAAGGTATCCCTAGAAGGAGGAGAATAGCCAATTTTCTCGGCATTCTTTTGGCGTTCCCCCTAAAAACCAAGGGGACGCTCAAGTGGAGTACCAATGGGACGCAAATGAGATCATCCTTCCATCACCCGAGAAAACCGCCAGAACCGCAAACCGCCAACCAGCCCGGTGGTCGGCCTCTCCAATGCCAGCTCCAGAGGTCTCACCTCAGAGCAGATGGATGGAGTTTTGGCCGTTGGGGCGTCAAAAAAATGATTCAATCGGAAAACCCAAAGCACGAGACGTACACTTGGCTGTGGGTCAAAAAGATGTACCCAAAATGGAACCCTGGTAAGTGGAAACATTGACCAAAACCTGCGGTCCTGTGGCGGTTTAATTTTGACCCATATCCATTTGTTGGGTACCCTGAAGAAGACCCCAAAAGCGTAAAAACTTAGGAATCAGCTGGAGAATTGGACAGAATTGGCTTGCCATGAGTGAAGCCACCCATGTCCCGAACCCCAAAATAGGATGATACGCCGAAATTTCACAGATCCTTAGGTTGTCTGCTGCTTTTTTGTTTAACAACTCGCAAGGGGCCGGGTAGCTGCTAGACAAGATACCCATGGCAAATGTCCTTTCAAATTCTTCAAAGCAGGGGCTGATGAACTAATGTCGCTTGATTGGCCGAAACAATTCTAAACTCTTTGCTTCCCACTAAAATTGTATTTACGGTATTTCCCTCAGGAAGTGAGTCAACCTGATCGGCAATATGGCTATGCCTTTCAATTGGCTTCCCCTTTGGTGAGCGAGATTTGCGTTGGAATTCATGTCCAGAGACCATTTCTACAAGATGTTCCGCATGAAAACTCAAGCCCGTATGTCATGTCTTCAAATAAGATGTTTCCCTGACAACAACAGGCGGGGGCCAACACATTACAACAAAAACGAGTAGGTGTCCAAATAGGGCACCCCCACCATTGCGGTGTCCTTTTGGTTTCCCTCTAGACCAAGGTAAAACGCCCTCAAAAGACACCCAAATAAGGCAGGGGGAAGGGGGCGGGTTAGACAAAATTTGCCAACCCAGGGCACATGCAGGGATTGATCAATATTCCGTTCCGCCCCCAAAATGTCCATGGGTATACTTTCCCCATTTAGGAAATATCATGATATTACTTGGTTGCTTTCTGCTCCCCTGCTAAAAGTTTAACTGTTAGTGGTTTAATACGGAAACCCCATGAGTTGGCAAAAAGTTGTTCAGTCCGAACATCCCAGCAAGCAAAATGCGCCAAAGAAAATTTCTGCATGTAAAAAGCACCTGGTGAGGGGCTCGATGTTTGTTTTTTTGGAGACGGCCCCCCCAATCTGGCGCTGGTTCCCTAAACGTTTCCTACCTTGAAGCCTCAAGCCCAAGGACTCCTTCTGCGAGTCATGTCATAGGGTCACGAACTTGGCTGGCGACGTGGCCATGGCTCAAAGTCCAAATCGTACCCCTAGTGAACAACCAATCCCAACTGAAATAGGTTCCAAATTCAATGGGTGGTGAATTCACATCCAAAATGGGATCCACCCAAACGGTGGATTCAACCACAGCACCTTCGCGGCTCCCGACCGAAAAGCCCCCTACCGCCTCTCCGAGCTCTGGAGCCCTCCAACACCACCGGAACACAAGCGGGGCGTCGATCGCTCACGTGGATCAGTGGTCTATCCCCGAGGTCCAACCCAGATAGGTTAGAAGGGTACCGTTTCTTTTTTTCTGTCTATTTTAGGGGAACCCTCTCCCCAAAAAAGGGGAGAAAAGGGCACCTGGGGGACCTAGTCCCTGAAGCCCAGGCGGCGATTTGTTGCGATCCCTCTCCCGCGCGAGATTTTGTTGTTCTTTTTCCGCGAGCGCAGCGCCCTCTTCTGCTGGATGTTTGTTGCTTCTTGCGCACATATCCCATGCGCGTCTAACACAACAGACGCGGGAGTTGCGACTCCCTTGCCAAGGCAGTGCGTGCCTGGTGGCTGGCCACTCTTCCGGAAGAGTGAATCGTGGAAGAACTCCAAGTGAGAGAAAAGATATGGCCATGGGTCAAAGTCCAAATCATACCCCCAGTGAACATCAACCAATCCAACCACTAAAAGTGGTTCTAAAATGGGTGGTGAATTCACCGGAAACCCCAAGATGCGATCCCATTGGTTCTAACCCACAGCCGTATGGAAAGAGGCCAACGGTCCAGGTAAGCAGATTTCAGTTTCGGCATGGCTCCAGTCACTTCCTGAGTCTCTGAGTGGATTGGAAGTGAAGTCCAATGTTGTTTGCCACTCAAATGGTCTCTACAAAAGGATGAATCACGAACTCAGGAGTGAGATCATGCCTGTCCTCAAGCGTGAGGATGCGCAAGGCAGAAAAAAACTAGTGCGAGGCTGCTCCTTCAGAAGGGAATGAAACAAGTCCAAGATACATGTTGGCCATTGAACCCCACACCAGGGTCTGTCTATGGACAACCCACATGGTAGAGCGGTCCACCCGGACAATGAACCTGAACCCCGCGAAAGAAATGGACCCATCATTTCTTTTGTTTGGATTTCTCTCCATGAAACAAAACACACGCAAAACGTTGGACAGGTCCCCAATCCAGAAGAGCAAAGCCTTACAAGTACTTAACATATACCCCCTACTCCAAATACCCACGTTTTTAAGGGTATTTCTCGAAACACCTGGGTTTCAATGGTAAATACCTCTTTTTTTAGTAGAGGGTCGACATCATACCATAAAATAGGTATTTGGAGTAGGGGGTAGGTCATCCGCAGTACCCACCAACCCATGGGATCAGAATCGACAAGGTCCAAAGGCTCCCCACGATCTCTGTCCAAAATTCTCGGGGTGTGGGTCTTCCATCGGAAACACCAGGGGAATACGATTCGTCCTTCTTTCCCGGACCCTCAATCAATAGCCTTAAAAAGGGGGTTGACACCATAGTTTTTGGGCAAACACACATTTGGCTGTGGCTCAAAATTAAACAGGAGGGGTTACGCAGGTTTTGGTATATGTTTCCACTTACCAGGGTTTCATTTTGGGTACCGTTTTTTTGAGCCACAGCCATTTTTAAGGGACGTTTAAGGGTCCAGGGAGCTCCTGATTCGACTCGGTTCCCTTCTGACGATTGACAGGGACATGGGCGGCCCAAACTGTTGACCATCGATTGAGGTTTGGTCATGCACAAGCTACAGCACCGCTAAGAGGGATTCGGAATCTGAATGCTATATATGTCTGGAAAACATGGACAAAATCACCATACCCTTGTCTCTTTTCTTGGCTGGAATTAGGACCCCGGCAAAAAACATCTTCCCAAAATTGTGGGGCTTTCCTTTGGTTTCCCTTTCAGCCCACCCCCAAAACGGGGTTCCGAGCCTTTACACGTGCGAAACCCTAAAATCTGGAGCAACCCTCTGCCGCTGGCTACAAGGTCAAAGCCCACGCTCCAAGTGGAGTTGGCCTGAAGCTGACTAAGTCGCGCATGGCCTTAAGCGATTCGTTTTAGACGGATCGTGACAAGGTTTAAAAGGTTTAAAACGTTTGTAGGGTTTATGGGGAGGGGTTTAAAAATTACTAGTGTTTATAAGGTTGAAAGGGTTTTTGGGTTTACAGGGTTTCTGACAGCCGGCAGACATGACCTGTTCTGGAAAGTGGGTGACTCCTGTGCTTGTGAGACAATTTAGACCTCCGTATTTCCCTCCGCAAAGGATGGCAATTGAGCGTAGCCAACATCATCGCCTTTACTGATAGTCAAGTTGAAAGTTGCTGCCCATTTTTTGGGCGAAAGGGACACAGGCCTGCTTCGTTTCGGGGACCCGTTGCCCTCAAAAACCTGCCCATGACTCGGTTGCTTTCTGCAAACCCCTGCTAAAAGTTTGACCAATAGTGGTTTAATGGAAAACCCATTATATAGTTGGCACAAAAGTTAAAGTCCGAGCATCCAAGCTAAATGCACCAAACATGATGTCTGTATCCTTGGAAAGCCATGCTTAAGTCGGCTCAGGCCGTTCCGGAGCGAGGGCGCTTGAATTTGCGGAGCCGCGCCTAGAACCGGTTCCGCCCTTTCATGCGGCTACTCACTTCCGGAGTGGATAGGTCACGGATCCAAACGTTCTGTTTACCACTCAAATGGTCGCCACAAAAGTGACAAACGGAACTCGGGAAGTGAGGCTATGCCGCAGTAAGGGCTAAACCTTGACAACCATCTTGGTAGAACCACAAGTCGATGGGTTTTAGGCGCTGCTCATGTGACTCGGTGGTCCAGGAAGGCAACCTGCAATTTGCCTTAACCAACTAGAGTGGCAGAAGCGTCTCGTCTGCAAACGACTGGGCAACCATGGCAAATCAGTTTCACCCCTCCCCACAAAACTGTTTTTGCTCTGTGTCCAACTATGAAACTGGAAAGTGCTTCGGGACGGAAAGTTTTAGTCTTCTACCATCTCATGAGCTTTCATTGGAGGGAGGGTACTGTTGCCTTTTGGAAAAATTGGCAGCGATACCGCAGGGATGGCACTGCAGGCAATGGGACCACCGAGCTCGCATCTTTCAGCACGGGGCAGACATTGCGCAAGGCGAATCGAGTGATTGGCCCCTGAAGTGGAGAAGGCGAAATGCGCGGGTCCACTTCGCAAGACGATTTTGGTGCCGAAGTTCTGGGCTGGTTGTCAGATCCCCTGCTTAAAGCTGATTTCGTGGGCGAAATGGAAGCCAACGCCACTAAACCAACCGAAAACGGAGCCAGATGGCTGAAGCCCCCAAGCAAATAGGGGGACCCCCGGTTCTCAAGTTGCTTTCTCGTAGCCAAAAGGGCACCCTCTTAGGCATGATTGTAGGCGTTCGGTCCTGGCCCTTCTGGACTTCACTTCCTCTTGCCTAACGGTTTCACAGGCAGCAAACGAGGTTGGAGTCCAATACGGGCCTGCTTTTTCAAGAGTTCGTACCCCTTCGCGATGGCTTTTGCAAGGGAAACCAAACAGGAAAACCACCATTTTGCGGGGCGCCCTCGAAGAAAGACACGCCCATTTGCAGGGATCCTTACATGAAACACCTGAACATTGCCTTGTAAATGGCGGTGTCCCTTTATTTTAGTGGAAAAAGCCATGTTTCAAATGGGCAAAAGGTATGTTTTAAGGAGCCCCGATTAGGGTTTGTTTGGAAGACCAGCTATGTTTAGGTGTCGGAGTCCCTCGTGGACACCCGCAAGTGCCGACTTGCGGTCTCACAGGGCAACAATCACGAGAGATCTCTCTCCAACGGCGTAGCTGCGCTTCTCTGGTTGTGGAAAATGACTTTGGTATGTGTCCTTGTTTTGATGGTGGCTCTGTTTCGCTTTAAAGGGAAAGCAATTTCGAACCATGGGCTCCCCTGAAAGAAGACACGCTATCCTTGTGACCAAAAGTGCCCGTGGCTGTGACCACATCTTCCACAACCATTTCTAATTTCTAGGAAGCAAGGAAGGTCGCTCGATCTGGATAGAGACATTTGTGTCCAAAATCCTGGCTCTTCCCTAACCCGCCCCCCCCCAGTTGACCCTAAGACGGCCTTAAGGGATCTGGCAATCACCGCCAGTATTAACCAGTTGCCGCGTTGCTCCAATAGGTCCGTACCTTGCCTGCATCTGGGGCGCGCAAAAAAAAAACACATCATTCTACTCCTGCCTCATGTTTTGAAATTCAGCCCGCCCTAGAATGCAACAATGGGTGTGTCCTGTTCGAGGGCGCCTATTCTTGGCGGTCTTAAAGGCGAAACCAAAGGGAAAACCACAGAATTCGCTCTTCAAGCTCCAGCACCAGACCTTCCACTCCTTCGCTTCTTGCCACGCGCAGTGGCCAGCCTGTTCTCGGGGCCCTGACGATAGGAAGCTGTTCATGACAAGTCAAGAATGTCGCTCTTCCTCCAAAAACGTAGCTGCATTCGGAGATCCTGTATGTTGCTTGTTCTGACTTGCATGTGCAACCTCAACGAACAACTGTTGCGCGGGTGGAACTGTAGCATGGTTGGTGCGATCCACTCAGGAATACACACATGATCGAACATAAGCGGTGATTGGTGCTTCCAGCACGTTCACCAGCTGTTGCAAGACACAACCCTCACTGGGAAACAACAGAAAAGCATGTTCCGGATCTAATCCGTTCCAGATGTCCGCCGACATTGTTCGGCGTGTCGGATACATAAGAGAGGACTATTGGATACCTAAGAGAGGATAGAGGATAACCCCCCCCTTAGTCCCCCCCCGGGACACGTCAAATACGCATCGTTTTCGGTCGCCAGCCCCCCCCCCCCCTCCCCCTCCTACCGCGCGGCAATTTGATGACGTTCCACTAAACGTAGTCTTCGGGGAGCCGGTGTCGCAAAACAGGGGTCCCAGGCTCGATTCCCCCTGCCGGCTTTTTGGCTGGCTTGGGCTTCTTGCATCCTTTTGCCGAAAATCTGGAAAAACTCAATGTTTTTGGTCGTCCTCTTTGCGAAAACGCAGGAAAACCGTGCTTTTTGCGGAAAATACTGGGGAGCAAAGGGGAAGTGCAAGGATACATACATGCATACATTACATTACATTACATTACATGACATGACATGACATTACATGACATTACATTATATACATACATACATACATTACATACATTACATACATTATATACATTACATACATACATACATACATACATACATACATACATACATACATGCATGCATGCATGCACACATACATACATACATTACATGCATTACATTATATTACTTACTTACTTACATGCTTACATACGTGCGTACATGCATACATACATACATGCATACATACATACATACACACAGACATTACATACATACATACATACATACATACATACATACATACATACATACATACATACATACATACATACATACATACATACATACATACATACATACATACATACATACATACATACATACATACATACATTACATACATACATACATACATACATACATACATACATACATACATACATACATACATACATACATACATACATACATACATACATACATACATACATACATACATACATACATACATACATACATACATACATACATACATACATACATACATACATACATACATACATACATACATACATACATACATATACATACATACATACATACATACATACATACATACATACATACATACATACATACATACATACATACATACATACATACATACATACATACATACATACATACATACATACATACATACATACATACATACATACATACATACATACATACATACATACATACATACATACATACATACATACATACATACATACATACATACATACATACATACATACATACATACATACATACATACATACATACATACATACATACATACATACATACATACATACATACATACACATACATACATACATACATACATACATACATACATACATACATACATACATACATACATACATACATACATACATACATACATACATACATACATACATACATACATACATACATACATACATACATACATACATACATACATACATACATACATACATACATACATACATACATACATACATACATACATACATACATACATACATACATACATACATACATACATACATACATACATACATACATACATACATACATACATACATACATACATACATACATACATACATACATACATACATACATACATACATACATACATACATACATACATACATACATACATACATACATACATACATACATACATACATACATACATACATACATACATACATACATACATACATACATACATACATACATACATACATACATACATACATACATACATACATACATACATACATACATACATACATACATACATACATACATACATACATACATACATACATACATACATACATACATACATACATACATACATACATACATACATACATACATACATACATACATACATACATACATATACATACATACATACATACATACATACATACATACATACATACATACATACATACATACATACATACATACATACATACATACATACATACATACATACATACATACATACATACATACATACATACATACATACATACATACATACATACATACATACATACATACATACATACATACATACATACATACATACATACATACATACATACATACATACATACATACATACATACATACATACATACATACATACATTACATACATACATACATACATACATACATACATACATACATACATACATACATACATACATACATACATACATACATACATACATACATACATACATACATACATACATACATACATACATACATACATACATACATACATACATACATACATACATACATACATACATACATACATACATACATACATACATACATTACATACATACATACATACATACATACATACATACATACATACATTACATACATACATACATACATACATACATTACATACATACATTACATTACATACATTACATTACATTACATTACATTACATACATACATACATACATACATACATACATACATGCATGCATACATACTTACTTACTTACTTACTTACATTACATACAAACATGCATACATACATATGTACATGCATACATACATACGAGAGAGGGAGATTGGGGAGAGAGAGGCTTGGGGGGGGGGTGGGGAGGGAGAGAGGACAACAGAACACACAAGGGAGACAAGGGAGAGAGGAGGAAGGAGAAAAGGGAGAGGACAATGTCGGCGGACTGAGCCGGAGGCTCTAAAGTATTCTGTTTTCTGCTGGGAATCATCTCAAGCGGAGCCACTTTGACGGTCATCCGCACTACTCCGACATTGATACGTGGGTCCATACAGCAAACAGTGTGTACCATGTTGCTGTGTAACTTAACCACAGCACCGATGTTCCCCAAAGGTGAAGTGCAGCTGGGGTGGTCTAAAGTTGCTTGCCAAGGAGCAACTAGGTCCTCCAGTAGAGAGGTTAGATAATAAGGGTACCCTTTTTTCTGTAGTCTGTTTTAGTAGGGGAGCCTCCCCCCAAAAAAGGGTAAAAGGGCACTACTGGGGGACCTAGGCAATCAGTGTCTGCCAAGGGGAAATTAGATTGGCAAAGGTGCAACAAGGGCAAACCAGACATGGAAGGACCATGTTGCCAACGTCCCCCTGCCAAAAAAAACACAGTCGCACGGCTTTGAGGTTTCCACGGGACGGCTGGGGATGTGAACCCGCCCGACTCGGGTGGTGCGACCAGGTCTTATGCTGTCCGGACTAACCGTTACCCAATACCACCGCCTAAAAAGAAAAAACACAAAATGGAAAGTCACAGGAAGGTGTAGGAAGTCTTCGCTTGCGAACCAAGTCGTTCAGTTCCATGGGCCCCAGGATCAGGCGAGACTTGCCCTTTTCGGGCTTTGGAACCAGACAGAGCCCGCGCCGAGCGCCGCTTGACCGCAAAAACACCATGGAGACTTTCGAAGTGTCGCCCTGCAAACAAAGATAGAGACTTTGAAAGGGTGTCATTGCAACGTGTAAAAAGAACCGTGCAGCTATTTGGATTGACAACGGGGGCAGAACATGCACATCAAGCATGGTGTATCGAAGTTCCTGAGGCCTGTTTTGATAATGCTTGTGCCAGGACCAACTCGGAAAGCACTAGACTCTGATTTCCACAGGGAATACAAGCGATACTACAGCTCAGCTGGCCAAAAGTATCTAAGTTTGGCCTCTGCTATCCAACTACACCTACATGAGGAATCTCAAGGAAACAACCTTCATGGTGAGGTTTCACCGAGAAAAATCGTATTGATCCTTCCTTGCCCAGTCGTGCAGGATCTCTTAGCAATACTGTCGATGGACAAAATCCATTTCGCACCACTTTGAAGCCATGCGGACAACATTGTTTGTTGGTATTTACAGGGGAATCATCCTTCCAGGGATTCTGAGGTAGTGCAGGATTTCGTCCATCCACAGTATCACTGCCAGAAAAGGATCGGGTTGAAACAATTGCTTGTTGGAATTTACGTGGGGGAGTCGACTCATTCCAGGGTTTCGTTTCGGTGGTGCGAGACTCGCGGATTTCGATTTCAACCATCCAGAGTTTGCTTCATGTCTTCAGCTCCTGGAGAAAAGCCTACAAAGGTCCAGGTGCGTTAACAGGACCACAAGTGAATAAACAATAGCCCCTACTCCAAATACCCGATTCTTTAGGGTATGATGTCGGCCCTCTACAAAACAAAAGGTTTTTACCATGGAAACCCAGGCTTTGTTTCCCAAACACACCCTTAAACCACGTGGGTATGATTCATTGATCCTTCTCCCAGCCCAGCCGAACAAGGAGGCACTTAACAACTGGGTTAGTTGCTGTCCAAGGATCAGCAGTGCAAGGAAATCAAGGCGATGTTTCAAGCTCACGTTTGAAGGCCACGAGTGAAAATTGAAACACCCAGCTTTTTTCTGGGCTATGTTTGACGGCCATGATTGAAAATAAACGTGCCCTTAGCTGTGTTTGAAGGCCATGGTTGAAAACGGAAATACTACTCATTATCCTTGTCTTTTTTGAAGGCCATGTTTGAAACATGGTACTTCTCAGCTTTCCCTTGCTTTTCGTTAAGGCCATGATTGAACATGGAAGTATTCAGCTTCCCCTTAGGTGTTGTTTTGAAGGCCATGAATGAACATGGCAATGCTACTCAGCGTTCCCTTGGGTTCTTTTTGATTGCCATAATTGAACGTGGAAATACTCTGCTTCCCCTTGCTGGTTTAAATTGTCGGTTTGGAGGTGTTTCGGTTGCCCTCTACAAGAACCAGGGGTTCAAATCCACAAACCTCCACTCCAACTCAGGCCGATCTTTACCTGAACTACAAGAGCAACGCACGCGATCTGTTTCCTTTGGTCTGTGTTGAAACTCTTCCTAAAACATATCTCGGTTGCTTTCTGCAAACCCCTGCTAAAAGTGTTCAACTTTTAGTGGTTTAATACGGAAAAACGTTTCATTAGTTGGCAAGAGTTAAAGTCCTAACATCCCTTGGCAAAATGCACCAGAGACCACCTGACCCAAAAATTCAAAAAATCCCCGCCCCGAAAGCACCAAAGATATACGTTCCACGACATCCTTCAAGAGTTGAACCCTTGCGGCCCGACATGTCAGCTTACACTTCCTCAGGCAGTGCCTGGGCGATGGCGATCAGGCTGCAAGCAGCAAACTCGGGCCATAGGTGTCCTTTTGGGGGAAATAGAAAGGTTCCCCTGGTAGATGATGAAATCACCAGGTAGACCAGGAAGCGCCATCTATTTTTCGAGCAAAACCACCAAAAAGGACACCTATGAAATTAGGGCGTCTTTCCCATCGACTGGAGCACTTGCTTTTCCTGGGTCGAATGGACTCGCAACTTTCGGCTGATATAAAAAACTGGGGACAAGTGAGACATTTGGTCAGCAAAGTGTGGCAACTTGTCGTACCTCTGGGCTTTGCATGCTGGTTTCCCCGGGCCTGCTACAACACTGGAAGCACTGTGCAGAGGGTCCAGGATTTAGCAGACTCGGTTCTCCTGGTTGAGTGGAGAGAGACGAGAAAGAGAGAGAGAAAGAAAGAGAGAGAAAGAGAGAGAGACAGGAGTGTCCTGTTCAAGAGGGACACTGGGATCATTTGTCGGGGAGCACTGCCTTTTCAATCCACCGAACCTTCAAGCACTCTCCAAGGTGATGTTCAAGGGTGAAAAGGGTAACAGAAGCAGTGAATCAGGTGCCAATCGCCAGTGTCCTTTCCGAATGGTTGGGGATTTATATCCCCAATCTGGGCGGTCAAAAGTTCGGCACCACCGTTTGCACATGGTTGGTGATATACACCCCGGACCTTTGGGGGTTGTCTGGTTTGCAAAGGGTCATTTCTGGCCAGAACCTCTGGCTGAGCGGCCCAGAGTTTTGGCTGTTTGCCGAGAATAATGCCATTCCTGCCGACCAGGTTCCGAAAACACACACTTCAAACCAACCCCAAGCCATCCTAAAACCACCCTGAACCCACCCTAAACCTAGAACGGACCCGAAGAAAGCGTCCCACAAACGTTGCATAGCACTCCGCCCAGATGTGGCAACCAAGAGGTGATGCCAGAATCCACGGGAACTCTAGGGAGTATTGGACTGAACACGTGGAGGACCAAGCCCTGGTTAGCCAATAGCCGCGCTTGCTCTGTGACACATTTCAAATAGATACTGTGGATGGACGAAATCCTGCCACCACCTCAGAATCTCTGGGATGATGATTCCCCTGTAAATACAAATAAACAATGGGTTCTTCCATGATTTCAAAGTGGTGCAGGATCTTGTCCATCCACAGTAGCGGTCATTCTCACAGTAGCGGTCATTCTCCCAAAGTCCTGCCAATTGCGAAGAGTTTTCAAGCTGTTTGCTCCCAAAAATGGCAACCAAAGATGTGACGAAAGCCCGAAACGAAACTCAGGAAGTGAGAGCTAGGGCTCCATTCTTGCGAGTCGATTCCGCATCTCGATTTGGGGCGGGCAGTATCGCCCTTCTGCCAAGCATGGGCTGGTGCAGTTGAGAAACGGAACAGGTTTTTGTGCGAACAAGGCCAGTCCCCAGAAACCCAATCCTGGTACATTTCAGGCAGGTGGTTGACCCCTTTCTGGAAAACTTAGGTGCTGCATGCGTATGAACTTCAGGTCCGCAACAATCAAAGGCGAATCGTGTCGGCATCGACACACAGGTACTGCAAACTGGCAAGACTCTAAGACGCACTAAGAACTCCGGTAATCCCTGCAATTGGCCACATGTTGCGAGTGAAAATTTCACTGCAAAAGTTCCTGTCACAAGGACAATGGCGTCCAAAAGGGCCATCCCGTTTCTTGGGGCAGTTTTATGCAACGTTTGTGGGACGCTTTCTTCGGGTCCATTTTGGGTTTAGGGTGGGTTCAGGTTTTTTTTAGGATGGGTTCAGGAAAGGTAGGTTTAAGTTCAGGGGGTTAGGGATTAGGATGGTGGGGTTGGTTTGGGGTGGGCTTAGGGTTGGGTCGGTTTGGGGTGGGATTCGGCATGGGCTTAGGGTGGGTTGACGGTGGTTCACATACGTGTCAACATGGTTGTGCCCGTCCTTTAAGTGTCCCTTGAAACCAGCCAGAAAAGTTCTCGAAACTTCTCTGATCCCCTGCAACAAGTTCTTAACTTGTGCGAAATGGAAACCCAACCAAGCCAACGAAAAACAACTGCTAAATGGAAACCCGACCACCAAACCAATTCAAAAAACAACCAAACAAACCCCTTAGGAGCCGGATGGCAAAGGACCCAACGAAAAAACTCAAGCGCCTAGAATGGCAAAGGAACCACCCGGCAAAAAAAACACGCATACTCCCCTCTCGTTTGGAGAAAAAGAAAGAAACACAAAGGCGTCTGACCTCGAGCAAACCCACCCCCGGACCTCGAGCAACCCTCGAGCCCCCGACCCGGCGAAGCTGCTCGAGCGCCACTTTAATTTCTTGCAGGAATGGATCCTCGGCAGAACCCGCGCGCAGCGTCCACCGTTCTCGGTGAAAAGTGTTTCACTGTTTGGAGGTTTAGTGGAAAACACCTGTATTTCACCAAAAAAGTTAAAGTCTACAGATCCAACCCAATAGCAGTCAAGCTGTTTAGGAAACATACCATCAGATTTGATGACTCCGGCAAACTGATCTATGGTCTATCCCTTTTCTACAAAAAACAATCATACTGTTCTGTCTCTGGCAACCTTCTCTATGAATGGTCTATCCTTCTGGTTAAAATGTAACATAGCTTTGGAGATCCAAGGACAATTTAAGGATTCAATCTGGGTCTATCTTGCCCTTGGGGCCTTTCACATTATGACATCAAACGTGCGGGCAACGTTGAAGATTCGAACATGTATTTGCACCATTTGGGCAATAGTCACTCCAACACGGAACTCTGGTAAATGGAAGCAAGGGTGGTGGTTGCACTGTCGCCATGTTCCCTGTATGTACAGACCTTTTGGGGCCTTTTCACCGACAGGACCAGTGGAACGGTAGCTCTTGGTGTGGTGTCTGCCAATTTTCCAAAAAGGCAATGGCATAATTTCCCCCAAAGGCTGCATCCCAACATCTCAGATCCACTTAAATCATCTGATTCACAAGGCTGAAAACAGAACACCCTTCATAAGCCCCTTGAGAGTCCGCGTCAGCAGCAAACAGTCACAAGGTTGGTTGGCCAAAAGACCTAAGCCGGTCCTGTTCTGGCAGTGATGCCACAGCAAAAGGTCCGGCAGAACTCCGAACTGGACATGCATCTGCGAGATACGGGGCTTTCCCTCACTTCCGAACGCTGTTGAACTGGCCAAAAGAAGTCCCCGCACTTCGTGCTTACCACTGCCTCCCCCGAAATCGTCCAGAAACTCAGGTGCGAGTTCCACAACAGGTTAGAATAAGGGTACCAACTTTTTTCTGCAGTCTATTTTAGTAGGGGAAACCCTCCCCAAAAAAGAAACGGCGAGAAAGGGCGCCAATTGCTGGGGGACCTAGTCAAGCTTGCAACCCAGCGGCCGCATTCGTTTTGGAAGTCGCTAAACTCAGCAGTCCAGCGAAGGTCATCTTCGATAGGACCCGTCCTGAGCCCGGCGGCTGAGGCACTTGCCTGTAAACCACCAGTTGTTCGGGACTCTTGCACTGTGGGTGGGTGTGAGTTATCCACCAATATTTACAGGGTTCCATTCATCCCAACTGGGGCGAAGTGGAGTTTGTCCAGTACTTAGCGCATCCTGTCATTGACTTTGGTCCGACAAATAGAAGACCAAAAACAACAACAACTGGGAACGGGTCTTTCCCTGGCCGTTTTCCGGTGAAGATATGTCTCTCCGGCCGCAGGGCCCCTGAAAATGAAAGTCTCAGAGAGGGTAATTAAGTTTCAACCACTTGCCCTGTCTCCCACTACTCAGATGCCATGGTAAGTGGGAGCAACGATAGCTAAGTTGTCAGTTGGAAGACGTGCGCCCACTGCAAACCTGTCGCTTTTGTCGGTGTGGCATGACCCTTTCATGAACCCTTCCGGGCCTAATCAACACTTCGAGCAAACCAGTTCGCGAATAACAACAAGTGAAGTTCGAATGCCAACACAATGTTCTGCAGAATGGGACGGGGTGGGTCTGCTATGTCTTGAGGACCTGGATAGAGGTTTGTTCAAAAGGAAAACCGCAGGGATCCGCAGGGACACCTGCCAGTGTGTGGAGGTGAGGGGAGAGGCCAACTTTGAGATGGAACCCATTCACTATAGAACCCCCTGCTCATTTAGCGCAAGCACCCGGAAAAAAAAGGTTGCCCTTCTGGAACCTTGACTAAAAGTGGAAGAAGGGAAAACCACAAGGTGAACAAGTTGACTCGCTTTGAACAACTCTAGGGGTTGATTCCCCATGCTTTTCAGCCATCGTTCTTTTCAAGAACCAGCCAGTTCCCCAGGGTCTTTGGTGGTTTTCTAGAAAGATTCGGATCCCTGGGTTCAGATTGGAAATGTAAGTTCCCCAGTTCCCCCTAGAACAACAGCTGAAAGCATCTGAAGCATCACACGAGCGTGCATACAAGCCGCTCATTGATTGCTGCTCCGACATCAGCCGCGGCAACTCTGCGCCCTCGGAAATCGCAAGCCCAACTCCAGCCTCCTGCCCACTGACCCCCACCTGACCCCCACCTGACCGAGAAACCCAGAAGAACCCCCCCCCCAAACCGTCATATCCCACCTTTCAATCTATGCCTGGATGCAATTGTCTTTTGGTCAAACCGTTACAAAAACCTCATCCAACTGCGTTTCCATCTAGGACAGTTTGGAACCTAAATTCTGTCTTTGCTGGAAGCAAACAAAACTGAAGCCCGGGGATTGCCAAGGTAAAGATTGCCGGTTCCCGGGACTAGAAGCGAGAGATCCAGACCATCTTTGCCAAATCAGAAGAGAAACAAATCAAAAACCCTAGGGCGCCTGGTGGAAAGCGCATTTCTATTGTGCATGGTTGCGAAATCCATTTCGCACCACCTAGAAAACCGTGGTTGAAACAATTGTGGGTTGGTATGTACAGGAGAATCTGCATTCCAAGGTTTCTTAGGTGGCGCAGGATTTCGTCCATCCATAGTATGGCTGTATATCACAGAAACTAAACCCTAACACCTCATGTTCCCAGGTCCCTGGTTAAACCCCTCTGTCAGTCCCTCCAAATCCTCATGGGGGGGTTATGTTTTTGTTGAGGCTCAGTAACCTGTTCGGCTTGGTTGCATGGGACATCTAAGAGGGAACTGCCCATTCTGTGGATGGACGAAATCCTGCACCACCTAAGAAACCCTGGAATGTAGATTCCCGTGTAAATACCAACAAACAATGGTGTATCATGGTTGCTTAGGTTGTGCAGAAAACTTCGTCCATCCACAGTAGGGGTTCGAATCCTTTGGCACAACCCTATGATGGAAACACCGTGTTACGCGACAACGGGTGCCACTCTGCAACGGAAGACTCTCTATGGCTCTCTTGAAACTTGGTCCACATCGGGCCCACAAAATGATATGTGCTGGCTCTTGCTCGTTTTTTTAAATAGACTTCCCTAAAATATAAAATCAATGTTGAAGGATCTGCCATGAAAGAAGGGCTCAAAATGAGATTCCTCCCTTGGCTGGAGGCAAAGGAGCGCCTTATCGAGCGAAGCCCATCGGGCTATGGGCCACCCATTTCCGAGAGAACCCCCCCAGACTTCCCGCGAATTCGCAAAGAGGGGACCAACTTTGAAGGAACTGAGAAGGGCATCGACAGCAAACCTTCTTGCAAAACAATCTATCACAGATGCAACCCATTGTTGCATGCCTGGCAGCGCTTTCTGAAACACCAAAAAACCAACTTGAGTCGCACTCAAAACCCGGTATTAAAATATGCTTGACCCGGAACCATGTAAGGAAATACGAAGGCGGCCGCAACTATTTATGGCCGGGATTGTCCCTTACTAACCTTCATCTACCCGACGAGCTCCCAGAATTGCTCGATCGCGCAAGTGCATTCGCCGTCGAGGGCCGACGCGCAAAGAGCCCGAGGATCCGCTTTGACCAAGGCATCACTTCCGAAGCCTTCTGCGTAGCTAGCATCGCCTGCAACCTTTCTGTACCTCGAGACCATGAATGTGTGTTTCTTGCCCGGCAGGTACTAAAGAAGTACTAAAGAAGGCAAAACGAGCTGAAATCTCGCCAAATGCAGACTCTGACCACTGTCTTGTCTGGTCTAAACGAACAACATGTGCAAGAAACACTTTATCATGATCGGATAAAAACAAAAAAACGGAATCCACACACACACACAGAAAAGAAACAAGATGCAACAACACATTCATTTGCCAGAGGATTGAAGATCTCCAGGTTTGACTGGCATCCGACAGGATCCAAGAGGTTTTTGTGGGCCCCACTTTTTTGTTGCTTCGCAAAAGAGGGTCCTAGGGGACGCATGGCCTTCGCAAGTTGGAATTGAGGGGATCAGATCAAAAAAAAAACCAAACCCCAACTCCCCTCTCCGGGGCACGTGTGGATCACCTCGGATTTGCCACGTGAGAACCATAGCAATCAAGGGGTCTCCGTTTCGACGAATTTAAGGAGCCCCCTGGTTGGTGCTTGGCTGTTCGGCCCAGTGAGTTGTGATTCGAGGTGGGTACCCATTGTTCGAAGTCATTCTAATGTTTACCTGTAAAGTGTCATCTGAACTGGGTGAGCCATTCTTTTGGGAAAGGAAGCCTCGTGTCTTTTTTTTGGTCTCCGATGGATCGATGGATCGATCGATCCGTCTCCGGGCCGCCCTGCCAGCTGCTGCCACCTGCGTTCCAGGATCCCCAGCAGGCCCTCGGCCGCCGGGAGGAAGTTCTTGCGCTCGGCCCGCGCCCGCAATTGACCCAACACCTCGCCGCGGGGGAGAAACGAAGCGAAGACAACCGCCGGGAGAAAAAAAAACTGGAAATCATGGTTGAACTCCGGGCGTGGCTCGAAATTAAAGAGCTAGGGCAAACCGCAGGTTTTAATCTGTGGTTCCATTTACCAGGGTGCCATTTTGGTACATGATTTTGACCCACAGCCACTTTGCCGCGGAAATGGAAAAACGGCCGACCAAGACCTTCCCTACTGTGGATGAACAAAGTCCATTTCGCACCACCTCAGAATCTCTGTAATGATTCGATTCCCCTGTAAATACCAACAAATAATGGGTTCTACCATGATGTCAAAGTGGTGCCGGATTTAGTGCATCCACAGTAGGGTTCCTTGCCCCATGAAAAGACGAAGAATGGTTGACCCCATGTAGATGCTGACACTTTATTTCTCAGTGGATCCAGTTCTCTCTGTGTAGGCAACCAAGGGCTTGCCACCCTTGGCAAGCCAAAAGGAAAAGAGCTGACTACCTACGTAATATGTACAACTGGGATCCACTGAGTTTGGCAAATGGTGGATAAAAAAAATATTCCAAAAAAAACACTGGGTCCTCCAGTAGAGAGGTGAGAATAAGGGTACCAACTCTTTTCTGTGGTCTGTTTTAGTAGGGGAACCCTCCCCCCAAAAAGTAGGTGAAAGGGCACTGGGGGACCTAGCCCATGGTTTACATGGTGGCAACTGAACCCCGAAACGCTTCGCGGAGGTCACGCTGATTGATCCGGGAAAGCCCGGAAAGTGTCCGGAAGAGGGGGTTGTGCGACATGCCGCGACCATTTTGGACAGGGGGAGAGACATGCTGAACGACAGGGGAACAAGGGCTTCCCCAATCTGCAGTTTCATATATAGATAACAGCTTCCCTCAGGAAAACCAAATTATGGATAGCAGTTTTCAAGAAGAAAAAAGAAGTGTCCGCTGAACAACTCAGCATCCCAGCGGTGGGCAAAACAACGGGGCTCCCTCCATTTCCTCGTGTTGAACCTCCAAAAGTGGCGATCGTTTCAAGGGATACCACCAGTCAATTGCAACTTTTGATTTGGAGAAATCCAGTGACACGTGAACAAGTGCACCTTTGGTTCTGTTGGTTGCTAGAAAAACCGGGAACCCTTCCCCACTTCAAAACTTCCGTTTGCTCAAGTTCCCTGGAGAAAGTAAACATGTCCAGTAGTGAAATCGATTCCCTGTAAACATGAAATCGATTTCTTGAAAAAAACAACAGCAGAAAAACAAAATGTTCATTTCAAAACATGGCAGCATTTATTTGATCGAAGTAATAAGGAGGAGGAAACAACTTCCCACCCCAAACACCTGACGAGAAAAACGGGTGCCCAACATCTTCATTTCAGCAAGTGCCACCCCTTCCCACCCAAAAAAAAAGCCACAGAAAACCCCTTCCCACCCCAAAAAAGCCGCGGGTTCACGTCAAACGCCAACCCTTCCCACCCAAAAAAAAGGCCGTCGACCACGCCGGCAAAACACCCTCCCCGCCCGAGCCGCGTCCCAAGATAGGCCCCAAAAACGACCCGAGCGGCAATTGCTAGCAACTGGCCCTCCGTCAACTTCCCGAGGCGGCTCCTGCGAGGAACACGGACCGGCCAGAGCCCAATACTAGGTCCAGTAGAGGCTAGAATAAGTTGGTATACTTTTTGCTTTGGTAGTCACTTGAGTCACAAGCAAAACCAGAAGTGCACCTTGACTAAAAGTGGAACCTTGATTAAAACTGGACCAACATGTGAAAACTAAAAGGTGAAAGGGTCGATTCGCGTTGAACAACTGAGTCACACTCAAAACCGATCGGTGCAAAAACTGGTCGATCCCCAGAACCATGCTTCAAGAATTCGAAAGGAGATCCGCCACGATTTCCCGCTGCCCCTTGCTAAGCATCTACCCGAATCGGTTTTGAGCACGTGGCTCACTTCCGAAGGAGTGAGCTGGCCAAAGAGTCCCACGCTTCTGGCCACGCTTCTGGCACGGCCCGCCACTCAACTGGGGCTCCAAACCCAAGTGTCAAGTGAACTCAGGGAGTGAGTAGCTGTTTTTCCCAAGGACATGAGCTTGCCTTTCCATGAATGAGTTGCTTTCCAACCTTGGTATCGGCTTGCAAAAAGAAACACTTCTTTCTGCAGCCCACTAGAAAGGAACAGAGCCAAACAAACTAAACATCTAAAAGCCGTGTCAACAACAGTGAAGCTCGTTCCTCCAGACAAGGGAAATAAAGCTTTTCAATCTGGGTGAACTGGGGAAACTTAGAGCGCTCCCTTGTCTATGTGCCAAAATGGACCATGGACACTAATTATATTTGGAAAGGAGTGCCTAGTAAAATGATAAAGTACATGGGGAGTTAAACTGTAGCTTAAAGCGGAGCTTGTGATTGAATTGTGTCCTTAAAGGACGAGGAAATAAAAGGTTAATCTTTTGGAACCTTGACTAAAGTGGACCAGAGTAGGGAAACCAAAAGGTCAAAAGGTCGATTCGCTTTGGGCAAGTGAGTACTAGATTCTGTTTGGATTCTAAACAACTAGTCATCAAACTCCTTTGGAAAGGAGTTCCCTGTCCCCCTCAAAAAAACAACCAACTCGAGGACCAAAAACATTGGCAATCGCAACCCCCGGCGACTGCAGGCAACCAAAATGTGACCTGCTGAAAAGAAGAAGAAGAAGAAGAAAAAAACGGGGCGACCCGCCATCAAAGCTGACAAAGGCTCCCACCAAAAACTGATTGGAAACACTTTCGCCCTCCAACGAGTGGAAGGAAAGAAACGATCCTTGGTTGACGTTGGAAGGGGAGCAAAAAAAAAAAATATCAGATAAGTGCGGATTTTCAACTAAACCACAATAAGCAAAAATTAGAATGTTTCCCTACAACAGCCATGTAATGCTCAAGCACCTGGTTTCCTTTTGGACGAAGTGCCGAAGCTACCGCCTTGACAGACGAAAGCTGCCGACTCAAATCCGCTTCGCCGGGATGGATCTTCGCCCGAGCTGAAATGTTTGAACAAGACTCGAGGCCCTTGTTGGGGCCGGGAAATCTTGTAGTGTCCCAAACCCAACAAACAGAAAGGGATTTTCCGGGTGCCGAACTTGGGTGATCAGTTTTAGTAGCGAACCCACACCAAAGGGCTACTAGGCCTGGCAACCAAAACCCAGGGCAAACAAGTACCCAGCCCATGCCACTGAACACTTCCCGTCAAACATCTCGCCAAAAGGAAGCTCATGTTGAAATGGTGATGTTCAAAACCACACAAAAAAATAGAATCGGCTGGATGTTCAAATCCACCTTGAACAAAAAAAGAAATATAGGCGCTTCTCAAACGATTGGTCCCCGAGAAATGGCGGTTGTTTCCATTTGGACTCTGCTTAAATACCAACCAAAAGGGGGTCCACCGTGCTGATAAACTGACAAAAGGTGGCATTTGGTTTTCGGAGGGTAACCTGTGTGTTGGCTGGTTTCAATTAGAAGTCGACAGGCAAAGAGGCATTCAGAGCTCTAGGGGTTGATTCCCCATTCTTTTCAACCATCCTTCTTTTCAAAAGCCGGATCCGTTTCTTCAGGAGTTTGGGTGGTTGTGGATTCAGAATAGAAATGGAAGGTACACCCCACCCTAGAAAAGTGGCCCAGGACGGCTCCTCCAGGCTTTGTCCAAGCTGGGCGGCCTCTTGGGGTGCTCGGCGTGGCAGTAGCTGCACGCCCTGCCCGCCGAGCACCCGCGGGCCGCGAAATGCACCTCGCGCCAAAAGCTCCAGGCTTGGAGTCCGGGAGGACACGCGGCACGCGGCACGGCGGATCTCGAGACGACGAGATAAAACATTTGGGTGTGGCTCAAAAAAACGGAATTCCAAAATGGCACCCTGGTAAGTGGAAACATGGACAACAACCTGCGGTTTGCCCCTCCTGTTTAATTGAGCCACACCCATTTGGGTGTTGAGATTGAACAGAAAAGCAGACAGAGCAGGGCAGTTGAGATTGAACAAAAACCAGAGTGTTTGTGGGTGCTGAGATTGGGATTCTGAACAAAGGCAAGAGTGTTCCACATATCTGCAGATTCTTGTCCATACCGTGCACGGTCGAAATCCCGCACCACTTTGCGACCATGGTTGAAACCATAACATTTCTGGGGGTCTTTACGCAGAATCGAATCACCCCCTTGGGTCTAATTTCATTTCGGCGGCGAGTTCAGCGGAGTTCGATTCCATCCACATGTCCACCCGACAAAAACCCCCAGTTCATGGGCCTGCGAGTCCCAATTTTTGGGTTACTTTGGTGCCAGAAACCAACCGAAGAGTTCCCGCAAAAAGTCCAATGGCAACGGCTTTCGCTTGCTGCTGCCCTTTCTTTCACACTGAAAGGGTTGTCTATGCAAAAACCAGAATCACCTCGAAAGGCGTGGTCTCCTTCTGTTGGTTTCTGCCTAAGACTCGGATCCCTTGAATGACACGTATCTGGTTTTCCCTTTAGCAATCCTGCGTTCCAACTTTGGCAATCCCACCACAAGGGTTGTCTGCTTGGGAAGCTCCAAAGCGGCTTGGCTTCAGGGCCACTGGATTCCCCACGTCAAAAAGTGAGCAGGTTTTTGCCTGGCGGTGTCCATCGAAACAATCGAAATCCACTTCTGGAGGTAACCCGCCCTATGCTTCCACTTGGTCTGGAAACCACCCAGGCGATCGATTCCCTGAACAACCAACGGAACATATGTACATTCATTTCAGCAAGTGCAAGAAAAGATGTCGAGACTTGTTCACCAAAGGAGGGCAAAGGTGTGCGATTTATCAACAAATGCTACCTGGAGTGTCCATGACCCTTTAAAATAGGTCCATGACCCCTTTATTTGGGGTAATGACCCCATTTTTTCCTGGCTCATGGTGAATCCAGGTAAATGAGTGCTCCGATTTTGCTGGGGGCCCTTCCCCCCCCCCCCCCCCCGCGCGCGCGCTTCTCCCCATCCATCGCTCGCCATCGCCGAGCGGCGCAGGGCCGGCGGCACACCTCCGGGTGCCCCAGGCTGCCTTCGTTGCCTCGACCTCCGCGCGATCGAAAGACGCGGACGTTTTGCTTTTTGTTTGGTTTTGTTTTTTTTTTCCTGTGGAAAACCATGTGGTTTTTTTTTAGAAAACCATGGGTTGGGTTGTTTGTTGTTTTTGTGTTTTTGTGGAAAACCATCGGTTGGGTTCTGAATCTTCTAGGTCCTTGAGTGGAGAGGTTAGATTACGTTGGTACCATATTGTTTTCTGTAGGAATCTTAGCTCGGTTGCATTCTGCTCCGCTGGATCCACTGGGTTTGGCATGGTTATATGAACCCCACTAGGTCCTCCTGTGGAGAGGTCAGAATAAGTTGGTACCCGATTCTTTTTCTGTAGTGGATTTTAGTAAAGGAACCCTCCCCCAACAAGGGTGAGAAAGGGCACCGCTGGGACCTAGTCTTGCAATTAGGGCTGAGGTGGACATGAAATTCATCACCACTTTGGTTCCCTAAATCTTAGAGCTTAGGAAATTTGTCACCACTTTGGTTCCCCTTTGTAGCTCCGAAACATTTGAGCCATGTTCAAAACGTGAATTGGCTGCGTCGCACGGCCGTTCCCCACGCGATTGCTTACGCATACCTTGAGCCACCCAACTTTTGGGCTTACGCCACGGGCTACAAGCATAGCTTTTGTGCAACCTTCTGTGTCAAAGTCCCAAGGGAAATCCTGGGATTTTCACATACGGTTTGCTAGGTGTTCAAAGGGTCCCGTTGAAGGCCTATCAACTGAAGTTAAGCCAAACGAAGCCCAAGCTCAGTTGGGTAATCCGTATCTACAAAAATAAATCCAGACTGCCAACACTCGCCTGGAGGACATTCTCTTAAACTTGACAACAACAAAAAAGACAAAAACAATCAAAAGAGACTTCTGGAAGTTCTCCACGTTTGAGATCTGGCAAAAACGCATCGCTCTAGGGGAACCTTCCCCATTGATCCAGAAACCATCAAACATCTTGGGGAAACAGCCGGTTTTTGAAAAGAACGATGGAACGGAACCAACCCCTAGAATCTCGCAATAACATGTGACTTGTTGTTAGCTGCACAAACCGACGGGACATTGTCTTGCTCCCGGGATTGCTTTCCTGTCCATGTTGTGGACAAAACCCACTTCACACCAGTTCGGATTGGTGCAAACCCTGCTTCATCCATCCCAACTGGTGCTTGGCGTGGATTTTGTTACCATCCAGAGTATGTAGCCTGTGAGGTGTCTCTTTTCCCCGAAACAACATGTTGTTACACTAAGGGGTCCTTACGAGATCTACGGCCATGACTCGATCCGCCGAACAATTCCCCTTCTCACCATGGAATCTATAACCCGAACGGTCAGCCGGGCCGCCCTCAAACTTCAAGGATTCTAAAGAACAAAGCAGGCAGACGAGGAAATCCGGCACTTTGGGACAACAAACCCTTGTCCGCTCAAGGAAGGGGTTTTGGGTGGCGATTGAAGCCCTTCCATGTGGTTAGGACCAAAGCAAACATATCTCCACTAGTGAAAAATTCCTAATAAAAATTAACAAGGGAACGTTAAACAGAAAAAACAGCAAATGGAACCGCCTTGGGAAGAGACACGTCTTCTAAGCCCCGCTGACCTTCACCCGGCTCTCGCCGGGGTCCCCGCTGTCAAGCTGGTCGTCGATCGGATCTGCCGCGCGTGCGCCAAAGAGTTGTTCAAGCAATTCTTGTCTCATAGAAACCAAACTGAGGGTGTAATGTTGACCCCACATTAATAAACCCAAGGTTGATTAATAGGGGGGTGTCCCCTTTTAGTGGGGATTCATCACTTTTGGAGGCAACACGGGTTGACTGGGCTGCCCTCAGATCCCCCGCCAAAAAAAAGTGACTCACTTTTAGTGGGTAAAATGGAAACTACCACTAAACACTAAAAGGCAAAAAAGCTAAGGGGATGGCTGGGAGCCACCAAGAAACTGAAGATGTACTCACCTAACCCCACCAGGGCGTGCTTATCCTGTCTAGGGATAGCCCCCTGCAACCCATCGAGCAAAGATGGTGACTGTCTACATCATTCTCAGGACAGGTTGCTCTTTGCAGCACCAGACATGAGCAGAGAATTGTCAGGGTGTTCTTGCGAAGCGCGCATGCAACACCGCTGCTGGTAGCAGTTCACGGCAAAAAGCAGGCAACCATGCGGGGTCATAGGCATGCTTCAAATGCGTCTTGACTTGCTGCAGCCCGTGCAAAACATCCAGTCTCCCAGGGCCTGAACGGATTCGCTTGCCAAATGGGAAGTTGAATTGGGCATGAGTGCGTTCTATTGGCAGGGGTGCAGTGTCTAAATGAAAAAGCCCACTTACTTGTCCCATGATGAATAACCAAGACTCCCTAGTCTTTTGCTGGCTTGACGAAAGAAAAACAAATGCCACTGGGTCGGCAGAGTTGTAGCCGCCGAAAAACTCTGAAACTCCGATGGCACCCTGCAAACAAGTCCAGGGGAAGTTTGGTCACCGCAGCTGAGCGTCCCCTTAGTCAGTTGTATGTGGGTCATCCCACTTCACAACTTATTTGCCCGGGATATGATTCACTCACCCCTGTGGTTCCAAGGCGCCCGGCCTGCTTGCTGCGTATTGATCTTCCACATTGACATCACCTGCGAAAGACGCATGAAACATTGTGCCTGGCACCAACAAGTATCTGGGTGAGTTGGAATGATTCACCAACTAACTGACGTGAGCCGGTTGTGCGGCGCCTAAATTCCATCTAAATCACGGCCAAGACCCGACAGCAAAAGACCCCCAAACGAGGAATCACCCTGTAGGCCACGCGCTGGTTTTATGGAACAGGGTCTGGCCCATAGCTGCAGATTTGGGGAATGTCCCCGTCCCTTAAAATGTCCCTCACCGAAACCCGTAATTTTGAGCCAGCCGCACAAGGCTTAGTGGCACTTCCGGCCATGTCCGTGGATTTACCATTCCAACACCACAAGTGGAGACAAAGTCAAAGTGAATCGATCGGCAGTTGGGAGGGATGACATGTGAGTGCTGGCTGCCACAGCATTCGATCTGAGAATTTTGCTAGGCTGCTAGAATGCCAAAAGCTGAATTGAAGGATCCCCAAGTAAAGAGCCTTTATCATGGTTTGCGCTGAGTATACCCCGGATCGGTGAGCTCGCCAAAAGAATTCTCCCACCAATTAATATAACCTGCCAGGGATCCGGTCCCTTCAACCAGCAAATGGTCCAGGACCCCCGGACCCCCGAACGTCAGGTTCGATGTTCTGAGCGGAGGTTGCTTTGCATAATGCTTCTGGTATTTGCTCATGTCAGAAGCGACATCTCAGTGTTCTTCTTCGCCCGATGTTGCTTTGCAGAGCTTCAGGGGCCCCTAGGCTCGGCATTGGGCCTCTGGAGACTCCACGCCCACATCCTCCTGCGAGCTGAGCCACGACTAACCCGGCTCGGGCTCAGAGAATGGAAACCTCAAGCCCTACCACAAGAAAGACACTGCACATCAGCTTACCTCTTGCTGGTGATTTCGATTGGTTTGGAGCTTAAGGAGGGGTTCTTCATTTACCCACAAGAACCAGGGCTTCAAATCCTCAAACCGGGCTCCAAACCGCCAACTCAGGGTTGCCCAGAATGTGCCCAGGGCATGCTCTCAAAGGGCTTGCGCAGGTCTCCCCAATTCCATGCTAATCTTTCAGGGAACAGGAAAATGAAGATATACATATATAGTATATACATTTATGCAAATGGTCATTTGCCAATGGTGTTTCTGTCTGGGTCGCGGCTCGCAACCGTTCAAGCGAATAAACATCACGGGTTGAGCGGGACCATGCCTCTCAGAAGCCGTTCCTAAGCTTAAACCGCCCTAGGTCCTCCAGTAGAGAGGTTAATAAGGGTACCTTTTTTCTGTAGGCTATTGAGTAGGGGAACCCTCCCCCAAAAGAGTTGGTGAGACCTAACGCCTGGTTAGACGGACCGTGAACTCCAATGAAGCCAGTGTCCCTGATCCGGCATATATGAACTCCAGTGAAGCCAGTGAACTCCAGGATCCAGTGAAATCATATACTCAAAAAGAGGGCGGATTGTGTTACGAGAGAGTCCGCGGCATGTGTACCTGACGACCTTACTGCTTGTGGAGTCTCTTTCTTCTTCAACCAACGGGGAAGCTGAGGGTGTTCTCCAATTTGTCGAAACCCCTGGCAAAATCAATCCGCTTCGCACAACTTGGTATGAATGGAGAACAGTGGGACCGCCATCTACCAACTGTCTAGGGGCTTCCCCATTTTTTCCAGGGATCCTTCTTTCCAGAAAACCATTAGAACCCCAGGGGAAACCGCTGGTTTTCAAAAAGAACAATGGTTGAAAAGAATGGGGAATCAACCCCAAGAAACTGGGGCAAAGTGGACTTTGCCCCATCCTTGGTAGGAGCCCCGGAGAGAACTACTTGTTGCCCGAAGACATGAAACACATGGGCCGTTAGATGCGGCTAGGCACGTTTTGTGCAACATGTGGTTGTCCCCCCATGTCCTCCCCAGGCCAACAGTACACCACCAACAATGGTGCGAGTCATATAAGAGTTGCAGAAAAATAGCCTCCCCCCCCCCCCCCGCCCAAAGTGGCTCAATTTCCTCTTGGTTTCCCTGTCACACATCAAATAAACAACCACGAAAGTATGTTGGGACACGTTTCTTTGTGTGCAATTTGGGCCCCCTTTTGCAGCTTGGCGAAAAAAGAAACAACAGCAAACGTCACCATTTTATACCATTTTCCATCCCTAGTGGGTACCAGTTTTTTTCTGTAGTCTATTTGAGTAGGGGATTCCTCCCCCAAGAAGGAGGAGAGAAGGGCAATACTGGGGGACCTAGCCTATACCCCCGTTGCACTTGCTCGTTGATCGCCCATCGCCTGGGTGCAAAGAGCTGGTTCGCTGTGTGACCGTTGAAGCTTGTAAGGCTTGACGCTCAGCTCCTGCCGTTTCAATCGGAAGGAAACTGACTTGTGCTGACGTCTGGCGAGCGGAAGGAAATTGGTCCACCCTCAGGGTCCCGACTGCTTTTGGGCCCTCCAAATGGGTTGTTTTTGAGGGCCCATGAGGAATTGGTCGGAGTTCTCCATTGGAGGTGACCCTTAGGGCAGAGGGTTCCCTTGGTTCTATCTTTGGGAGGTGATACTGTGGATGGACGAAATCCTGCACCACCTAAGCAACCATGAGACACCATTGTTTGTTGATATTGACAAGGGAATCAACATTTCAGGGTTTCGTAGGTGTGCAGGATTTCGTCCATCCACAGTACTGTGGATGGACGCGAACTCCGCTTCTCGCACCGTTCAGAAGCCCAAGAGATAGATATACGATCACGTCAATACCAACAAACCTTTTGGTTTCAGCCATGGTTTCAAAGTGCAGGATTTCGTGCCGTCCACAGTATTTCTGGTGAACTCACTTGCATTGGCGAAAGAAGTCCGAACTTCTTGCCACCCAAATGGTCTTCCCAAAAAAGCATAGAGTCTAAGAACACCGAAATGGGCTTCACAGAGAGTATGAAGCACTTCCCTGGCTATTCTGCCAGCCAAGAACCACTTGCCGGAATTTGGCCGACAGGCGGCTTGGTTTCTGCACAAATTCTGATCCAAATTCTGATCCCCTTTCACCGGGCACAATGGACAGGTGAGCTAAGTCTTCAAATGTCACGCCTTTCACTTCCGGAAATGCGGGAAACATACGCCCGGTGAACAGGTCGTCCGGCCCGTAGTGAGCCATTTCTACATTGCCTGAAGGCGCACACCCGTATCGAGTATATATTTCGCAAGTGCGTGTTCTAAGATGGTGTACACTGCCCCCCAAACTACTGCCCCCAAGAAAAAGGGGTAGAGAACCACGGTACATGGTGGTTGCATAGTTGCATATCCTTCCATTTGCTTAAGCCCCCTGGAAAAAAATATAGGTATTTCCAGTAGTGATAGATTCCCTTTAAAACCAACATGGGAAACATATACTCTTAAACAAAAGGAAGCCCATTGTCGTAAAATGGATTCTCGGAGGTGGCATAGCCAAAAATGGTTGTGAGTCAAAAATAGGGTAACCCCAAAATGGCTTGCCATGGTAAATAGAAACATGGACTAAAATCTGCGGTTCCTGGTGGATTAATTTTGACCCATACCCATATGATGAAGACCCTAAATGAACTAAGCCCCCTGCCCGTGCTCAAAGACGAACATGAACTTATTGAGACGCATTTTGAGGAAACCACATCCACAAAACATTGAATTTCACAGCGCTGGCTCCTTACCTGAAATGATGCGCACGGCTGGCTGTTCCTGGCTGACTTGTTAGAGGCCTCAAAATGTGCTCAATAGACTGCTTTTTGAAAGGACGCAAAATTGGTATGCGTTGAACACCTCCTGAGTCCTGCACTTTTTCGGTCGACCGTTGCGCAGGGCTGGCAACATCCCCAGCATCACCAGCATCACTTGGACCTGGGGTTGCCTATTGGCTCTGATTGGCAGTTGGGAGTCGCTGGGGGGCTGGTTTAAGTTAGGGAGTCTACCCCCATTGCCTGACCCCTCGCACCGGTCCTCGACGTCCACGAAGGTCGCACGCACGCAGACGAGCAAGGCGCTGCTCACGCCGCTCATTCTGCCTTGAGAATCCGCCGGATTTTTTCCCCAGAGTCAGAGAACTGCATGCACTGAGTTGCTCGCAGCGAGAAACAAAGAACGATGGACTTGGGTTATTTTCATGGTGATAAAGGTTTGTAACCTAACCCGTTCATGCTGTTTGCATCTCTATTCAAGAGTGCATCCTAAAACTATAGGTCTGGATTATCCAGAAGGTGTTGCTCCCACCACTTACTTACTTAAAACTATCCCCGCCTGCATTTCAGGCGCGGGAACCGCCGCTTTTGTTTTTGGGCGAAGCTCGGTTGGATCCCTCCAAAGGGGCCTTGGTGTCCGTTGGATTTGAGTTTGGAAGAAAACACCAACCCATGGTGAAGAATCACTGACTACTTCATCACGAAGGGATTCCTCGGCACAGGAGGTAGCCCTGCTCTAGTTATGAACCTGGAAAATGAGCCCCAAAATGAAGCGCAATGTACTCAAAGCATGGCCAACTCTTAGCGGATAGGGGGGCCATGGGGCGATTTTCTGGGCTATTGCCAAGGATAAGGGCTAGGCGATACGGACGCCAAAGCAAATGCCAAGGAAAACAACAGATCTGTACTTGTCCCCTGAGTCACTTGCTCAAAACCCTTTGTACTCAAATGGTCGACCCAGAACCATGCTTCAAGAATTAAGAAGGCGGATTTCCGCAGCTATTTATGGTTGGGATTGTCCCTTACTAACCTTCATCTACCTGGGGATTGATTGTGGATCCCCTGGTTTCCTAATATATGATTGGTTTACTAGCACAGGGGCATCCACTGCAAGAATGGGTGCTTCTCTGAACAAGGGAACCTCAAAATGGGCGGATGGAACACCACCTCAAAAAGAGAACCAGCATTTTGAGACCCCCCCGCCCCCTAGTGTATTGTTTTAACCATTTCCTCAAACTTGGTGGGATTTATTGAACACCACAATTTGGCCCAATTGTGCTGGTCTTCCAGAAGGAAAGTTCAAGGAACACAGCGGTTCATGTACCTGAATGAAGGTCCAAGCTCGGATGGGTTCAGTGGTTCGTTTGGAAAAAACTCCGGTGGCTTCGCTTGGGAAACACCTGGGTGCCGCTGTCACATATGGCCATGGCTCAAAAGCCAAATTTCGTACCCCCAGTGAACATCAACCAATCCCCGGGTGGTGCCATTGGTGTTGAGCCACAGCCATATCGCCTCCAGCCCCTCAAGACCCTTGAGACCATGTCATGAGTGACATGGTAGGATAGGGTGGCTCCGGGGTCAAAATAATTCCATTCCACTGGTCGAAAAGTGAATCCCTCCTCAAACGGATAGAAAACTTCTACCCTTTTGTGACCCCCAGGAAAGAAAGCGACACGAAAATCCCCAAAGGAAACTTCTCAACTAGTAATATTCTGGGCAAATTTTGCAGAACGGCCCCTTGGGATGTGGAAGAACAATCCACACAGCTTTACAGTCAGTTCAGAATTTCCCTCTCAGCGTAAATCACAGTGGCCAAGAAGAATTGCAACATTACCACAAGGAACTCCGGAGCTACTCATTCAACTGACCATGAGGAACCTTCATCCTGATGTCGCAACCTAGTGACAGGCGCCACTCCCCCAGAGGCGGGACACGTCAGCAGCGCCCAAAATCTACTGACGGTTGGTTCTACCAACATGATGAACATCTGGTCCCTTTTTCGCTTAGGTAAAACCACCTGCTACTATGGCCAAAAAGGATTTTGGGCACTGCTCATTTAAGCGCTTTTCTCAGCCAAGACTCGCTGTGGGTGGAACTTGGTGGGGATTGACCGCTGAAACTCCGCGGACACGAGCAGGTGACAACAAGTGAAGCTACGCTTCAGCTGCAGGGTTCCTAGTCCACATTGTTCAGCATATACTTCCCGAAAAGTCGAACAATACCACGGTACATTGGAGCGGCAGAATAGGTCCAAGCTTGTTGTTTGCCGCTAAAATGGTCCAACCCCCAAAAGTGACTCCAAGTCCAACTCAGGAAGTGAGTATCCAACATGGAACCCAAGGCTCCCTTTTTTTAGGAGCCTCGCTTTGCTACGTGCGGGGAATCTAGAAGTTGGGCCCCAGAGAAAGCCTCCAGCCGCCTGCAAGTTGAAAACATGTCTAGTACAAAACTGAAAAGAAACCCACAGGATGGAATACCAGACCCCTTGAATAGATGTCCTTGAAAACCAAATGGCTGTGGCTAAAAAAAACGGAATTCCAAAATGGGTTGCCCTGGTAAGTGGAAACATGGTTGCCAAAACCTGCGTAACCCCAGCTGTTTAATTTTGAGCCACACCCAAATGCAAAACAAGTCACAAAGGTTGCAACCAAGCCTGGGCATGACCATGTCTGTTTGGGTCGGTAGGCTTTTGGTACATGGAGCCATCGCCTTCCAAAAGGTCAGGGGATAACAACAAAGAACAGCCATGATGTTCCACGCTTGTTGGAGACACTAAATGACTATAATCCACTTGAAGAAGGGGACAATGCCGCAGAACCAGCACCTTTCTTCTGGCCTGTTGCGTATATTGCGCCATCTACTTTCACCCTCCCCAGACCCAGCACATGTTGCTCAACATGAGAAACAAGACCAGTTCGATTTCTGGCTCGGGGGGAGGAAGCCCTGATTCAGCCCCGTTTCAGCCCTGAACCCTGAAAACGTCATGGTTTGGGTGGGGGGCTTCCGGAAGCCCAACGAACGTGGCGTTTTCGGGGGGACGCGAGGCCCAGGAAGCCCTCGGTGGGGCCAGCGCCAGGCAATCCACGCCCGAGATGGGGCCCTCCGCTGCGGCGACCTATGGCTGGGGTCGGTCGGGTGGGTGGAGGGGGTGGGTTTTGGTGGGTGCGGGGTTCTGGGAGGGAAAGGGTTGAAAGGGTTTGGGTGGGTCGAGCGGCAATTTTGTAGGCTTAGGTGGGTTTAAGGTGGTTTAGGGTGGCTTGGTTGGTCTCGGCATAGGGTGGGGTGTGTGTGTGTAGGGGGGGTTCAGGGTGGTGGGTGGGTAAGGTTGGTCCGGGGTGGGTTTGGGTGGGTTTAGGGTCTTTGTGTAGGGTCTTTTCAGGGTGGGCGGGTTTAGATCGGGTACGGTCCCTCTCTCCAAGAACCTTTTATTTTAAAGGTTCTCGAAAATAACCGGGTTCTTTGCGGGAAAACCGGTTTTATGAAAAGCATACAACCGCGCGGGTTTTGTATGGGTTTTGTACGGGTTGTGAATGGTTTTTGTATGGGCTGTTAAAAGTACAACCGGGTTTGTGCTTGGAAAACCCTGTTTTCGGCAGGCAACAGGCTCAAAACCAGGTCTTTCATTTGCATCCTGTATTTTTAAAGCTTCTTGGAGTATAGGGGAGAATCTAGGGTCGGTTTGGTTTTGGGGTGTGGGTTTAGGCTCGGGGTTCAGTGGGTGGTCTCGGGGGTTGGCCTATGGTAGGGTGGGTTTAGGGTTGGTCTTGTAACTTGTAGGTGCGTTTGGGGTGCGTCTGGACTGGGTTCGGTTGGTCTGTGAAATTTCGGGTGGTTGGTGTAGGGTGGGTGGGGCTAGGGTGGGTTTAGGGGCGTTCGAGTTGAATGACGGAGTGTCAGCGCACTTTTCCATCCTGTCTTGCATGACGACAAAGAAGCTCAAAATGTCGAGTTGATCTGGTCAAGACGGTAAGCTTCGGGTCTAGGGTGGGTTTAGGGTGAGTCTAGGGTGAGTCTAGGGTGTGTTTTTAGGGTGTTTTTTTAGGGTTGGTCTGGGGTGGGTTGGTCTAGGGCGGGTTTTGGGCGGATTTGGGCTTGGTTTCTGTAAAACGCTACCCCAAACAGGTTACAAAATTATTGACGAGCAGCAAATCAGATCTAGCTCACCTACTCAGTGGATTGGCACAAAACAGTCGAACGACTGTTTGTCAACGACTGCTTGTTTACCACCTGGTACATTCTGTAACCACTTGTTTTGATCATGCGGGCTTTTACGCCGCTTTTCTTCAACAAAGTGTTCATTTACGCAACTTACCGAACAAACACATGGTCAACGGGCCAGCGTGGCCAAATACGGAAATCCCTAAAAACCACGGCCCATTCGGAGAGTCAGGGAGATGGTGTTCCCCAAAGTATCAAGATTGAACAGCTTGGGACGTGAGTTGTTGAACCCATCCCTCAACGTTCTGGGAAACCAAGCTTGTCTGGGTCTGAAAGAAGCCTGACTCCCCGGCCATGCGAAAAAAAGAAAAGGGAGTCCCTTGTCGTGGAAGCTGATGTTAAAAGGCAAGCCCACTCCCAAACAAGGAACACAGAGTACCACTGGAGGTGTGGTCATGCATTCTCTTTATCCATTGCTCATGTCCAAGACATGCCCTTTACCAGTGTGTGTTGGCATTTTTGCTGAAAAGCGCAATCCCTGGAAACCGATGTGTTTCACTATACCGATATTTTGTTTGCTGAGACGTGTCCTGCCTCTCAAATTTGGAGGAAATAATTCGCAGGTCGCCCAAGTCTAAAGCCTAAAGTGGTTTCCCTCTACCACTTGGGGACACCTTTGGGAAGGGATGCAGCAAGCATCGAGCATCAAGGAGCTGCTACAACTTGGGCTACACCATGGCTACACCATATTGGAACCCTTCAGTTGATATGGCCATGGGTCAAAATCCAAATCGTACCCCCAGTGAACATCAACCAATCCCCACGAAAATAGGTTCTGCAATGGGTGTTGAGTTCACCTACCCCAAAATGGGATCCCATTGATCGGCCATATGGGTTTGGAGAACGGTTTTTAACCCCCCCGAAAATGGGTGGTTTTTTCCTGTTCCCTTTAAACACCAAGCAACAGTACCCACCAAAAAACGACACCATACCATGCCAGGACTTTGGGGTGAACCGATTCGACCTGGCAGCTTCGGAGCCTTGGAGCCTTGCAAGTGGCATGAAAAAAATGCAAAACGTGGCGCTTCCAATCAACTTGGATCTAATTTGCGGTTTGGATTGGTGGTTTACTATTCTGGGTGTTGCCCCCTTTGTGGAATTCTGTTCTTTCTTGTTCAGCAGTGCCCAGCACTATTCTTGGACCAATGTTCTTCGCCGGAGTTTAAAACAGAGGGGCGACAAAATACATTTGCCAAAGTTGTTATGCAACCTGCAAAGCGAAATGGGTTAGCAGATTGACCCAAGACACGTTGACGAGTGGGTTTACCATGGTTTTGAAGGCGCAAGTGGCCTTGCTACAATCCCCGTCAAACCAAGCAGAGTACAGTGCACCCCTTGACATTGCAAAGGGTTTGGTGTTGGCCCCGTTTTCCCACCAGTTTCAGAGTCACCCCCCAAGTGGTCAAGAGAAACTGTCCCAGTTTGCGACTTTGATCACCGACCGGTCAAAATCATGACCTCTGTTGTTCTACCATGATGGTTCTGAAGGTGCAAGTGCAATCACAGTGAACCAAGCAGAAGCACGGTACAACCCCTGAACCTTGCAGCGGGTTTGATGTTGCATTGATCTCTTCGAGCGCCCGGACTGGGAAGGTCTCACAGAGACCCAGCAGCCACTGCAGCGCTGGAACTAGCGCCTCGCGGATGGCGGCACGTGCGCGGCAATGAGCTAGCCTCTGGTACTCTAATGAAGGGCCCCCCTAACAGGGATCCTTACATGAAAAACACCTGAACATTGCAACTTGTAAATGGTGGTTTCCCTTTACTTTGGTGTTGAAAAAGCCACATGTTTCAAATGGGCAAAATGAATCTTTCAAGGAGCCCTGCCTAAGAATAATCAAAAAAATTGGCGACCGCTGTTTGTGGTCTGAGGGTCTTTCGAAGGAAACAGATCAGAGAATCCATCGCCAGAAGTCCTTGTGGCGATATATCTGAACCCAGGAGCACGCTTTTCACATACAAACCCAGCCATTGGGTTTCAATTAAACAACCACGGGGTATTTGGCGTTAAAAAAACACCTTAAGCATAGTTTGTTTAAACCACAACCCCCACCCCCAAAACGCACAGTGCAGGCTCCCTCCACTCGCAATATGGGGGGGGCATCCACCCGCTCCCCAACAAAACACGAGAGACCTATATGGGTCCTTGTCAAAAAACATAACTTTATCATGGTTTCCTTTTGGTTGCCTCTTACTTACTTCCTGAGTGTACTCACCGAACAAAAGCTTGGCCAAACTCTTGATTCAGCAAGATGTTCCAAGCCCAAACAGCGGCGATCAAGTCCAGGAAGTGATCCACAAACATCGGACCCAGCAAAGGGTCCTCTTTTTTTTTCAGGAGCCTCGTCTTCCCCGAGACGTCCGGCTAGGGTCTCCCTTTCATGGGGGACGTGGAGACCGCGTGGGCCTCCAGGGTCTTGGGGGAGAAGCTCGCCGAAGGCCAGGGCCACTCTGAGCTGGAAGACAGCCTGAGCCAAGGCCAAAAGCGCATGGCTTATCCCGTGTCAACAGCTTTGTTGACCCTGGTGATTCTATTGGTGCAAAAACCAGCTGCTTCCCCATCTTGCTCGAGAGTTGAAGGGAAGGATATCATGCACTATTCTAGGGGTTGGTTCCTTATCTATTCTTTTCAACCATCGTTCTCTTCAAAAACCGATCGCTTTTTTTTCTGGGGTTCTGATGGTTTCTTGAAAAGAAGGATCCCTGGAAAGAATGGGGTCGTGTCCCCACGGTGATGGCATTTGTGACGGAGATGGAGGTTTCTCAAAATAGGGACCCAGAGAGGATAAGTGTCCTTTTCGTCCGCCAGTTTGAGACTCATTGGTGGCTTGGATTGGTGGTGGTTAGGGGTGGTTTTCATTTACCATAGAACCAGGGCTTCAAATCCCCCTGGGGGCAACCGGACCAGTGATTCTTAAACCCAACAAACAAATGGCTGCACGGTTTGAGAGGGTTGCCTATTGCCCGTACGAGCTACGGTCAATTGTTGTGCCCTGCAGATGGGAAATGTCTGGCTCGTCCGGGTGTGGACATTTAGAGCTCATCCCCTATCTTTCGATCCCCCAAACGGACCATGGAGTAGAAAATGAGATCGCTCTTATCTTCCATTTGCTTCAGACCACTGGAAAACACACATGCATCCAGTCGTGATGGGTTCCCTTTCAAACCAACAGGGGAACTAAAAAAACAAAACACATTATTGAGAAAACAAAAGTTGTATGTCCCCCTTTGCATCACCCCAAGAAAGTGATGTTTCAGCCACGCCAGGAGCATTTGCCGGGCATTTCCTTGCCCGTAAGCCAAGCAAAAGCCTTGCTCAAGGCCTCATAGGCAAAAAAAAAGCCTGACCGTCTTGCTATTTGATTTGGAGAAACGAACAAGCGGGGATACCCGTATCAAACTTTGTCAAGGTGCATTTAGGGGGAATCCTCAAGTTTTCCTGGTTCCCCCTGTATCGTTGGTTTAGGTCCTCCAGTAGAGAGGTAGGAATAAGGGTACTTTTTTTCCTGTAGTCTATTTTAGAAGGGAACCCAAAAAAGTGGGTGAGAAAGGGCACCTAGCTGGGGGACCTGGTCTTGCTATTTGATCCCTCCCTCCTCGGACCCACAAAAAACACACCGAGGTCCGCGCAAAGGCAGAAGTCTGGCCGGCAAGCCGTGGTAGGCCAGCTCGTAGGGAGTGCAAGCCTGCCCAATGGAGCCGAAGACCTCCATTTGCTCAAGTCGTCCCAAATGGAAAAAAACTAAAACATGCTGGTCCAGTAGTGCAAGATGTCCTTTAAAACCAACAGGGAATATAAAGCATATTCATTTCAGCAAATGTTTCAAAATGATTTGACCCGACGAGAAAGTTGGCTTCTGATTGATTTGCGATACCCCCCTCCCCCGGATTGGGCTTCCTGGCCCAAAAGTCTGAGAGTTTGCTCATCCGCGGGTGTCTTGTCCTTTGTGAGTACCCCATCATTTGCGGGGCCTCCCTCCGCCTGCCGCCCCCAGGCCAAGAAACCTGCCAGACCTTAGTATTTGCTTAGTCCGCGCTGAACGCCATGACTAAGCTCCTCAAGTCTTTCCAAAGAATTTACTTCCCCGAAGATGCAATTGTCTTACTAAAGCTGGTTTGACATGACAAGGTGTTCAAGCTCACAAAGGGCGTTTATGTTTGGGCTGAAAAGTTGCCATTTCGAGTCCTATTGCCCAGAAGGGGCCAAGAAGGCAAGGACCGAAGGGGTTCTCCAGGTTCCTGGTGCTGGTTCAAAAGACCAAACGGGCTCCAGATTCCTTCGGGCGATTTTGGGGGCTCAAAACTTTGTCGACCTTACAGGCGGGGACCCTTTACTCATCAGGGCTGACCATCATCCTGGTTTGCAGCGTCTATCATTGGTGTGCTGCTTAGCTTGTTGCCCATCGCCTTTCCGCTGGGTCACCAGATCAAAAAGTGTTCCGAAATGTCAGGTCAACGGTTTTGATTCGTGACAAACATGCTAACATCCAAAGCTCGCTTTTGAACTGTGTGTGCTGACCTCATTATTTGACAATCAAAGTCATCCTGCAAGTGGTTGGTTGAGTACGGGTGCTCACTTTGATAACCCGCAGAAAAGGTGACCATAGCACATCTGCCAGGTCTTGTGGTAGCCATCTCCAATTGTCTGGCCTCCATTTCCGGGTGAGCCCTGCTCACCCCAAACAAGTATGCTCGCCCCATCTTCAATTTGACCGACCTGCCCGGTAAAAGCATCTAGAAACAGGGGGCCCCTTTCCCCTTTTGGGGTCCATGCAGAGGGGCCCCTTTCCCCTTATGGTACCACTGAACTGGACATCAACCACTGGGTCTGGATGAGCTTCTCGACCTTGGAGGACTCCCTGCTTCGGCTTTTCGGGTTTCCGGCAAATCCAACCAAGGGGCACCCGCAGATGCAGAGCCCATTCCCGAAATTCCTCCTGTCCTCCCTGCGACCTTTCTCTTGGTGGGTCAACAAAAGAAGAAGAAAAAAAAAAAAACGCTTCACCGAATCCAAAGCTGACAACAGCTGACAAAGGGATTTCGTTTGAAGTGTCTGGCGATTGTGATGTCAACTCATAAAGCTGTGAGCGCCCATAACCTCTGTGTTAGTTGGCTAAGCTTCAAGCCAACCATAGGTCCTCCAGTTGAGGTTGCTTAGAATAAGTTGGTACCCGACCTTTTATTTTTCTGTTTTGTCTATGTCAGTAGGGTTGAACCCTCCCAAAAGAAAAGGTTGGTAAAAGGGCACTACTGGGGGACCTAAGGCCGGGTAGTGCAGTTCCATGTATGACTAACGAGGCAGACCTGGGTGTGTCTGCATTTGCGGGTGCCCCTTGCTTGGCACCGGGATATCCGAAACCAAAGCCAGAGGGGGGTCCTCCAATTTTGAGGCAGGCATCTACACCCAGGGCTTGAACGAGCCTGGCACCGCAGGAGCTCTGCGATGTCATCTAACCTAAGGTCCGGTCCGCCCGGCGAACGAGCAGTGACCAAGGAAAGGCTCAAGAGGATTGATGGAATGCAAGATGGCCTTCATACGGCAGCCAAATGGACCATGAAAAGGTGGATCGCAGTGGGGGGGTACCATAATATATATATATATATATATATATATGTATGCGTATGTGAGTGTAAGTGTGTGTGTGTGTACGTATGTGTGCGCTATCTGTTTGTGTCTGTGTACGCGTATGTGTCTATATATATATATACATATACATACGCATGTGTCTTGTGTGTGTGTGCTTTTTGCAAATGTGTGTGTGTGTGTGTGTCTGTCTTTTGAGGGTACCCCTATTCAGGTTGGTTTAAAAGGACATCGAAAGGAACACCACGATTTCCCGCGTACCCACTTTCACAATACTCAGGTACAGGTCATGCCTTGAAATATGTGCCAGTCTGGGCTTAGATCCCCTGTCAAAGGCTTAACCTTGAGTGGGGCAAACGGAAAACCAAAAAACCAAAAACCTAAAATCCAAAAACCAAAACCCCAGGGGACAATTGAAAAATCGCCAAGAAACAAGACTGCAAGTCCATAAGCGAACCTTTGGTAGATCTAGAGGTCTTTAGTAGGCTAGGGGGACAAACTTGTTTCGGAGTCGGGATGCCGATTCGGTGACTGTTTGGCATCCAAACGGCCGCAGCTGCGTCCTCCCCTACTTGCCTCATGTGGGTTCATTTGGGTGTGTTATGTATTAGGGGAAGCCCATCCCAAAAAAGAGAGACTTGTTTTCCTAAACCGGACACTCTCCTTGGGTATCAGTCAAAATTAAATTTGGGACCGCTGGTTTTCGTCCATGGTTCCATTTTACCGCTCGGGCAAGCCATTTTGGGGTCGCTCACCATGATTGACGTTTTTCACTGCCATTCGGGCGAGTCTTTCTTGACCCCCCCACAATGTCCCTCTTGGTTCCCCTTTCCAGCCACAAAGGCTAGGTCCTCCAGATTGAATAAGTTGGTACCAACTCTTTTCTTCTGTTTTGTCTATTTTAGGGGTTTTGCCTCCTAACCAAAAAAGAAAACCGTGAAAGGTGGGGGTTTCACTTGCTGGACCTAGAAGGTGCGCCCTCGCCAGAACTGAGGCCCAGGGCACGCCAGGCTCTGGCAGCCGACCCACCAGCTCTGCCACCTGCAAAACAAAACCACAAAATGGTGGGGGCGGTTTCTTGATTTTTGTGGCTTTGGGGTATCCTATGCCACCTGGGGCAAGGGGGTCCGGGGGGGGTTCCTTGTGGCTTCCTTTCAAAACTTCTGGGGTATCCTATGTTATCTGCGGAAAAAGGGTCCTTGCGGCTTCCTTTGAACACTTTTCAAATGGTATCCTACCAAAAGGCAAACTGCAAAAACGGGTTTCTTCAAATTGTTGCGACAAGGGGCCATAGAGTTGACGATGATTCGAAAGGACGGCGGGTGAACCGCTGGAATTGCGATGATTGAATGACGGGCCCGGACGCCTCTCCAAAGGTAGCCCAGTCCTCTCCCGACTTTCCTTTGCGGCCTCTCCCGGAAGCCGGAGAGGGCACGGATCCAATCATTCTCCCAAGCTTGGAGCTTGTGAAAACCAAACTGGTGAATTCTCAACCATTCCTAAACCAATCCTAAACCAGACAACTCACGTAACATCCCAAAAGCAACCATAAAGGCACCGTCTTTCCACACCCAAAGTCAACCCTAAACCCGCCCAACAGCAGCCTGGATGTCAGTCCTACAACCCCAAACCACCACAAGACCCAACCGAATGAAGATCTTTCTCCAGCCTAAACCCTGAACTTAATCCATCCCCCAGCAACTCCCAACTGTCCAATCAGAGCCAATAAACAACGATGCTGGTGATGCCGGGGAAGGCGCGAGCCGACCAACCAACCAACCAACCAACCAACCAACCAACCAACCAACCAACCAACCAACCAACCAACCAACCAACCAACCAACCAACCAACCAACCAACCAACCAACCCAGCCCTAGTAAAAAAAACACCCCTAGGAAAAAAAAATGGATCCCCCCAGGCGAGTGCGTCTCTAAATGGGGGACCCCCCAAACAAACTGTTTTTTGTTCCTTTTGGTTTCCCTTTAACCCCCCAAACTGGCAAGCTCAGGTCCCTCTAACAAAAATAGCCTTGAGCAATATATATATATATATATATATATGTATATTCACATTGTACTGAAACAAAAGTTCCTTTACATATATGTATGTATACATCTACTGTATCAACATAGGTTCCTTTACACGCATGTGTGTATATGAGCCAGCGTCTATATTTGCTGTGTGGGGTGTATTCATTCTACTTTTAGTGAGTCCCCTATCGTTCTCCACGTTTCGCGCGTTCGTGCTGTGCCCGATGAACCCTCTGCAGGGATCGCGCGCCTCGAAGCGCTCCCATTGTGGCGCCGTGCGAATTTGTAAAGCGCCCGATGAACCCTCTGCGAGGATTGCGCGTGCCACAGCGCCCTCGCTGTGACGCCGTGCGAATTTTAAAACTGCCCGATGAACCCTCTGCAGGGATCCTGCGCGCCCAAGCGCTCTCGCTGTGGCGCCGTGCAAATTCGTAAAGTGCCCAATGAACCCTCTGCGAGGATTGCGCGTGTCAAAGCGCCCTCGCTGCGACGCCGTGCGAATTTGGAAAGTGCCCGGTGAACCCTCTGCAGTGATCCTGCGCGCCCAAGCGCTCTCGCTGTGGCGCCGTGCAAATTCGTAAAGTGCCCAATGAACCCTCTGCGAGGATTGCGCGTGTCAAAGCGCCCTCGCTGCGACTCCGTGCGAATTTGGAAAGTGCCCGGTGAACCCTCTTCGCGGTGACCACGCGTGCCCAAGCGCTCTCGCTACAGCGCCGCGCGAACTCGAAAAGCACCCGACAAACTTTCTACGCAAACACAGCACTGGAACCACACGCGTAGTCTTTTGTAAGCAAATGCACTAGGCCTCACATTTGCAACTCGGGCCAATTCGGGGTATCGACGGGGTATCGACCGGGGTATCGTTCTGGGCGTGTGTCGCGTGACGAAAATTTTCACAATTTTCCATAAGCTGTTAGAGCCAAGCAAACACACAATAGCCTTCTCTGCCTTGCGGTAATCATATATCAGTCTTGGCGGCTTGCTTGCTGGCAGCAACCTCAAGGTCGCAAGTCGCAAATTTCACCACAAGCGCAGTGCACAAGTTACACTTCGGCAGCTCCAGCTCGAAGGTCGCAGCTTGCGGCGGTCACGTGTCAGTCTAAGCGGCTTTTGCTTGCTGGCAGCAACCTCCAGGTCGCAAGCCGCAGCTTTCAGTACAGGCACGGTACACAAGTTAGACTTCGGCAGCTCCAGCTCGAAGGTCCAGCACAAACCATGTTCAGGGGTATCGTTTTTTGTGAGTCCCCTATCGTTCTCCAAGGAAAATGCAAAAAACCAGTATTGAATGAAACGCCGTTGATAAAGTGGTCTTTGATAATTCTGAGGTTGGCTCATATATATATATATGTGAAAGAACCCAGAATATGTTTATAACCATATCACAAACTTCTCCAACAAGTTCCAGGTTTCAATGGTTCGACGATCATTTCGAGGCTCCCCGCCGCAGGGTTCCCGAGCTCAGGAGCCTCACAGGAACTCAAAACATCCACCCATGGGGTGGGGGCGGAGGGGTGGTGTTGACCCATTTTCAGAGTGATACCCAGGGAACCTCGCATGTGCGAAATCGGGGGATGAGAAATGGCATGAACTTGAGGATTCCCGAAGAAAGGAAACCACCAGTTGGATGGTTTATGGGGGTGATTCCATGTCTCATTCCATGCTGAGCACCAGCAAGTTCTGAACATCTTTTCTCGGCTGTCCTTTTCTGATCCCCTGCTACAGGTGTTTAACTTTGGGTAAAATACGGAAACCTACGGAAACCCAACCGCCAAACGAAAACCACTAGCAACCTAGGGGTTGGCTGGAAACTACCAAGGGCATTCATCCCCCAAAAAAGCGGCACACCCATCCTTGGCTCAATAGGTGCTAAAAGAACATCAAGACTGTATTCCCCCAAATCAAAGGTGGACCATTTTTGTCAGGTGGTTTCCATAGAAACCACCACAAAAACCAGCTCGACCTGGTGTGTCTCCAAATTTCAGGGAAGTCTACGCACCCTGTGTAAAATGATGCTTGGGGAAATGATAGAAGCCCGTCGTTACAGGTTCACTGGATTTCCCCAAATCAACGGTTGATCGCTTTGTTCTGGGGGTTTCGATCGCCGGACAATGGAGGTTCCAACAAGGGACATGAAATAGAAACCACATCAACCTCCATCCTCGTTGGCTGAATGGGTGCTAAGAGAACACTAAAAGAGCCAACCAGAACACAAGAGGCCAATTACCCGCAATCAGGGATCCTTACATTACACGCCTGAACATTGCCTTGTATATGGTGGTTTCCAACTCTATTTTGGTGTTGAAAAAGCCACACGTTTCAAATGGTGGCAAAATGGAGATCTTTTAAGGAGCCCTGCATGACCCCCCTGCAAACAGTTGAAACTTTCTGGGGGGTTAGTGGAAAACCCAACTTGATTTCAACCAAATGTTTAAAGTCTAAAGATCCAACCCAATAGCAGCCACGAATTCATCCCAACTTGTGGCCTTCTTATTACGAAAATCCTGGGCTATCAACAAAATATATGGTGGCCCTTTAGCTCCCAGAATCGGATTTTAGTGCCAGTGCTACCAGTTCAAGTAACCAAAGGAACGTATCACGAAAAAAGGCAGAGGCAAACACAAGCCAAGGGTTGCTTACTTGAAGCCCACACTTGTCCACAAAAAAGTCTGTTCAGACTCTGTTCCATTTCATCTATGCCTCACTTCCCGAGTGGATAGCCCAGAAAAAGGTCGAACCAAACCGTGCTTGCCACTGAAATTTGGTCCAAACCCGAAAATGAGTCGAACCGCTTCCTGTTTTGCCACCAAAATGGTCCAAAGCCGAAAAATGAGTGGAACGACTTCGTGCTTGCCACTGAAATTTGCTCCAAACCCCGCAAAAATGGGCTTGCCAAGTCCGAGTCCCGGAACTCAGAAAGTGTCACCTGGGGACTGCAGGTTTTGGTAGGGATCCTTACATTATGCACCGATCGAACATTGCAACTTGTAAATGGTGGTGTCCAACTGTATTTTGGTGTTGAAAAAGATGATGGGCAAAACGAATCTTTTTAAGGAGCCCTGCTTTTTTTGACCCACCGCCATACGGAGGCTGACGGATTGTTCCACACCTGCCACGCTCGCAGCTGCGCCGCCAGCTGCTGCGCCAAGTCCCGCATGGGGCCTCGAGAAGTCGACTCAAGCGTTGTTTGGAGGAGGCCGCAAAACAAACAAGCGCTGGTATGTGAAGAGTTGCGTGAGTAAGAGTAAGAGAAATAATAAGAATAAGAGTAAGAGTAAGAGTGGAGTGGGAGTGCGTGCGTGCGCGCGTGCGTATGTGTGTGGGTTGCCTTTGTTCTTTGGCTTTGGGCCTTGCCTGAAAGGGAAGCGGGAAGGAAGTCAGCCATTTTGTCAGGTTCAAGCGGATCCAAAGACGCGATTCACATACAGGGGGAGAGAGAGAGAGAGAGAGAGCTCCTGTAGTAAGGCTTAGCAAGGCGGGTCAAAATGAAAACCTGGTTTTGCCAGACTGATGTCAAAATCAAGAGGGCGGATATCCACATCAATCAAAACGCACTCACTCACTCACTCCCTCCCTCGCTCCCTCACTCACTCCCTCACTCACTCCCTCACTCACTCACTCCCTCACTCACTCCCTCTCTCACTCACTCCCTCGCTCGCTCACTCTCTCACTCACTCATTCACTCATTCACTCATTGAGTCACAGAATCACTGAGTCACTGAGTCACTCAGCCACTGAGCTACTCAGTCACTCAGTCACTGATTGCAAGTGGCAGGTCATGGTCAGGTCTTGGCATTGTCAGGTGTTTCTTCTGCATTGCTACCCCTTCTGAAGAAATCACCGTCAATTCTAGGATGCAAAGGAAACTGACAGGCACGGGAAAAAGGCCACCAACAAGTCGCAGAGTGCCGTATTGCGCAGCTGTGCGACTCTTGTGGCCCCTTGGCAACCACCAATTGATCAGGGATTGGGGCTGCCCGTTTTCCGATCCCCCGCGAAAAGTGACTCACCTTTAACGGGTTAAATTCGGAACCTACGAAACGCGAAAAAGCTAAGGCTAAGGAACCGGATGGCTGGGAGCCCCCAAGGTATGGAAACTTCATTGATGAGCCCTTAATATGTCGTGCTAGCAACCACTCCTGCATCACGCCAACAGCCATCCGGTACCTTGCCGGTGCCTCATAGAGTTACAGAAAGCTTTCTCCGCTGTTCCAGGACGTACCTGGGTTCCCAATTCACTGGAAAGCCATTTGTTCTCTCGTTGGCTGTCCAGGTCATGTAAACCTTTTGACATATTTCAATATACTTGAAAACCATCAGTACACTTTGAGGGGTACGTCACAACAGGCATTGACCTTCGCGATGGGTTCAAGTACAAGGCATGTGTGACATTGATGAGCTTGAACACATGGCCAACATGGGTGCGTCTGATTTTTGAAAGTACTTGTTGTCTTCGTGCTTTCAAAGGGAAGCCAAACCTAAGCACCGAAAAACGGTGCCATTTTGTGGGGGATACCCCAAAAACGAGACGAGCCACGGAGAACAAACACCAAGAAAGAAAGAAAAAAAGAGCTGAGATCCCCGGCGCAAGGCCACGCCCGAGTCCGTGGACCTCAAGACTCAAATGGAATTGGCATATGTTGCGAAGAAATGGCCCGGAAACGAAGTGACTAAAACAAGTCAGGGGTTTCAACACGTTTGGTTCAGCTAAAAAGTTTGCACCAGGGGTTGCGACCAAATTCAGGGATCTCAGCCGATTTTTGGTTCAGCTAAAAGCTTGCACCAGGGGTTGCGACCAAATTCAGGGGTCTCAACAGAGTTGTTTTTCAGCTCAAAAAGTTCGCACCAGGGTTTGCTACCTCAACATGCTTGGTTCAGCTTAAAAAGTTCGCTCCAGGGTTTGCGACCCAAAACAAGGGGTCCCGAAAAATATGCCGAAGCTAAAGACATCCCTGTGTGAACAGGGGCCAAGAGGCAAGGCTAGCCACAAGGATCTCACAGCCCTGGAACCCCCTGAGTCCGCATCATGTAACCCCCAGAGCTTCATAATCAAAACCCGGTATGTAAATGGTCGATCCCCAGAACCATGCTTCATCATGGAATGCCCGGGGGGGCTATGTGAAGAACCGTAGGCGCAACGCACCTCCATTGGTTTTCTCCTTAGCCTTCGAATGGCGGTCAAGGGGCCCCTAGTGTACAGCCAGTGGCAGCGGTGAGCACATCTCATGATGCACCATGCTGCATTTTCACACGCCCTCTGTGCGAGGGTGCTGCCTATGCTGTACAGCTCATTTCAGCTCACGCTGCATGCCAATCTGCTCCGGCTCCCAACGGATGCGGCGCAAGTAGGCTGCAAGGTCCACGGCCTGACTCTCTGAGTTCTCGCGGCTGTGGTTGCCGTAGGTCCGGAGGATCCAACCAAGGTAGCGCTTGGTCTCGGTGTTGATCTTACTCTGGCGAACCACCTCCTCATAGTTCCAAGACATTTTGGCATACTTGGGGAGCTTGACCAGGGTACGTCCCCAGGTGTCCACATCGGGCACCCCGGGAGGAAGCTTGATGCTCACATCGCTGGTGTGAGGCATCTGAAGTCCAGCCGCAGCGGATGCGGGCGAATAGCCCATTGCGGACTGGCTAGGCATCGGTGCAGACGTAGCACCCGGGTGGTAGCTTCGGCTTCCCACTGCCTCCAAGGTGAGCCAGCTGCTAAGGCTCTCGCCATCATCTTCGGGATCACGGCGTCTCTTGCAGGCGTCGGTCATGCTCTCGAGGAACTCCTCCTTTGCGAACTTAAGCAACAGGAGGTCGGTGACCTGAGGCAGCTGCTTGTGGGCGACGGCGCGGTTGATCATGTAGGCGGTCTGGATGACCTCCTCTTCACTCAGCGGCCCATCTTCAGCCAACTTGCCGAACTCACCGAACGTCTTCTTGGCCTTGCTCATGGTCAGAGCAAGCAGCGCACTTAAGCTTGAGAGCTCACAAGGGCTGTCTCGGTTGAGACGTTTCACACTTGACTTCTCACAAAGGCTTGTGTCTGATGACACATGCATGCACTAGTCCTATTTCGGAAAAAGATAAATGTCAGGTAAGAATGGGGATCAAAACCTTACCTGGGCTCTAACTATACAGGTCTAATGCTGGCCACGGCAAATCCCTTTTGGGCTCATGCATGAAAAAACTTTCACATCAAGAGGTTGTAAGGCGTCCTCTGCCTCACATGTCACGATGCAAACGTGTGGCACACTATGCACTAATCTCACCGCTAGGTGAGCTGGGGTTTCCCTTCTCTTTCCTGCCGGATGTTGCACACGGTTTTATATGGTATACCCCTTTTTGGATGAGGCTAATCAAAGGACCTTTATCCCCCTTCAGTTTTGTCAAGGGATCTGCGATCATCCGAAGATTATTAATCCAAAAGGGCTTGATGTTCTGATTCTCAAGTGTCTCCCTGGCGATAGAGTAATCGATATGCAACCTTCTCTCAAGAGAAACGGATTGGCTGCAGCACGATCTGCTTATTGCGTCAAAGAAACCTTTTGAATCAACCACCACTGCTGCTGGTTCTCTTGGAATGCTTTCCCGAAATTTGCGAGGCGTAACCTGGTGCAAGGTTTCAGCTAGCAAGGCTTGGAACAACTCTATGCTGTCTAGGCCATTTTGCCCTGCAAGAGTTTCTGCTGCTACTGAAGATCTTACCACTCTTCGCAACTTTTTGGAACTCCAATCCACGATCCAGCAGGCTGCAGGCTTTTGCTCTAGGAGGTCCTGATGCCCGAGGCACAGAACGTAGCCCCCCTGTGACTCCCCACTTTCTCGGGTTCCCCAACCAGCATCTGTTACACAAACGATGCGCCATTTTGTGATAGGCACATGGCTAGGAAATTTCATCACGAGTTTGTTCTCTTTCATTTCCCGGAGAGTTTTGTTGTACAGTGTCACATGGGCGACCGTTCCCTTTTCTTGTGCCCCTTGCAAATAGGACGCGAGGAATGCTTGGTCCGGGCGCGTATGGTTTGCAACCCAGGCCAACTGGCCGGCACACGTTCTCAAAATGCTCTTGTCGGTCAGCTTTGTTGAAGCAGTGCCTAAGGGCTTAGTCGAGACGGGTCCCAAACTTTCAATATAGGTCTCCTGCCCAACTTCAATGCTATGATCAAGAGGGTTCTGTCTTATTTCAATGCCCGTGTAACGGATGGTATGGGTTCGATAGTCTCCAAAGGGCAACACTTTGCGAAGACGTTTCAACACCTCATCCATTTCCTTTTCACCTCCACCGATGATATCATCCACATGTACCCCACATACACCTTTCAACACCTGTTTGATGTGTAGGGTAAAGAGGCAAGGATCAAGTTGACTTTGAACCAAACCTACGGAAAGCAGTTCGCGTTTCAATCGCAAGAACCAAGCTCTGGGAGCCTCGGCTAGCCCATAAGCTGCTTTCTCTAGGCGTAGGAGGTCCTCTGCACTCAACCCCATCCACTCTCGAATTTCGTCGGGTGGTTTGAAGTACACGTCACGGCACTGGGGATCACCTGACAGGAATGCGGTTTTGATGTCTGCTCCCCAAAGTACCCAATGTTGGCTTGCACAAATCGAAAGGATCAAGTTCTTGGACTCTTTTCTAAGCGTAGGGCTGTCAGTTGCAATTTTTCCAAGCTCAGGGTCCTGCCAACCTACCAACACAAGGCGTGCTTTTGGGGTTTTCTGTTTGACATCGGGATCACTTGATTTCTTCCATGTCAGAACCCAGCGGGCACGGATTATGCGCTCTGGCGGTATTCCTTTGCTGCGGCACACAGAGGTGACTTTGTTCTCAACCCATGAATTCCACTCCTTGTTCATTGCTTTCCTAAAGAGTATTTTGTCTTCTGGATTGAGTCTTCTGTAGGACACTTCTACCTTTCTAAGCTTCGCCTGAGGTGTCGCGGCATTTGCAAAACACTCTTCCAGCACACTCCACAAGCACAGAGGATTATCTGTTATATCTTCAGGCATTATGTCCAATGACACTTCACTAAGAAATGCTTGTTCTTCAAACATGGCTTCTACCTTAAGACAATCTTCATCCTCATCCATGGGTACTGGAGTATCCACGGCTTGCGAAGGCTCAGGCTGGCTCGGCTCGGCTGGATCCACGGAAGATCCATGGGTAGCAAGGTCTGAGGCTGGAGGCAACACATCACTCGTCTCTTGCATCGGCTCTAAGCCGCCCTCCAAACTAGCACTTTGGTTTGGCTGCTCATCAGGGGGGATGACACTTGGTGTGTATTCTTCTTCTTCATCGCCCTCTGGGATAGGCTCAAACAAACGTCTACGGCTGGCTGGTGGCTCCGATGGCTGATTTCCGATGGGATGCTTGCTGCCTCGATCGTGATCGATCTGCATCGGTAAGGGGGTATCACCGCCCTCTCGGTATCGGCTGCCGCGATTTCCTTCGGCTGCACGTTGTTCCCAGTAATTTCCATCCCGGGTGATGCGACGGCGAACCTGTCTACTAGATTCTACGTCTTGTAACTCATCTTCTTCTGCATTAAGTTGAAAGTCATCATCACCCGGCACATCCTGGGTTAGGTCTTGGAATTGGCCCCCAGGTCCACTTAGAAGCTGCCTTGCACTTTCAAGCTCCGGGTCAAGACTCCCTGAATCAAAGCTTTTTGAAAGGGCACGGAATTCTGCTTCGTCCTGTGGTATAGGTCTCAGAGACTCTGGGGAACATCTATACAGGCACCCGTTGTATGAAACCCAAATGACCCTTGGAATAGGTCCTCCACTCAAGGTTTCAGCCCCAATGATTTTCCCTGGCCCCAACCAAACACCATGTCTAGTCGACAAAAGACCTCTTGCTCGTCTCCGGAAAATTTAAACCATTTGACCGGTAATGTAGGGACCTCTCATGGGACGTGACTTTGCAAGAAGGGCACGGCGCCATATGCTTTTAGCATGCTCCTCATGAAATGCTAGAGCAGCTTGTTCACGTAGATGCACTTTGGCGGCAAACGTAGCGTCGGCCAACACTTGACTTTGTGAAGCCAAGTTTTGTTGCTCACCAAGGTCACTCAGTAAACCTGCATGACGGCTTTCCCTTCCTAGAAACCACTGTGAGGGAGAAAAACCACACTTCCTGAGCTGTTCGTTTCTCGCAGTACAGCACGACTCTATGGTTTCTTCGGGTGGCCTTGATGTAGTTCTCCAAACACGGCGGGCCATGTTTCTTAGGATTCGGTTTGCCAGCTCGACTCGGCCAATCTGCCAATGGCTTTCAGTAGCTGTGCTCAACAAGGCAATTGTGTTATGCTCAAGGTAACTCTGAAAGTCATTAGACAACCAGTTTCCATCAGGATCCACATAGACCGATTTAGGAGCCCCATAGGGTCTAATCCAGGCCTGATGAAATACTTTGGCAGCTTGGCTTGGTCCTGGTGGCACGATCACTTGTTGGCAAAAGTCAGTGGCGAGGTCCACACAAGTCAGCACATTGAATTTTATCTCCACCATTTCACCGGATGAATTTTCCCTTTTGAGTTCAACCTGTGCCATATCTAGGCCTACTATTTCATTAGGGACATCGGTATGGGAGATGGTGGCTGTGCGTCGGCTGGGTGGCACTTTGAGTTCTTCGCACACTGAGCACTTGAAATCACGAATTGCCTGCACGATCGAATCACTTGCCTTGCATCGGTGTGCAAGCGTAGCATCTGTTCTACACTGGAATGCCCAGTATTCACATGCAATTTGCTCACTAAGGCTTTATCTCTGCTAGGCACACGGATTTCTGCTTCGGGTTGATCGGGCTGGTCGGGCTGATCGGGGTCGCCCTCTTGGCTTGAATCGGCTTCGTCGTCGGCTGGCTCGCTATCGCTTTCGACTTCGGCTGCCAGCACATCCATAGCACGCACAGGCTGCTCATCACAGGCACGTAGCAAGGCTTCCGTTACCACTTTACAGAACTTGTATGGATAAGTCTCTGCAAACGCGGTGAGATTGGTTCCCTTAAACTTACCTTCCAAGTGCGCATGCGAAATGCATCCTGGGCAACGGCGCTTCTCTAAGGACTCGGCTAGTCCCCGGCACGAGGTGACAATGCGAGTAGGCTTAAGCACAGGTTTTTGACTTTTTGGACATTTTAAGCCTAAACTGCACTGATCTATTCTCACCTCATACACAGGTCCTAAATGCAACTCTTGCCATGCATCCGAAGTGAGAGGGTTCTCACCATGCGAATGACCTCCCAGGCTCACTTGCAATCTCCAAGCATCTGAAACGGCTTGCAAATATTGGCGTGCAACATCACGTTCCTGTTGGATGGCTTTGCAAGTGTCCTGATTTCGTGCCATGTTGAATCGAGACCACGGTCCCCAGCATTTGCACGGCCATGAGAACCACACATGCTTGGGTTCCACACACGAAATCAAGGCAAGTAGCAATCTTCTGTCCTTGGCTTTAGTAAAGTCTTGCCCGTATTTCAAACCAAGTTTGATTGAATTACAGCCGGATCTGTCATGATACAACTTAGCTAATGGCGCCTTCCCTGTGAACACTTCTATCATTCCCACCTCCTGGCTTAAGGCTGGCGCTTGGGGTCCTAGCCACTGGGAAAGCTCAGAGATTGTTTCCTGGGGGTGTTTCACAGCTCTTGAAACCTTCAAGTTTATCGGAAGGGCCTTAACCATGTTCACTTCTTCAAGCAGCAACTGCTTAGTTGAATTTCTGAGGTTCTGAAAGTCTAGTTGTGCCCAATCTACTTCTTCATATAGGGCTTCAATAGCAGTAGTTGCTTCTGGCGTTTCGTTATCGCACATCAGGCTTTCAGGGAATTCCTCAGAAGGGCAACAGAAACAGGTTTCTGCTGTGTGTTGTTCACTTGGCAGTGCGGGCTCTTTATAGCTGGCTACCGGGCGGATCAAAAACAAAGCCAGATCTACAGGCTGAACCTCTCGTCTCGCCATGCCTGCGGTACGGTGTGTCCACAAGATGGGGCTTAGGGTACCATGTTTGTCAAGGCTCAAGATGCAACACTGCACGTCTGTGGTGGCACACAAATTGGGCACTCGCTCTTTGCGGGGCTTGTATGCAGTGAAGGCATGCGACACATGCTTTGCAACTTCTTGGCCGACAAGGACGCCTAGCTCATCCCGGTGATCTTCAACAAGGATGATCCCATTTTTGGTGGATTTTACCAAGGCTTGGAAGGCACGTTTCTGATCACACTTGGTGGCAGGTTTGACTTTGGCCCGTCCTGCCTGCACCTCTTCGGCCGTAGGTTCACGTTGCTTGAAGGCAGTGAATCCTCTCCGAGCCGATCCAGGGGTGCTTCTCTTACTTTCTGATGTTGTCCAGGAGTCCCGATGGGTTTGAGCTTGCTCCTCGGGCTCCACAATCTTCTCGTCCGACGGCTCCACGTAGGGCTCGTAGTTGCTATCGTCCATGACCAGAGTCTCGCCTTCACGACGGTTCTGGCGAGGATCACGTCCTGGCTGCCAACTCTGATCCAAGCCTTCATCCAAGAGCGGCATCATCAAATGCCCGTTGGCGGCTTGTTGAAGTGGCACCCGGATCATCCCATGCTTCTTGCTGGTGATGGTGAGGTTGCCCATGTCCAAGGTGGCCTCCATGCCCTGCAACACTTTACGAGACAGCAGGAACGGGGTTTTACCTGGGATCACGTAGGTGGTGATGTAGCCCCACAATGACCCAAGCTTCACCAGCCACTTGAGGCCTTTTGTGGCTCTCTCCGTGTGGCCGTTGAATCCCTTCAGCTCGACTGGAGGCAGACTGACCTCCTGTGGAGCTGGCACTTGCTGACTGATGAAGTGCTTGGTCAGGGCCTCGACGGTGTCCTCTCCAACCACACTGGAAGTGCATCCCGTGTCGATGATGGCACGGCCGATCGGGATCGAGTTGAGCAGCACCTCCATCTCGTCGGTATTCACCATGTAGTTGAACTCGGTGATGAAGGACTCGCCGGCGAGGTGGGCCTCTTCCTTCCGGACAGGCTTCCGGTCAGCGCCTTTCTTTCCTGCGCCTTTTCCCGGTTTCTTGTCGTACTTGAAGACTGGCTTGGCAGACCCATGTGACGGACCGCTGGGATCGCTCTCCTGAAGTGCGACCACCGGCAAGTAGGGCTGCCTAGCTCGCTTGATCTCGCGGACCTTCTTCTTCGACTCCTTGTAGGTCCTGTAGCTCTTCTTGAACTCTTTCTTCGCCTTCTGCTGGACTGCGTAGATCTCGGCCAGCTCTTCTTGCTCCTCGGGGTCCTCCTCGGGGTCGTACTCATCCTGGTAGACCGCATTGACCTCTTCGTCGGAGTCCTCGAAGTCGGGCTCGATGAGTTCGCTAGAGTCGTCGCCGTACTCCATCGCGTAGACCTCCCGCTTGCCCTTGTGGGGCAGCTGTGGACGTTGCTCCGGGCGGCGATCTTCCATGTCTGATGCGCGCATGATGCGCTCCACATCCTGAAACCTGGATGAACCTCCCGTAGCCCGGATGACCTGAGCGCGCTGCTCCCGACTGAGGCCAAACTTCCGCATGAACAGGTGCCCAAGCACTGATTGCGGGAACACTGGCCTGGGGCGCATAGTGGATCTCTCCAACGTCCCCAACAGTCGCTGCATTCGCGTGTCGTCCTTCGCATCCTTGGGGTCCACCTCATCCTCTTCTCGAGGTCGTCGAACACCACGACCTGAGCTCCGTGTGGATCCGGCAGCAGTACCGGCTCCATCAGCACGATGACTACGGTGGCTCCCGCTTCGCACAGAACCTTCTCGTTCTCCAGGGCTCGCCGAAGGAACCGATGCAGTGTCTGCGGCAGCAGCTGCATCAGGAGTTTCACTTCGGGATCCATCCTCTCCAGATTCCTCCACGCTGGAGTCGTCGAGGGGGTTGGCCTCCTCGTCGACCTTCTTTCGCCTCTTCTGCCTAGAGGTCTCCCGCTCCTGGGCTATGAGCGATTGTACTCTGCTGAGCTGGGTCTTGAACCTCGAGGCGAACGCTGTAGCGCCTTCGTTGTTGCGCTTCTTGAGGAGGAACATGAACTCATCTATCGCCTCGTGTAATTCCGTCTCTGGCAGATACTTGTAGTGCTCGTCCAGGGCCTTCAGCACTCGAAGCCAACCTTCTGTGCTCCGCAACGTTGACACCGTGAGGTGCTCCGTTGCCCGCCAGGCTTCTCCATGCAGACGCTGCAGAAGCCTGGGTCCAGCCAGATGCTGGATCTTGTCCTCCAAGCCGGCCACTCCAAGAATGACCTTCCGCCTGAAGTCCCGATAGCCGGAGGGTCGGCCATCAAAGCTCAGCTCCCTGAAAGGGTCCCGGGCTTCCATACTGCTGTGACCAGCAGCCTACCGCTTTCGCGGTCCTGAGCAGTGCAAACTGCGTGATGGGCTCAAACAGCAGGATCGTGTCCTGCTCCGCTACCATGAAGAACCGTAGGCGCAACGCACCTCCATTGGTTTTCTCCTTAGCCTTCGAATGGCGGTCAAGGGGCCCCTAGTGTACAGCCAGTGGCAGCGGTGAGCACATCTCATGATGCACCATGCTGCATTTTCACACTATGGGAGGGCGGCTACTCCAATTATGCACAATCACAGGATTAGGGTGTAGTGGCGCTATCTCTGAATAAACCTTTAATAAGGTCTTATCATAGGCGTATCAAGGCTTTAATAGGGATTTATACAGTACTTATCCACAAAAAATGGATAAGCCCTTATTAAGACCCTAATAACTTGAAGAAGGCAATAATAATAAAGTTTATCTATCCAAGCCTAAGCAGCAGATCCCTTAATGTTGACCCAGGATTAATAAACCCGTCCCATTATTAGGGGGTGTTCCCTCCAAAAGTGATGAATCCCCACTAAAAGGGGACACCCCCCTATTAATCACCCAGGGGTTTATTAATCCGGGGTTAACATTAGTGGAGAGCTGCAGCATGGTTTTACTTCAGGCCCTCTGCTGGTGGCAAATGGTCTTACGTGTTAGTGGGGTGACCGGCATTGACAGGTGTCAGGTAGTCAAGAGCCTTTCCATCACAAGTCACAAGCGAGTGCTTTTCCACTTGGTACGTTCGGCGCTTCTCAGGAGGGTGCTCCTACGCTTTTGGAAGCGCCTGGTTCCCCACGTTTCTTATTAAGAGATTAATAGCCCTCGAATAAGGCCTTCATAAGACCTTATTAAAACCTTATTAAGATCTATTAAGCGCTTATGGATAAGCCGAGGATAAGCTGAGGATAAGCCCAGGGTAAGCCCAGGATAAGCCGAGGATAAGCCCAGGATAAGCCAAGGATAAGCCGAGGATAAGCCCAGAATAAGAGGACCAGCTCGGGACGGCCAGGGCAACCGCAGAAAAACACCCAACCGGCTTGGTCGTGGCACTAGTCCATATACGATCGCCGTGTTAGTGAAGACAAGGCCATGAGCCAATAAGAATCATGTCCTTTCCCAAAGCTTATCCAACCCTTATGGATAAAGGAAGTAGCCCCCCCCTCATAGCCACCCCCCGATAGTCCATGATGATTCAAGAATCAAGGCGGATATCCGCAGCTATTTATGGTAGCTTGATGCATATTTCACTCAGGCCATCCTAACGGCGAAAGTGAAACAAAACAGATGAACTTTCCCACAACTTGAGGATCCAGAAAAGGGTCAGCGCATCCTCACAAGGTGCCCTGAGGAGCCTGAACACATGGTCTCGTGGCTTGTTTTCGGGAATATGTTGTTGTTTCAAGGGTCATGGAGACTCGCATTCGACCCTCCCAGGTAAGGAATTCATCGTGAATCCCAGCCGGGGCCCAACGCAATGATCCACTTACCTGTGGGGTCATCCAAACATAAAGGGCTGAATCATTACTAGCTCCAATACTCACCCGATGCCGTTCAATCTTTAGGCCCTTGTGAGGGACTTGCCTGTTTACTAATTACCGATCCCGGTAGTTACCGATCGCCGATCCCCAATGTAAGAGCCAACATACATATTTATTCAAGCACATGGCCCAAAATAACGGAAACACCTTCTTGGGGTAGTGACCTACGATTAGGAACCCAACAGAATGATTCGATTCCCGAGAGTAAATACTAGCCGACGTGATGGTTTCCCATTTCAGCAGTGCGAGACTCGCCTGGATTTCGATTTCAACCATCCACAGTCACGGGAGAGACAAGACCTGGATCCGAATCCAATCTAACACACCTCTCTCTCTAGCACCAACCTGAAAAAAACAAAACAAAAAGCGGGGGAACACCTTCTTGGGGGAGAACGGGAGTACCCTACGTAGCTCGTTTCAAGTTCGAGCCCCGAACCCCACCGGGGGTGCTGAACCAGTTGGCGCCCCCGCATGGCGCCGGGCGCCGCCAGACGCTCCAAGCGCGCCTGGCGCGGTTGCGGAAGGGCTTCGATGGGACGAGCTGTGATCACAAGACACACATCCTCTCAGGGTCAAAAGAAATGCTTAAAAGGCTGAACCGAAAATAAGAATAACACATACTCCAAAGATGGAAGGGCTGAGCAACTAGAACTCAGTTGGCAATTGTGAGGCTTTCGTGTCATTGTTCCAAGACAAAAAACAAGCAAGGAAAATAAGAAAAACATCCTCTCCGGATCGAAAGCAAAATAATTGTTGAGGGCTAGATGGAGATTACACTACGCAGAGATGTCCTGTGTGCTGCAATCACCCCTTTGGGGGGATTCAACAGCCCAAAAGCTGAGGCTGAAGTTGCTCCAAAACAAAGAATGGCTCAATCCCAACAGGGACTATGAGGGCACAACCCTGCAATTGGAGGTGTTTGCAACACCCAACGCAAAAATTACTTGGTTGTGGGTCAAAACTAGGTAACCAAAATGGAACCCTGGTTCATGGAACGAAGGACTAAAAAGCTGCGGTCCTTTGGTGGTTAAACCAAAAAACATACCCACTTCGGAACAAAAAGGACATGGTCCAAAGACCGAGATTTTTCGCCAAGGTGGCCCAGACCCAAACAGTGATCCAAGTCCAGGAACTCAAGTGAAGATACTTGAAGTTGCTTTAACGACCCCCCTGCAAGAAAAAGTGAAAAAATGGGGGTTTAGTGGAAAACCCAACTTGATTTCAACCAAACAGTTCAAGTCTAAAGATCCAATAGCAGTCAAGGATAGCACGTCTTCTTGGCAAGTCCCCCTTCCCCAGTTCCAGTTTGATTCCTTCGGCCTCCACACCATGTCGTCGAAGAGCAGTCACCTTCGGCAGGGGCGAAAGATTCAAATGGGTTGAGACGAGAAAGTGAGCCTAAATACTCAGAATGGGGTAAGTTGTGGGATGCTTTGAAACCAAATTAACTAGGATAAAACTGATCCAGCATAGCCCCGTTGCCCTGGCTATTTTCGAGGAACTGATCGGGTTCAGACTTACCCCGCCACCAAACAAGAACAACCTCCTGCAAACATGCGCAATTGCCTGAACAAAAAACGGTCTCTGGGCTGGGCTGGGCGTGTTGAAACTAGGCGGGTTTGTCTCAAAGGGAACCCCGAAATGGGCGTCGGCTTCCGTTTGGCCAACCCCTGGCCAACCCAAGGTCACCACTTCAAAGGAACCAACTGAAGGTCTTCGGAAGCCCCAAAACACCAAACTTGCAGATGTTCCTACCACATTCAGTTTCCCTCCAATTGGTTTTCGGTGGTTTGCAAGTTGGAGGTTTTCCATATCCATCCTCCAAACAACCAGCCTACCGGCTACCCCCCCATCGATTCCCTTTAACACCAAGGGGGAAATACACAGCATTCACTTCAGCAATTGGGAAGTGATCGCATGGTGTTGGTCAAAATCTTGCACCACTGAAGACACTATGGTTGCAACCACAGTTTGTTGGTTTTCTTGTTGGGAATCAAATCATTCCCGTGGGCTTCTGAGCGGTGGTGCGAGACTCAGATTTCGATTTTCAGCCATCGGCACTAGATTTCTGTTTTTTGGGGGTATGTACTTTTGGGGTGTAAAAAAAGCAGAATATACAACATGCCTTGGCAACCCTTGTGCAGCTTGCAGTACATGTAGCACCCGCAACATATGCATACATCAAGGCCTTGAGCCTACAGCATCGCGCCCAAAAAAAGTAGTGCTACACTGCCGGTGTGATACACTCACAGGTTTAAATTTCAGGTAAACAGTAGCTCCAAGTTTAACATGGCAGCGCAGCACACGGTTACACACCTGGGCAGGATCTGGCGGCCTTTCCATACACCACGCAACTGGCGGCCCAACAAGAGATCACCGCCACGGGTCACAGGAGAATACACCTTCGAATGGAAGTACAAGATGACATATCTTGGACACGACCCCGCGTACTGACTGAGACAGTCAGAGCAATCAGGACAAGTTACAAACGACCAACTGGAGAACGCAGCACCTTCACAGCAGGTGGCAGCAACTGAGCAAAACCTACACTACGTCTTGGTGGGCACACGCGATGGAACAGCACCTACAATATGCGAACACAACATGCAAGGCAACGGTTTTGAGACATGGCGACTGACACATGCAAGGTACTCCATGGAGGATTGCGTAGCTTACAAGGCTGCTAAAACCACGACTTGCTGAACAGAAGTGCGAAAAGAGCTTCACAACATGGGAGTTCCCACTCCCTAAGTACGAACAAAACAACAACACACTACTACCAGATGCAGTTAAAGTTAAGATGGCAATGCTGCTCAATGAGACAGAAAAGGCCACTACAGCAGCACTTATAGTTGCAGGCAGGAAACATCACAACATATGCGCAAATGAGATCTCTGGTGATCGAGTGCTACAGAGCAGCATCATCATTCAACAGGCTACAAGCAATCACATCAGGCAACCACGACAACCAAGGACCAGCACGGACATAGGCGCAAAGTGGTACAAAAAAGGCAAAGGAAAAAACTAGAAGGGCAAAGGAAAGTACAACAAAGGCAAAGGCCATGGCTGCTAGGGGAACAACTCCCACTACAACGGCTACAAAGGAAAAGGCAAAATCAACCGGTTGGACAAGGAAATCTTTTCAAAGGACAACAAGGATTCAGCAAAGAAAAAGGATACAGCAACAAAGGAAAAGGCAAAGCGTACTACAACAACCAACGAGGAGGAAAAGGAGCAACAGGAAAACATGCAAGAAATGTTTGCTACAGATGTGGACAGCCAGACACATGGCCAAACAATGCAGAGTGGCGATTTACAACTGCGACACTGGCAACTTCGACGCGCAAACGATTAGACAGATGACCGGCACAGTCAAGCACACTATGACAGCATTGGCACCAGGATCAAACACAGGTACAACAGCTAGCGCTGCCAGAACCAGCAGATTCATCAGCACTCCGGATTACAAGAAGTAACAGTTGCCATGAGTGGCACAGCGCATCAACTCACAGAAAACAACAAATGGGGCAGCCTTGTGACTGAAAGCGGTGCGGCCACACAGGTATGCCCCCCATGGTTTGCAACAAAATTTCCGCTACAGCAACTTGAGCGTGGGTCAGGACCGCAGTTGAGAACAGTAACCAACCAACACATGAAGCTCTTCAGGTACAGATGGGTTTGCGTGACAAACCACAGCGGACAACAGATTGTCATACCTTTCTACGTTTGTGAGATTAAACAGCCAACTCTTTGAATTACAAGGCTGGTGGAACAAGGCTTCCAACTTACACTGCATGACAATCCAAGACAACGGCGCAATAAAGAATTAAACAGCACACTGGAGAACAGAGACGGCCTGAAGCCCCAGCATTACCGAAAGGAACAAAGTTACAGATACACAGCACACAGCCAGTAGCACCGACAACAACACCTACACCACAAGGTACAGCAGACACAGGATATGCAGGAGACTACTGCCAGTTCAATACAAAAGGTGAACTTGTCAGAGTACACAGACAGTGCAGGAAGGCAGTCTGCAAGAACACAGCGTCCAGCTCGAACAGAACAACTTGAGGACTACAGGAGAACAACCATCAGATTCAGGGATGGCACAACGCACGCATTTGAGGACAAGTGTCAAACATCCAAACAGAGCACAGCAGCAGATGTGGGAAGGAGAAACAGTCTTCAGGATCAGGAAAGGCACGACGCTGCCGAGACACTGCAGCAACAGCTTACAACAAAGACAGCCAAAGAGCGCGCCGCAGAAGGTCAGTCACACCACAAACAATTCAGTACAATCCAACCACCAACAAATCAGGAGTCAGCAGCGCCACACATCACCAGAGATGCAGCTGGACAAGGACTTCCACATCGTTCAGAAGTACATCCTGGAGGAGACCACTGGTACAGAGAAGGCCCCTGCTGGAAGAGGCATTTTACATGCCAACCGGAAGTTACCATGTGCTTGTGGATTCGGATGGAATAAGGGCTGGCTAAGGGTTGGAGAAGGGATGTTTGGAAACGGCCATGTGCTGCCTGACCCGGCCGCGTATTCAGCTTTCAGTGCGCGCCGCACCAACATCGAGAATCAGGCGACCGTGCCACCTTGCAATCACATATTTTGGGAAGAATGAATGCCGGAAGATTGTTGTTGACAGTGCGTCCGCATGTAAAGCTTTGCGCCATTTCCCACATGTTTTCTCCGCAGACACGCCTGCGGAGGCCTGTGTGACCAAGGGAATTGCCAACACACAGCTTGGCGCGTCAAGGGCCTCGGATTAGCATAGCAGCTTTCTCTTTTAACGTGTCAAATGCTGGACCAACCATCTCAACGACCTTTTTAAGCCTTTAAGTGCCTAAACAAGCATTCATTTGATTTGGCCAACCGCGCCAGGCAATGTCTTATTAAGCACTTAACAAGCACAGGATAAAACCTTAATAAGGCCATAATAAGCCCTTAAAAGGTTCTTATGGATAAGCCAAGGATAAGCCAGGATAAGCCAAGGATCCGGGCCGGGATAAACCAAGGACAAGCCAAGGATAAGCCAAGCATAAGCCAAGGCAAGCCAAGGATAAGCCGAGGGTAAGCAAGGATAAGCCGAGGATAAGCTAAGGATAAGCCAGGGCAAGCCAAGGACAAGCAAGGATAAGCCGAGGGTAAGCAAGCTAAGGATAAGCCAAGGACAAGCAAGGATAAGCCGAGGATAAGCTCGGATACCAAGGATATGCCAGGATAAGCCAAGGGTAAACCAGCGTAAGCCAAGGATAATCCAAGGATAAGTAAGGGTAAGCCTAGGATAAGCAAGGACAAGCAAGGATAAGCAAGGATAAGCCAAGAAAGCCAAGGGTAAACCAGGATAAGCCAAGGATAATCCAAGGATCAGCCAGGACAAGTCCAGGACAAGCCGACGTGCAAAGTTGAACAGAACCCAAATTCCAAGGATAAGACAAGAGTAAAGATGAGTTCTGATTAATTATAAAGGCCTTAGTAAGCATGCTACCTAACTTTTCCCTTATTGCGCCTTTAATAAAGGCTTAAGTTCTTTTTCTGGAAAAGGGCCCGTTGAGACCTTATTAATGGCTTCATCGGGCTTGCCAAGCCCTTGTTACGGCCTTGTCCTGAAGTGCGCTGACAAGGCCTTGTGAATAAGCCCATTAGACCCCCCTTTCCCCAGGACCTTTTCAGGGGTCCATGAAGACATCAAGCGGCTTACACTTGGAGACAGACGAAAGGTAGAACCAATGGGAGACGAAAGCAACATAAAACTTGTAGAAGAGGAGTAGACAACACAGCCAGCAAAGACTCAGACAGGTCTGGTCTTGGACAGGACAAACTTCGAGGAATATCACAAATTTGCCGCACAACTAACAACAACAAGGCAAAACAATGTGACACACCTTCCTTACAGGAATTGGTGTCCAACATGTGTGAAAGCAAGAGGCAAACAGAACAACCACCCAAAGCAACACAGCAAACTTCCAATCATAGAGCTCGACTTCAGCTTGATGATAGCAACGTACATCCAACACACACAGCAATTGACATCCAATCTGGGATGATCATGGCCATAAAAGAGGATGCTCTTCGACTACGCTGTCACACAACTACAGCACTTCCTCGTTGAATGTGGAAGAGCAACCCACACCATACTACATTCAGACCAGGAGGACTTTCTCACAGCTTTGATCACGACAGTCGCAATCAAGAATGGCAACACCAAGACAAGAAACTCAGGAGCAACACAGCTCAAAATCACAAGGAGGAGTAGAACGAGCACACAGAACATTCTTTGTACAAAACAGAACACTTAAAGCAATAACTGTAACAGGGGCATCCCAATGGAACACTCACTCATGCCTTGGGGAGTCCGACACAGCGCATACATTATGAACAGGTATGCAACTCATAGCAACGGGTGCACGAGCTACTTCAACAGATGAGACACACCACTTTGCGAGTTTGGTGAGACAGTGCAGTACATGGTGCCTACAATCAAACAATAACTCGAGCCAAGGTTCTTTGCAGGAATCTGCCTTGGCAAGGATACAACCGCAGGCAAACCCATCATTGGGGTTTACAACCGGATTGTCAGAGCAAGGACAACCGGAAGGCAGACAATGCCTCGCAAGTACACCCAACGAGTACTGGGCTGTGGCAGCACCAGCAACAAGCAAGCCACCTACACCACAGACGGATGCAGCAACGAGCACAGCAGCAGCAGGTGAGAGATAGAGCACAGAACGCCGAGTGAAAAGCAAGCAAAACAGAAGAAGACAATTGAACCAACATGACCAATGGCTACATCACAAACACATCAAAAGAGGCCAGCATTGCCAGCGCCACCGCCTACATCATCCACAAGAGAAAGAGATGCACAATTGTAGGCAGCACGCACGACAACAGAAAGACAAGCGCTGGAACGACCTACAACAGCAGAACAACCAAAAGGCAAGACGAGAATCAATGCCATTAAGTTTACAACAAGAGATGGCAAACAAATGGAGACCACATCCAAAGAGGGAGGACACACAAGAGATTGAAAACGAAAGGATCCGACAAGAGCCAATCATACACGACACGGAAGGCTTGGATTTGTCTTACATCATCCCGAGCAACAAGGCTTTTTGTGCCTGACAATCCTTGTACAGCTTGCAGTACATGTAGCGCCCACGACATGCATCGCGCCCAGACGAAGGAGTGCTACACTGCCAAGTTTAGTACACTCACAGGTTCACACTTCAGGTAAACAGGTCAACAATAGCTCCAAGTTTATCATGTGTATATATACTTATGAATAAATGGATATACAATATATCTATATATATATATATATATATGTCGGCTCTTGGAAGTGATGATATGTCAGTTTCCCGCTGATGGTTTGGGTAGGTGGTTTGGTGGCGATCACGCCAAACCAGCAGAAACCTAGAGCAAAACCGTTGCCCCATTCATTGGCTATGACCTCACTTTGAATAAAATTCCCTGGCGAGCTTTTCTGAAACTGCCGCCCCCCTGCGCCCGCCAGTTCTGGGGCTTCAAGCCACCAGCGATGCCACCGCAGGTTGGCCCAAGGCCCCCAGAAGACGCTCGACCTCCGCTTTCAGCACCCCCTAAACACCAAACAAGAAACCCGGCTCCAAGGGAAAAGGGCAGCTCTGTGTTCGAAGCCGCAGGGCACCCAAGCTTTCGGGCAGCCTTTTCTGGGGTATGTTGACCTAAGATATCCTGGAGGGTTGCCACCCGAAAGGGAAAAAGATTCGGGAAGCGGGGCGTGTGAATCCTGCGTCATTAGGGAGCTTTGTCCGACCTCATGTCAGCCTCGGTGGATATTTGCTTTTGCCCCGCTGACACACTGACCTGGGAATTGTGTAAGCAACTTTACCAATATGGTGCCCCATGTCATGGTAGATGACGGTACAATGTCACCTGTGGTTCTTCACAACTTTCTTCTCTTGGCATGCCCTTCGACACAGCCACGCTTCCCCAACTCATTCCCTTCGCCCCCAAAATCAACTGTGATTGAAAAATCATCTCTTCTTTCTGTGGCTTGCCAACCAATGGTTGGCTTGCCAACCAATGGTCATCCCAGGGTGATCGGATTCATTTTTCACCCCCACGCCCGTGCATGCGCGCACGAGGCAGCCGCAGAGAACTTTGTCTTTTTTCCTCGCGCGAGCAACTGCCACAAGGTCCACCTGCGCCGGGGAAGGGGTAAGGGACATCGACAGAATCTTGGGAAATAACTCTAAATCAGCTTCCCCCTTGGTTTGGAGCCGAATCAGTGGTTTGGTGGTTAAAAGGTAGTATATTTTTTCAATCAAGAACGGGGGCGTCAAATCCAAATAGAACCACCAATCCAACCACCAAATCGAAAAGGGGGAAGCTAAAGCTAAGGCAATGGGTTTAAAAAGGGGGAACCTACCCCAAAAAATGGGGTTCCCTTTGGAACACAATCAAGAAGGGTAAGTGGCAAGGGTTGCCGTTCTAAAGGGTGCCCGGAAAAACCTTGTCGAAAAATCCTTTACAAAGAAGCAAGCACATTTTGGAGGCGACTTCGGCCAAACAAGTCCTGCTTTTGGGGATTGAACAATTTTGTTTGATGGGTCAAAGAGACACTGCACAAAGCTCTGAACCCGGGCAAGTTATTCTATTTCCCCCGCCTGATCCACAAAGAAACCTTCCCGTACAACGCCGCAACCCCCTCCCCCACAAGAAAACAAGACACACATGTCACAAACCTCCTGTGTCGCAACCCGAATTTCCGGTTGCCACCCTTTTCACACTGGAAAAAAAAAGCGCCCGCAAACGCGGGCGCGCGAAAACCGGAGCGGCGGCTTGAGGGCCTCCACCTCGTCCCAAAGCGAGGGCAGCTGCCCAAAGCGCAGCGACCCGAAGGCCCCGCGGAAGGAGGCGTTGGGCATCACCTGCGGAGGGATGGTAGAGGTCTTTTTTTGCTTTTCCCTGGGGGGTTTTTGCTAGCCTGGTTTTCCGGAGGCCTTGCGACATCCCCGGCAGGCCGTGGAGTTGGCCCTCAATGGGAGGCAGTTGGGAGTTGCTGGAAGCTGGTTTAAGTTGAGGGTTTTGGCTGGCTTAGCGGATTGGGGTGGGTCTCGTGGTGGTTTGGGGTTGATTTAAGCTGACATCCAGGCTGCTGTTGGGCGGGTTTAGGGTTGATTTTGGGAAGACCAATCCTAAACGAGATCACTCCGCGCCGTTGTCATTTGTGACAATCCTTAAGGGGCCCATGGAGTATCCCCAGCGTCATCGCCTGGAACATCTCTCAGTCGATTCGTCTTCTTGCTCCCCGCACGCCGCAGCGCCAACTGGCCACGCTACCCCTGACGGAAGGCTCACAGCTCACTCCTTGGAGGACGCTGTCGCAAGGCGCCGCAAGGTTGCCCTGCGACTCCACAAGCGCGGGTCGGGCGTCGCGCTCGGCCACTCCTTCACTGCCGTTTCGATCTTCCAGTCTCAACTTCTTCCACGGGAGATATGAGATGAGCTCTTCTGTTTGCCGCGCACTTCTTTTGAACACCTACAGTACAAGGGCGCCAACCATCTGAAGGGGTACCTAGTTTCAAGTCCGGCCAAGGAGAATGCACTAAAATATTCCGCTTGAACCCCCCAGAAACACAAAGGGCTGAAATTCAACCGTCTCAAAAGTTGAACTGGTTGGTAGTTGCAAAGGTGAAAGGCCAACGGTCCTGCTGGGATGGGTGGGATGAAACCTGGTTGATAACCCACCTGCAACAAACTGATGCCTGGATTTTAAAGCCATTCACAGTGATAAAGATCAACCAAGGTTGCAAACATCTAGCCAAACTGGATGAATACTAGTTGATAATTGATAACCCAACAACTACCAACTGATGCCTGGGTGTTAAAACCATCCCGAGGTTGCGAACATCTCGCGAAGCTATCATAGTTCGCAAACTTTCTTAGGAACCCCAAACATTCCCAGACACTCCAATGTTGGGGCTACTTGCCAACATTCGCGAACATTGGCCTGAGAAGGAACGTTGGGGTTTATAAGGCCAAATATTGCTCTGAGAGGCATACATCTAAAATGTTGGTTCGACAAATGCATGTTCGACAACTCTCAAGCGAGTAACTCACGTTAAATCACGCCAAACCACGGTAGTACATGAATGTCCCCCAAATTTGGCACACATTTGGCCCCAAATGTTTGCCAAAAATAGCAGTCACGCCAAATCAAGCCAAGTCACGCCCAACCACGCCCAATCATGGCATCCGACAAAGTCATACATTCCGAGAAGCCCAATGTTGCTACATACCGAATGTTGCCCCGAGAGGCCTACCTTTGAACGTTACTAAATATGACCAACACGGACTGTGGAGTGGATTGCTCGTGTTTTTCTCACAGTTTTGGTCGCGAACCAGTGGAATGGCCAGTTGAAGCTTGTCCAGCAACATAAGCCATCCAACTGATGTTTTGCTAGGGGGTTCTGACTCATTCCCAACTGTTGAATCTCCACCTGCTGGACGAAATCCAGCAAACAAACCACTATACCTAGAGGATCATTCCAGGGGTTCAGAACCGCTCTTGGATCTCCCGCAGTGGATGGTGACGCGAAACCCGCACCAAACGGTTTCTGATTCGATCTTCAATGGAAATACCAACCAACCTTATTTCATTCCCATACTTTCTTAATTCGGTGGAGCAAGATTTGCGGATTGCGAATTCAACATATAGAATTCCTTATTGGAGAAGACCATACTCACAAGGGCAGTCCTGCGGATAGGCGCTGAACCCCCTACCGGCTGGTGCAGGGATTTGTCCATGCGCTGTATCGGGGCTGGAAAAATAGGGTGTCATCTTTTAGAACTGGCTGTCTTTCCGCACTCGTTTGAGGCAAGGGGGCAAGGTCCCCGAACGGTGCATCTCACGGTAGTACCTCCGCCCAAACCAGAGTTGGGATGGAAGTCTCTCAAATTACATGTTGCTAGGTCATCAAAGGTCATCAAATCTGTGCTACCTGAGGCGCCCGGAAACGACCACCTTTGGTTATCCCTTGGCGTTTCGTGCCTTCCCGTTGCCCAGCCCATTTTGGAGCCAATTTCGGGGTCCGAAAGTGGATGAGGGAAGCAAGCCAGCAAGCTAGCCATGGCAAAAATGGCACTCATGGTTATTCAAATTCTTTAGGGGAGGAACCCTCCAAAAGCTGAAAACCATGTTTCGCACCCACCAAAACCTGGACTTTTTGCCCTCCGCCGCCTCGGCCGAACCCAAAGCGGCGCCCCAACGCGGCGCCGTCTGGACCCCTCAGCACATGATTGTGGGGAGACCACCCACCAAAAAAGGAAACACAAAAACGTGTTGCTTGGCAATTGCTACGAAAAACACAAGAAGGAAATCTGCAAGTTCCTTTTGCTGTATATAGACAGCAATCAAAAACTTCTGAGCGCTGTGTAAGCTTAGGGTTGTGAGTTGCTGACATGCTTGCAGAACACTGCCTTTGTCATCGTTCTCAGGAACAGCGGTGTCCTGGTAAATGGGTGGTGGTCATTATGTGATGGATGCCAGGTAATTCCTAAGCCCGATTGCGCTGCAAGCACTTTCTCTGTAAGCTGCCGTCACTGACTTTGGCAAGGTGCAGCACTTGAGAGGCTAAGGCAATGGTCTGCGCAAAGCTCTCACGATGCTACAATCGCTGCTGCCAATGCATCGTGAAGTATTCCGCAACGAATTAGCACGCGACAACCGAGTCTCTGGGTTGCCTCTGCCAGCGCTTGTGGCCCGAGACCTTCCAGCAGTAGTGCGGGGTTTCCACTACGTTCCGGATTGCCATGGACAATGCCTGTACGAAGCTGTCATAGTCACATTGCGCGACAACTCTTTCACCCTGAAGCTCTCACAAAGCCGTAAGTATTGGGAAGCAGCTCGCCACGGATCGAATTTGAAAATCAGGTGCGCGGGACGGGCAGCAAGTCTGGTCTGTTACCGCGGGAAATTAACGCGCGCGGTTTTCACGTGGTGGCTCATTCGCCTGGCGAGTGCGAAGGTGCGAGTTTCAGGAACAAAGTGAAAATTGCTATGTACATGGACGAAAACACGGTTGCTGCGTATGTGAATTCAGCATGCGCTGAGAGCGCATGCCCTCCACGTCAGCACACCATTTAGGCTCCGTGCCTTGCAAGCTACTACAACGCAATGCTACCAGCGCGGATGACAAACTGAGTGAACGTGCGGCTTTGGTGTCTCTATGTCACCACATTACGTATGAGAAATGTGGTGATGGGTTTCGCCGTTGTTGCTGAAGTTCGCCGTTGGCAGCCGCAACGCAAGGGTAGACACGCGTAGGTCCGCCAATGATACCGACATGGGTGTTTTGTGGTGGGTGGTGCGCAGCCGCCAGTACGTCATGCGTTGACCTTTCTTTGCACAGACACTGCAGCACAGTCTTTGCATGGTGTCTTTGTAGCGCAAGGAGGTCTGCTGTTTCTGCTGCTGGTTCCTTCGGGATAATTCGGACGTCACGCAATATTGCTGGTCACCGTGCCAGTGATGCAGGGTGAAACCAAAAAGGTTGCCTCTTGTCCGCTCTATCATGAGGCGCACGTGTCCGCTGGAACATGCGCCCTAACGTGGCTCTCAAAACGGCGCAATGTCCCAGTGACCTTGCCCAGCAGCGCTGTCTGCCGGGACGCTGAACTCCATAGCTCCAGAAGAAACTGGGCACCAATGCGGAAAGACAAACCCTGGCCAGCATCATCGGGACCCGAAACCCGGGTAACCGGTAGGATCCGGACAGACATCTTTTTACCTTTCATTGGCGAGCTGGCGCAAGTGGGCGCGGGACAAACAGGCTTTCTTGCGTGCAAGCCCTGGCCAAGTTCTGTGGAACGCAAGAGCCCCCAATAGTCAAGGCCAGCGCTAACCCCCGCAAAGGACAATGCTTCTGACCGTGCCTGACATGGGCGCCGCGTGAAAAGAACTCTGCGCAGCGCGTCTAGTGGCATTGGCACAAGCAGTCTTTGTCTCAAACCTACCTGCGAACAGTCTGCAGAATCACGCACACGCTTGGATGCTGCCGGCACGCCAGCGCAATCATGTCTTGGTTTCTGCCAAAGCTCCACCCAGCCTTTTTTTTTTCAAGAGATCGGCCAAGATTCAAGCTAAATTGCATCTGCGACAATTGATTCCGCCGGGAATTGCGCCCAGCACAGCGTGATTCCCAAACGGCGCAATGTCCCAGTGACCTTGCCAAGCAACACTGTCTGCCGGGACGCTGAAGTCCATAGCTCCAGAAGCACTCAACTCAGTAGACTTCCTAGACGTATCACGGGCAGCTTGGGGACCAATGCGGAAAAAGCAAACCCTGGCCAGCACATGCGTGGGACTAGCCTCTATGTTGAAGCAGCAACTAGGTTGCCATCGCCTCTTTTCAGGTCCTTGTTTTGGGGGGACCGAAACATGGGTAACCTGTATTGCCCGGACAGCCCGCGCTGGACTCTTCGGATTAGCCTTGCATGGAGGGTGACGGAAAGTGAGGGCAGCGTCCAATGGGTCGGGCTCGCGTGAAGGACAAGGGGGTCGGCTTGGAAAACTTGCCTGAAAGGCATCTTCGACATGTCTCACGCCCAAAGCCCTATTTTTCCTTATGCCCTTATGCCCCAAAAAGTGGCGAGCCGACGCACGCGGGCGCTGGAGAACGCAGGCAAGCAGAAGTAGAGGTTTTCTTCCGTACAAGCCCTTGGCAAGTTTTTGGCACCCAACACCCGAGACCCACTAGTCAAGGACAGGATTGACATGTGACGCGACGGGGCAATTCTTCTGCCAGGAGACTAAATTCCCGTGACTGGGCTCGTGCTACGCCGGCAGGGCTCAAGAAGGAGCATCATTATCTGCAAAACTGCTACTCACAGCCGAAAGCTTCGCGGCACGTGCTTGTCAAGGTGGCGCTCAGCTACTGTGGCGCTCATGCGCTCAAGCATTCACGTGCGAAGGCAAGCACAGCCGCGGCCGCTATTGGACTCACGCACTGGATGGAGCCGAAGAATATCCACCGCTCCGCTCGCGCAGCAGCTGCAAGGGGAGTGTCAGCGGCCAACTCGTCTCTTTGGACAGCCGCTGCTTGAATCAGCAACAACAACTCAAGTTGCACTTGCGACGACAGCTGATAGCTGCGTCTGCGACGACTCGTTCGTTGCTTGACTTAAAGAGATAAGGCCACATGTTTCAGGCTAGCGCGAGCTCAACTGCAAATAACGCAAGCGTGCACGGAGACGGACCGCTGTGACTGGGAATCAAAGCGCTTCAGCGATCTTGCTGAATGATCAAAGGTGACTACGAATTCGGAAGCTTTTGCCCACGCACACCTGATTGTAGAGAATCCATACAACTCCTCAAAAAGCATGCCGCTGCATCAGCAACAGCTGGCCACCACAGAAATGTGAAATGGCGCAAGGAAAAGCCAGAAAAGGCGGCGTGAAAGATTGGGCAAAAAGCACAGCCGGGAGGGGCACATCAAGCAGGAAGCATGGCTGCCACCCCTCTGCACTCCCAGCTGAGTGCTCGAGCAGAAGATGCCCGGCAGCTGCGCGATGGCTGATCCTACCAATGTCCTGTTTGCAGCCTGACAAGACCTCGTTACGGCCCGCTCTGAACTTGACAATACCAATCAGTTGCGTTTGCGATGACACCTGATAGCTTCGTCTGCGACAACTAGCGCCAGCTTGCAACTGCAAATAACGCAAGCGTGCGCTGAGATGGACAGCAGTTCGGCCAAGGCCCGCCTCCTAGCAACCTGCAAGCCAAAATGTTCCCATCTGCAACGGTAGCCATTGGACTTGCTAGGAATTGGATGCTTACTCACACTCGAGCCAGTTTCTGAACACCTATATGCGCGCTGTAAGGAACCACGCTGATTTGAGAATGCAACTGCCAATTATGCAAGCACACACGGAGATGGACGGCTATGAGGAACAACCGCTCAGGCTAACGTGGCCCCAGCTCTGTGATTGCGCGGGCTCCCAAATGCGCGCGCGCACGTTGCAAGGAACAACCATACGGCTCGCTGATTTGAGCTGCGACTGGGAATCGGCATGGCTCCAAAAACAAGCAACCTCCCTGCAAGGCCAAAGCGGAGCCCAGCAAAGCTCGCCTCCTGGCAACCTGCTTGAACAATGAATCTCTACTGACACTCGAGCAGCACCCGCATTTGCAAAAGCTCAAGCAAGTTGCTAACGAGCCAACGTGGCCCCAGCTCTGTGATTCTGCGGGCTCGCAAATGCTCGCGCACGTTGCAAGGAACCACCAATCGGCTCGCTGATTTGAGCTTGCAAGTGCAAATAACGCAAGAACACATGGAGATGGACGGCTGTGACTGGGAGTGCAAGCTCCCTGCAAAACCGAAGAGGAGCCCAGCAAAGCGCGCCTCCTGGCAACCTGCTTGGACACATTCGGAAACGGATGCTTACTGACACTCGAGCTGCACCCAAATGCACAAAAACTCAACCAAATTGCTAACGGTCAGTCTGGCCCCTGCGGGCCCCCAAGTTTCTCCGAAACAGTTTGCCCCGAACATGAAATTTGCCAAGTAGACCTGTGGCGCACGCACGGCAGGGAAGCTCCAATGAACGTCGCAAGTACTCCTGCAGAGCCGGCAGCCTTCCAACCAGGTCAGAGAAAGAATAGGGAGCGCAATTTCTATCGTGATGGCGCTGCACTGGTTGCAAACTCTGTTGTCACGCAGCCCAGTCGCCACTCTGTGAGAGACCTGCTTCACGCAGCACGGTCTGCTGTATGATCGACATGTCACCTTTTGGCTACTCGCAAACAAAGGGGAGACTAACTGTCCGTCCCCGGTGATCAGCACTCGCACCAGTGGAACAGGTGGCGCTGCGCGTTTGTCCTCGCAAGTGTAAGTGCGTGCGCAAAACAGAAGCATGCTTGCTCGCACTTCACCACTTGGCTGCAGCTGGCTGACACTACCTGCTGCTGTCATACAGCTTGTTGTCATCTGTGCTGCGCGTCACCCGCGCTTTTGCTTGAACTGACCGCATACACCTTGAGCAGAACTTGGCGGCTCATCCCAGTATCAAGATCCTGCTTGGCTGGCAAGCTCAACTCATTTGCCGGGAACATGGAAATTGCTCTTGCTTTGCAATGGCAGAGGGTACAGCTGACACTGACACAGACGTATCGGCAGCAAGGCTGCTCGTTGACATTGGGCAGTGCGAATGAAACAAGCAAGGCGAAAAACATCGGACAGCGTGCGCTTTGTCCCGCAGCTTGCCAGTGGCCAAAAGTAACCAACTGAGTTTAGATGATGCCGTTGAAGCTATGCAAAGTTGCACAAAAGCGTTTGCGCGCGAGCTTCCAATTAAGCTGTGCAATGCAACAACCTTCGCAGCAGGCACCAATACCAAAGCATAGCGCATGACTACTTGGAGTGTTTGCAAATATGACTCGGTATCTGGCCTAGGCACCGCCGCGCGTGCAACTATTGACGAATCTCCCGCTTTTGGCAATATGACTCCATGGATTTGGGGCAATGCGCTGTCAGCAAGTCGCACCAAGCCCACTTGACGACTCTATGCTATGAGACATGGCCTCAACGGATCGTGCAACCCTACACGGACTCAAGCTGCAACCGCTGCTTGCGAAAGCTGCGGGGCCAAGAAACATCTGCAAAGCCTGCTTCCCGGGGCTAAGATAGCCCACACCTAAGTCCCAGGAAGCACGTTTCAAAACAAGCACTTCATGTGGTGCGCGAATCCGAGACTGCCAGCTCAGGAAGGAGCATTGGCAGCAGCAGCCGCTAATGTTGAGGCAGCTGCACGCATCGAAAACAAACGAATTCAGCCTGCAGGCCTGTTGGCAAGTCAAGCGCGGCAACTGTCCAAAGCTGGAGTCAGGGAGCAAACAGCTGCACGAAGCATTCATCATTGACTTCGAGCTCTCACATTGATGGCGCCACATCATGATGCTGCTCATGGTCCAATGTGGATGCAATAAAGCTGTGGCTGGGCCACAGCCAACGACAGCTTGGGCAGGAGGATGTATGTCTAATGCCAGGAACACCAGGACAGGTAGAATTGCATTCAAGGCCATGCGCGTGTGTCCTCCTAAGGCAGCGCTTTGACAGTATGGAAGCAAGAACACCACGGCCGGCGCGACCGAACACACGATGCATCTGCGGGTTGGAGGTTTTGTCTCAACAGCCACGACATGGGCAAGTGAGCCAAATACAGCGCAAAGCAAACGCTCTGCCCAGGTCAATATTGGGACCCTGTTTAGAGCCCGTCATGCTTGCCCCTGACACCGGCTGCAAAAACAGGAGGCGAGCTTGCGGAGCTCACAAAATGCGAATGAGGCCTCCTCCTTGGCAAAGAGCTACAAGTAGCGCTGTGCAACTGGCATTCGCTGGTGTGGAATGCCCACATGTCTCAAGCCGGCTGCAAATTCAAGCCAGTGGCCAAAACTCAAAGTGGACTGTTCGGCGCGCAAAGCATGAAGGCTTGTGCTGGAGGTGCTGGTTGAGAGAGGCCGGTCTTGCTGCTCAAGCGAGGCAACACCTGCTCTTGCTTGCAGCTAAAGACAGACAGTTGATTGCTCTCCTCAAGCAACGCTGTGCTTTAAGGCACGTAGACTGCCCAACAGCGTGCGCTGGCGCACAGCATGTCCGCGAAACTCTCCAAAGAAATTACTTCACTGGGCTGCCCTCAGATCTCCTGCTAACAAAACAAAAATGCTAAAAAGCTAAGGGGATGGCTGGGAGTCCGGGAGCAGCCAAGTTCACAGCCTCAGAGCCTCAGCACTTCTCGAGCCGGGATCCCTCGCAATGAAGGCCGTGTGCAAAGTTTGCTCCTGAAAGCGGACGACGCCAAGAGAGATACGAACAGACCCCTCTTACGCCATGCACCCATGGCCGGAAAGGCAGAAGACGCACGCGCTCTTCGAAAGGCCGCACGTGTTTTCCTGCGTCTCTTCCTGCTGACACACAACGTGAGGGGGCTACTGGCAAACTGGCAAGGTCAGAATTGCTGGAGCTGCTACTGTGTTCAGAGCCACTGCAAACTGATCGCAAACAGTGACATCCTCTCTGCGTCGTGCACAAGCAGTGTCTGGCTCAAACCTGCCTGCTGCAGGTAAACTCCTGCGCTCGTGGTTTCATGCTGCACATCGCTGCAGCACTTCACAAAGATTGTGGCAGTGGGCTGGGGTTGAACATGTGAGCAGCGTTCTGAACCCAGTTGCGGCCGAAGAGAAATATCAAATCCCTTCCGCGAAGGCTTCCGCGGACCTTGCGCGGGGTGAAAGGTTCCTTCCGCAAGAGGTTTGAAGAGGGAATCGCTTCCGCGTCGCTTCCGCGTCGCTTCCGCGGATTGAGAAACGGGATTGAAGTTTGTTTTCGTTTCTGCGCGTGAAGGAAAACTACAATTTATTGCTTTCGCGATTGAATCGTAGCCCTTCCGCGACCTGGGAAAAGTCAACATTTTGAAAACGATATTTCCTCCCGAATACTACTTTCAAGTGCATTTAGAACGTCGCTCATGTGGATTCTAGGTGGCTCTTGCTGGCATAGCAGCGGCTGAAATGCTGCCCTTGTGCATGGAATGTCCACCCCTTACAGCAGGTTGACATCCCCAACACTCACACCCAAGAACACGATGCAACCTGCCAAATGTTGAAAGGGCGCAACATTTAAACGCGGGTGATTAAATCACTTTTGGACTGAGAACACTCAGGAAGGATAGCTCAGGCTTTGCAGCTCTTGTTCGTGCCAAGCCTCGGAGTCCGAATCAACACAGAAGCGCAAAATGGAGAATCGGAGATGTCGCAGCCCCGCCTTGCTAGTGCCACGCTGCAGCGGTACAGGTCAAGTAATCACACATTCTCCAAACCAGGCTGCGCACTGGGTATTGCCTGGTCGAATCTCTTTGACCCTTTGCGACGGGTTCAAGTTTAAAGCGGCCATGTGTGACAAGCCGTTCCTCTTCTTTCCACACTGCTTTGAACTCAGCCAAGTCGGTTCTAAGCCTGGCAAGCCCGCAAAAAAAACCCACCACAGAACTGTCCTGGCAGCGCAAAGGGCCAGGAGCACGTGATGTCGCATTCTGAGTTCCGCGCAAAGTCTGTAGCCTGACCGGAGAACGGTGTCGGCATAAAGCCATGCTCTCTAGCTCTGTACAAAGCATATTGCAGCCTGTGGCTGCATTTTGCGGCTTTCAGCAGCATTGGGTAGGTGTTAAACCGGTCAGTTCAATAAAATCAACGGGCCCAACGCGCTCAATGGGCTCGACAATCCCAACCCGCTCAATGGGCCCAACGAACTCAGCAGGCCAAAGCTCCCAACGGGCCCACAGGCCCAACGGGCTTAACGGGCCCAACGGGCTCAACGGAATCAACGGGCCCAACGGGCTCAACGGGCCCAACGGGCCCAACGGGCCCAGCGGTCCCGACGGGCCCAACACAAACATACATTAAGTTGCAGTACACGCATGAACTGCGTTGCAATACATCTAGTACACACATTACATTATATTAACACATACACAGACTGATAATGCATGCATACAAACATACATACATACATACATACATACATACATACATACAAATATGCGTACATACATACATACATACATACATACATACATACATACATACATACATATACACACACATACATACATACATACATACATACATACATACATGCGTAGCATAGCATAGCATAGCATAGCATAGCATAGCATAGCACAGCACAGCATAGCATAGCATACATACATACACAGACACATACACACACATACATACATACATACATTACATACATACTCACATAACACACATACATACATATGTACATAGCATACATAACATACATACATACACGACATTACATTACACTACATTACATTACATTACATAACACTACACACTACATACATACATACATACAAAACAAACATACATACATACATACATACATACATACACACATACACAGACTTACATATATACATACATACATAAACTACATTACACAAATGAACTGTGCTGCGTTACATATATTACACACATTACACTACATTAACACACACACATACATGCATGCATGCATACATACGTACATACATACATGCATACATACATACATACATACCAAAACATACATTACATACTTACATACATAACACAACACAACACAACACAACACAACACAACACAACACAACACAACACAACACACATACATACATACATACATACATACATACATACATACATACATACATACATACATACATACATACATACATACATACATACATACATACATACATACATACATACATACATACATACATACATACATACATACATACATACATACATACATACATACATACATACATACACATACATACATACATACATACATACATACATACATACATTACATATACATACATACATACATACATACATACATACATACATACATACATACATACATACATACATACATACATACATACATACATACATACATACATACATACATACATACATACATACATACATACATACATACATACATACATACATACATACATACATACATACATACATACATACATACATACATACATACATACATACATACATACATACATACATACATACATACATACATACATACATACATACATACATACATACATACATACATACATACATACATACATACATACATACATACATACATACATACATACATACATACATACATACATACATACATACATACATACATACATACATACATACATACATACATACATACATACATACATACATACATACATACATACATACATACATACATACATACATACATACATACATACATACATACATACATACATTACATTACATTACATTACATACACATTACATTACATTACATTACATTACATACATTACATTACATTACATTACATTGCATTACATACATACATACATACATACGTACATACATTACATACATTACATACATTGCATACATACATACAGACATACATACATGCCTGCATACATACATACACACATTACTTACATACATACATACATACATACATACATACATACATTACATACATACATACATACATACATACATACATTGCACACATACATACATACATACATACATACATACATACATACATTACATACATAGCATAGCATAGCATAGCATAGCATAGCATAGCATAGCATAGCATAGATACATACATACATACATTCATACATACCACAACATACATTACATACATACATACAACTTTTTTACCTACATACATACATACATAGCGCAACATAACATAAATACATACATACATACATACATACATACGTACGTACGTACATACACACACACACACATACATACATACACACATACACACACATACATACATACATTACATACATACATGCAGAACATACATACTTGCGTACAGAGCATACATAACATACATAACATACGCACACGCGTGCATCACATTACATTACAATAAACTATGTTACAATACAAAAGATACATAACACTACACACATAACATAACATAACATAACATAACATAACATAACATGACTCAACGTAGCCTAAAATACAATAACATAACATACATATATACATGAGAGTTTACCCCATCTTCCTTGTTCCAAAAACGGTCTTCCGCCTCGCCTTCCGCGAACCTTCCGCGAACTTCCGCGATGCAGGTAAAACCACACTTTTTGGCACGTGTCTAAACACATGTAAGTTATTGTAAAGAAAAAGTAAAGCGAGCCAAGACGAAGAGCCAGAGCAGGGGGCTCAGCGGTCCGAACGGGCTCAGCGGGCCTAACAGGCTCAACAGGCCCACCGGGCCCAACGGGCTCAAGCCCAACGCAAGGCCCAACGGGCCAACGGGCACAGCGGGCTCAACGGTCCCAACAGGCCCAGCAGTCCCAACAGCCCCAGCGGTCCCAACAGCCCCAACGAACGGGCCCAACAAGCCCAACAGCCCCAACGGGCCCAACAAGCCCAACAGGCCCGACGGGCTCAACGGGCCACACGGGCTCAACGGGCCCGTGAAGGTGAAAGTGACTGCCGCACTAAGCGACAGGATTTGCGCCGCACTAAGCGACAGGATTTGGACCGCACGGAGCGACCGCCTGACCGTGTTAAACAGGTCACTTAGTGCAGCAAAAAACCCGTCACTTAGTGCAGTCAGAACCCAGGTGATAGCATAGCATACATACATACACAGACACATACACACACATACATACATACATACATTACATACATACTCACATAACACACATACATACATATGTACATAGCATACATAACATACATACATACACGACATTACATTACACTACATTACATTACATTACATAACACTACACACTACATGCATACATACATACAAAACAAACATACATACATACATACATACACACATACACAGACTTACATACATACATACATACATACATACACTACATTACACAAATGAACTGTGCTGCGTTACATATATTACACACATTACACTACATTAACACACACACACATACATGCATGCATGCATACAAACATACAAACATACAAACATACAAACATACAAACATACATACATACATACATACACATATACGGACATACATACATGCATACATACATACATACATACATACCAAAACATACATTACATACTTACATACATACACAACACAACACAACACAACACAACACAACACAACACACATACATACATACATACATACATACATACATACATACATACATACATACATACATACATACATACATACATACATACATACATACATACATACATACATACATACATACATACATACATACATACATACATACATACATACATACATACATACATAAGTTACATTACATTACATTACATTGCATTACATACATACATACATACATACGTACATACATTACATACATTACATACATTGCATACATACATACAGACATACATACATGCCTGCATACATACATACACACATTACTTACTTACTTACTTACATACATACATACATACATACATACATACATACATACATACATACATACATACATACATTACATACATACATACATACATACATACATACATACATTGCATACACACATACATACATACATACATACATACATACATACATACATACATACATACATACATACATACATACATTACATACATAGCATAGCACAGCATAGCACAGCATAGCACAGCATAGATACATACATACATACATTCATACATACCACAACATACATTACATACATACATACATACAACTTTCTTACCTACATACATACATACATAGCGCAACATAACATAAATACATACATACATACATACATACATACGTACGTACGTACATACACACACATACATACATACATACATACATACACACACATACATACATACATTACATACATACATGCAGAACATACATACTTGCGTACAGAGCATACATAACATACATAACATACGCACACGCGTACATCACATTACATTACAATAAACTATGTTACAATACAAAAAATACATAACACTACACACATAACATAACATAACATAACATAACATAACATGACTCAACATAGCCTAAAATACAATAACATAACATACATATATACATGAGAGTTTACCCCATCATCCTTGTTCCAAAAACGGTCTTCCGCCTCGCCTTCCGCGAACCTTCCGCGAACTTCCGCGATGCAGGTAAAACCACCTTTTTTGGCACGTGTCTAAACACATGTAAGTTATTGTAAAGAAAAAGTAAAGCGAGCCAAGACGAAGAGCCAGAGCAGGGGGCTCAGCGGTCCGAACGGGCTCAGCGGGCCTAACAGGCTCAACAGGCCCACCGGGCCCAACGGGCTCAAGCCCAACGCAAGGCCCAACGGGCCAACGGGCACAGCGGGCTCAACGGTCCCAACAGGCCCAGCAGTCCCAACAGCCCCAGCGGTCCCAACGGGCCCAACAAGCCCAACAGCCCCAACGGGCCCAACAAGCCCAACAGGCCCGACGGGCTCAACGGGCCTGAAAGTGACTGCCGCACTAAGCGACAGGATTTGCGCCGCACTAAGCGACAGGATTTGGACCGCACGGAGCGACCGCCTGACCCATACAAGACATACTTCAGCACTAGCATGGTGGAATCGGAAACTGGTAGAACCCCCTAGGGCCAGTTTACTTTTGAGGGCTTGGCTTTCGAAACCATTCACCTTCCACTCCCTTGCAACTTGGGAGGTTTGCTTCTGAGTTCTGCACTTCCTCGGCTCCACACTACCCGCAAGCCAATCCATACACCCTGCAACCCGGTTGTAAACTTGTTTATCCTTCTTGATCTTGTTGCTTGATCAAAGTCTTCAGGACTTCAGACCCCACCCCGGAGGTGGTCTTCTGGGCTCTTTGCCGTTGCTCCAAGCTCCAGCCCAGGTCGGGGCTGACCTTTTGCCGGAAAAAGACGTTTTGCTTCCCAAAGGAAGGGGCGAGTCTTCGTCACAAGACCCTGTTGCCGTGCAACAGGAATCACATTTCTAACGGTTCGTCGCCAACATACAGTCGCGAAACGAAAAGTTGGTTCTGGTCTCTCTTGACCATTGCTCTCCCTTGAAGCATCACGGCCAGGAGCCCAACAAGGCAACCCCTCCGTTTATTCAAAACAAAAGGTCGATCGAACGTGTCAAAGAGATGGTCCTTTGAGAGACAACCAAAAAGGCTGATGTTTTCGGGCACCGCTTCTTGTGCCCACTTGCTTTAGTTTACGAAACGCACGGCACGGGCCGGATCTCGTATCCAAAATTTGTATTGGCACATCAAGGCAAGAGAAACCACTATACATACGGACTACGTATTAATCCTCTATGCAACGTAGACAGAACCTCCCCATTTGACCGGACAAAACGCCCTATCAAAAACCAAGGTTCTTGCGCTCCAAGCGGCTCGCTGGCGTTGTGGCAGGCGCTTACTGCGGCGAGAATCGTCACGACCTCAGTTGGCTTGGCTCAAAAACATGTACAGAAATGGCATGGTAAATGGAACCAGAGACTAAACCTGCGATTTGCCTTACCTCGTAAAAAATGAGCCACGGCCAGGTGCTTGGTTTGGACGAAGGAATCAAAGGCGATCACCTGTTGGGGCTACGACCAAAAACGGACCATGGGAAAACCAAAGGTCAAAAGGTCGGCTTTGTACAACTGAGACTACTTAGGGATGAGATGGTAATAGGTGGATCATGGTGGACAATGGCTTCTGTTCTGGCCTGCAAGGGAAGCCCTGAACAAAGTGTCAAACATCACCCAGGCGGACTTATTCACCAGGGATCTGATTTCACATACAGTTGGGTGAAAGTAGATGGCACACCCTTCCCATCTTGGTTATATCATCCTCTTTGCGGACAGAGAGGGAATAGTGCCATGCAATCGCGCCGGTGTCAATCTGGCAATGATTTGGGGCCCCATGCAAAACACTGAGCAAAAAGCACAGGAAACATGTCGCGAACATGTGACTTTGGAGACCTATCAACTGGGATTTGAAGCACATACTGAATCATGGGGACATCCGAGTTGGGTATGTTCTAAACCTCTTTCACCTTTGTGGGGTCGACTATACCTCTTCCCCACATGAATTTGTCGGTTTTGACAGCTCTTGGGAGGCGTTCCTGTCCTTTCCGTGCGGCTTTCGAGAAATGAATAAACTCCAAACCCCTCAGTGGAAGCGACGAGCGAATGTATCTAAGGCATGTGCTTTTTGTTGCGGGAACCCGTGTTGTGTTGGTTACAAGGGAACCGACGCGATTGATGATTGGTGTCATGTTGAGTTTCCTTTCGGCCCCCAAAAGCCCAAAAGGCTGCTGGTTTGGACAGAGCGTATCATCTGCAAGTAGCAGCCTGCAAGAGAAATTGGTGCTCGTGAAAGCGGGGAGCTATGACCTTCTCACTTCAAAGGAGGTTCGCTTTTCGTTCAAACTGGGTCGAACTCCACCCGCCCTGAATTTCTCATTTGTGTGGACTGCCCAACAAAAACCCAAACTGGTTCTTTGCCACAAAAATGGTCCAAACGAGCCCAAACCCCAAAAGTCATTTCAGTTCAACTCAGGGCAGGCATGACCAAACCTTCCAAAGAAAGCCGTGCGGCGTTGGGCTGCGCGCAGGCACCTCGGCGGGCCAGGCGTCCATGCAGGTGAGTCGTTGCCCTGGCAAATGTTAAGGACGAAAAGCTGTGGTCCAAATCCTGGGGCTTGAAAACTTTGACCCACACCTATACCAGGTTTTGGTGTGAACCCCAGGGTTTTTGGGTTAATTAACCGTTAGTTATGCTTAACTATGGAAGATCAGCCCCCCAACACCTGCCAAATGGCCGTGGGTTCTCATTCAGCCTTTGAGCATGTACCCTGGAAGCCCTGGGCCTGAATATTTTGGGAGACCAACCACACACCAGAAAACCATGAAAACTTGCTTAAGCAAACAATCCCCCTTCCTCCGGCAGTCCTGAAAACTACCATTGCGGTCTTCGGGAGTTCATCAATACCAAACTGACCTTTGTTCATGCCCTGCTCGTTTGCTCATCTCTTAAACCACTTGAAAAGAGGCTGCTTGGGATCTACCCTCCATCCAACATGAAAATTGATCTTCCAGGCACCTCCCCCACAGGTGCCATGTTTTTTGCGCTGTCCTCAGATCCCCTGCTCACAGATGTTGAACTTGTGGGTTGAACGGCAACCTAACCACTAAGCCCTTTAAACACAACTAAAAGCACAAAGGAAGAACATCCCGCAATGGACCTGAATCGATCACTGGATCAACGTTGGGCCAGAACGGGACGTGCAAAACGCGTCGCCACGACCGGGTCCACGACCGGAACCCAACTCCTCTTGGTACTTGCCATTTTCACAGCTCACTTCCGAGTGACTGGAAAAAAAGGAAATCAACTGGTCATTCGATTACCACTAAAACGGTCTGCCCCGTCCCCGAAAAAAATCAGGGAACCCAGGAAGTGACAGGGCGAAAACGACATGCTGGGATGTAGAAACATAAGATTTCCTAGAAACAACAAACAAGAGAGACAAATCACGAGATGGGCCAAAACCCGCAAATAGCGGCGATTTCCCCACAAGCGTCCGAGCAGAGGGTTCAGTTGAGGAATCGTTCAAACGGCGCCGTACTAATCAGAGCGGGTGTCCTAGTTGGTAATGAATCTCAAGGGGGTGATTAATCCAACATTAAGCCAGTCTTCACATTTCAAATGAGGGCATCTGCAATGTCCATATGTACAACACCTAAACAGACCTAAACTGGGCTGTCCTCAGATCCTGCCAAACGTTGAACTTTAGTAGGTTAAATGTTAAATGGAACCCCCCACTAAACAGCTCGTTTGTTGCCAGTCCCGAAATCTCTTCAAACCAGCCCGAAAAGGGTACCGGGCACCCAAACCAACACAACCCCATAAGAGGTTCGGTCACAATTACTGGTGGTTCATTGGGGAGGGAGACAACCCAAAGCAAGTGAACAGTATGACCTGTTGGAGCAAATTCGGAGGCAACGCTCCGGAAACCACCTTGGCGTGTGATGAGTTGGGTGTCAAAATCACAGCCGCCCAACCATTGCCTAGCGACCAGTCGCTTGGCAGGCTCAGGTGCCAAGAGGTCTCGCCTTGTCTGCAAAAGGCGTCTGTGTAGATGATGGTGAGGTCCCGTGCCATCGTGCGCAAAGCAATGCTTCGCGGTGAGCTATGCTGCAGAGTGTTCAGCAAACACAGGATGGCAGCGCGGGTTGGCTTGAAAAGGTATTTTCACCAAATGGCATCCGGTACACGAGCACTCGTCTCAATCGGTGCTCAGCACTTGACATTCCAATCCAAGTGCAGGTAAGACCGGTTGTTACTTTTAATACGAGGTAACCGCAACAAATGGAAGGTTTAATGAAGAATCGTTTTTTTTGGAGAAGACCATACTCACAAGGGCAGTACCATGGATAGGCAATATCCTGCACCAGTTGGAATGGATGAAACCCGACTTGAATACTAGGATGAACCCCCTACCGGCTGGTGCAGGGATTTGTCCATGCGCTGTAGTGGGGCTGGGAAAATAGGTCATCTTTTAGAACTCACAGTCTTTCCGCACTCGTTTATGGCAAGGGGGCAAAGGTCCCCGAACGGTGCATCTCATGGTGTTCCCATGTGTTCCCTCCCCCCAACCAGAGTTGGGATGGAAGTCTCTCAAATTACATGTCGCTGGGTCATCAAATCTGTGCTAAGTGGGGGGTTCGGGGTCGACCACCTTTAGTTGTCCTTTGGCGCTTAGAGGAAACTCACGCATCTGTGCCCGGAGAGTCCAATGCCAGCCAAGTCTGCCGGAAGCACCTGTTGGATCCAATGTCGGGGTCCGAAATTGTGAGGGAAGCAAGCCAAGCTAGCCATGGCAAAAATGGCCTTCACGGTGGTTCAAATTGTTTCGGGGAGAAAAACTCCAAAGGTTGAAAACCATGTTTCGCACCAACCGAAACCTGGACTTTTTTCAACCCTCCGCCACCTCGGCCGAACCTAAAGCGGCGCCCCAACGCGGCGCCGTCTGCACCCCTCAGCCCCCCGGAGACTGCGGAGACGAGGCGCCAAGTTGCAGGTGGCCGTGTTGGGCTCAACCTGCAGCCGCAGCAGGCGCCCACCTGACGGATGGCGTGGGGTGGACATGATTTTGGGAGACCACCCACCAATAAAGAAGGAAACATCAGAAGGAAATCTGCAAATTCCTTTTGCTGCATATAGACAACCATTAAAACTTCTGAGCGCTGTGTAAGTTTAGGGTTGCGAGTTGCTGACACGCTTGCAGAACACTGCCTTTGGAATCTTTTTCAGGAACAGCGATTTCCTGGTAAATGGGGGGTGGTCATTATGTGATGGATGCCAAGTAATCCTAAGCCCGATTGCGCTGCAAGCTCTTTCTCTGTAAGCTGCCGTCACTGAAGCTCACAGGCGAACGCAGCCTGAGAGCTGTTTGGCAAGGTGCAGCACTTGAGAGGCTAAGGCAATGGTCTGCGCAAAGCTCTCCACACATGCTGCCAATGCATCGTGCGAAGTATTCCGCAACGAATTAGCACGCGACAACGAGTCTCTGGGTTGCCTCTGCCAGCACTTGTGGCCCGAGACCTTCCAGCCGTAGTGCGGGGTTTCCACTAAGTTCCGGATTGCCATGGACAATGCCTGTACGAAGCTGTCATAGTCACATGGCGCGACAACTCTTTCACCCTGAAGCTCTCACAAAGCCGTAAGTATTAGGTCTGCTACCGGGATCGGATAGTAATGCGCGGGCTTTCACGTGGTGGCGCATTCGCTTGGTGAGTGCGAAGGTGCGAGCTTCCGGAACAAAGTGATTGTTGCTATGTACATGGACGAGAATGCGGTTGCTGCGTATGTGATTTCAGCATGCGATGTGGGAGCGCATGCCTTCCACGTCAGCACACGATTTAGGCTCAGTGCTTTGCAAGCTACTACAACGCAATGCTACAAGCGCGGATGACAAACTCAGTGAAATGTGCAGCTTTGGTGCCTCTATGTCACTACATTACGCATGAGAAATGTGGTGCTTTATTCCGCCGTTGTTGCTGGAGTCGCAAGCGTGTGACACGCGCGTGAGTCCGCCAATGATGCCGACATGGGTGGTTTGTTTTGGGTGGTGCACAACCACCAGTCATGTCCTTTATATATTGTTTGCGTGGCTGTCCTCACCACAAGGCGGGACAGCTGGTTGACCTTTCTTTGCAAGGGCACTGCAGCCGCAGGTAGCGCAAGGAGGTTTGCCGTTTTTGCTGCTGGTTCCTTCGGGATAGTACGGACATTCTGCCGGCGGCACGCAATGTTGCTGGTCACCGCGCCAGTGATGCAGGGCGAAACCAAACAGTTTGACAAAGGTTGGCTCTTGTCTGCTCCGAATCATGAGGTGCGACAATTGCGCAGGCATTTCCGCCGGGACTTACGCCCCAGCCAGCGTGGTTCTCAAAACGGCGCAATGTCCCAGTGACGTTGCCAAGCAACACTGTCCGGAAGAAATCAACTGCGTAGACTTGCTAGCCTTATCACGGGCAGCTTGGGGACCAATGCGAAAAAGACAAACCCTGGCCAGCACATGCGTGGGACTAGCCTCTATGTTGAAGCAGCAACTAGGTTGCCATCGCCTCTTTTCAGTTTTGGGGGGACCGAAGCATGGGTAACCTGTATTGTCCGGACAGCCCGCACTGGACTCGGAATAGTCTTGCATGGGGTTGGGAAGTGACCGAAAGTGAGGGCAGCGTCCAATGGGTCGGGCTCATGTGAAGGACAAGGGGTTCGGAATTGAAGTTTCGTCTACTATGGCGCCCAAGAGCCTCCAATAGTCAAGGCCAGCGCAGCCAGTGACCCCCGAAAAGACAACGCAAGAAGACAGGCAGAGACCCTGTTCGCTGTGAGTCTGTGTAGTGTTTCTGGACATCGCAGCAGCCCCAGCGATTCTGACGCGGCGGTTCGCAAGTGACATGGCCGTAGGGCACGTGAAAAGAACTCTGCACAGCGCGTCTAGTGGCATTGGCGCAAGCCGTCTTTGACACAAACCTACCTGGGCTTCATGCTGCAAATCGCCGCAACACTCCAGAATGCGGAGTTCCTTGCGCAATCGCGTGCCCTGGTGGCCACGCCCATGTTGTTGGATTAGACGCCAACCTGCTCCTACGCTACTTGCTTACACAAATACGGCAATGGTCTGCGAAAAGTCTTCAGAATGATACGGCCGCTGTGCACACGCTTGGATGCTGCCGGCATGCCAGCGCAACCGCAAATCATCATATTATCTTGGCTTCTGCCAAAGCTCCACCAGCATCAGCCTTTTCTTCAAGAGATCCGCCAAGATTCAAGGGTCTCTGGGTTGCCTCTTGTCCGCTCGGTGCGACAATTGCGCGTGCGTTTCCGCCGGGACTGACGCCCCAGCGCGGTGCAATGTCCCAGTGACATTGCCAAGCAACACTGTCTGCCGGGACGCTGAAGTCCATAGCTCCAGAAGCACTCAACTCAGTAGACTCACTAGCCTTATCACGGGCAGCTTGGGGACCAATGCGGAAAAGACAAACCCTGGCCAGCATATGCATGGGACTAGCCTCTATGTTAAAGCAGCAACTACAGTGCCATCGCTTCTCCTCAGGTCCTTTGTTTGGGGGGACCCGAAACCTGGGTAACCGGTAGGATCCGGACAGACCCAAAGTCAGGGAAGCGTCCAATGAGCCGGGCTCGTGTAAAGGACAAGGGGTTGGGACCTCAAGTTTCGCCTAGCAGGCATCCCCGACATGTCTCACAACCAGAGCACGCTTCTCCCTCTTCTTACCTTTCATTGGCAAGCTGGCGCAAGTCGCGGGACAGACAGGCTTTCTTGCGAGCAAGCCCTGGCCAAGTTCTGTGGCACCGTGCCGGTTCGCAAGTGACATGGGCGTAGGGCGCGTGAAAAGAACTCTGCACAGCGCGACTAGTGGCATTGGCACAAGCAGTCTTTGTCTCAAACCTGCCTGCCGCGGTAAACTCCTGCGCTCGTGGCTTCATGCTGCAAATCGCCGCAGCACTCCAGAAAAGGTGGTGCAGTCGGGGCCGTGGGAAACTCCCATTTAATATAACGATAATCATATATGTATGGCGTGATGGCCAATCGGGAAACGGCGTTCCACGAATCGGGACCACTGAGCTACAGAGTTTTTTGTGCACACGCACCCGAGCGGCGACCCCCATGTTGTTCTGGGATGAGACGCCAACCTGCTCCTACGCTACTTGCGCCGGACTTACACGAATAAGGCAATGGTCCGCGAAAGTCCTCAGCATGATACGGCCGCCGTGCACACGCTTGGATCCTGCCGGCATGCCAGCACAACCGCAAGTCATCATATCTTGGCTTCTGCCAAAGCTTCACCAGCATCAGCCTTTTCCTCAAGAGATCGGCCAAGATTCAAGAGTCTCTGGGTTGCGTCTTGTCTGCTCCGAATCATGAGGTGCCATAATTGCGCGGGCATTTCCGCCGGGACTTACGCCCCAGCGTGGTTCTCAAAACGGCCCAATGTCCCAGTGACCTTGCCAAGCAACACTGTCTGCCGGGACGCTGAAGTCCATAGCTCCAGAAGCACTCAACTCAGTAGACTCACTAGCCTTATCACGGGCAGCTTGGGGACCAATGCGGAAAAAACAAACCCTGGCCAGCATATCCATGGGACTAGCCTCTATGTTAAAGCAGCAACTAGATTGCCATCGCTTCTCCTCAGGTCCTTTGTTTGGGGGGACTCGAAACCTGGGTAACCGGTAGGATCCGGACAGCCCGCACTGGACTCTGCGGATTAGTCTTGCATGGGGGGGCTGGAAGTGACCGAACGTGAGGGCAGCGTCCAACGGGCCGGGCTTGTGTGAAGGACAAGGGGTTCGGAATTGAAGTCTTGCCTGACAGGCATCATTGACATGTCTCACAACCAAAGCCTTCTTGTTTCTTATGCCCTTTTGCCCAACAAACATGGCAAGCTGGCGCAAGTGGGCGCCGGAGCAGACAGGCAAGCAGAAATAGAGGATATCTTCCGTGCAAGCCCTTGACAAGTTTTTAGCACCCAAGACCCAAGAAGGCGCATCATCTGCAAAATTGGTACTCACAGCCGAAAGCTTCGCGGCACTTGCTTTTGAAGGTCGCGCTCAGCTACTATGGCGCTCATGCGCTCAAGCATTCACGTTCGAAGGCAAGCCAAGCCGTGGCCGCTATTGGACTCGCGCACTGGATGGAGCCGCCGAATATCCACCTCTTCGCTCGCGCAGCAGCTGCAAGGGGTGTGTCAGCGGCCAACTCGTCTCTTTTGACAGCCGCTGGTTGAATCAGCAACAACAACTCAAGTTGCACTTGCGACGACAGCTGATAGCTGCGTCTGCGACAACTCGTTCGTTGCTTGACTTAAAGAGATGAGGCCACATGTCTCAGGCTAGCGCGAGCTCAACTGCAAATAACGCAAGCGCACACGGAGATGGACCGCTGTGCCTGGGAATCGGCATGGCTCCAAACAAGCGCAACCTCCCTGCAAGGCCAAAGAAGCAAGCAAACTGCAGGGCTGCTTCAAGCCCAGTGAAGCCCCGCCTTCTGGCAACCTGCAAGCCAAGATGGCCCCATCTGCAAGAGTAGCCATTGGACTTGCTAGGAAATAGACGCTTACTCACACTCGAGCCAGTTTCCAAACAAGCCAACGTGGCCCCAGCTCTGTGATGCTGCCGGCTCCCAAATGCGCACGAACGGGGCATGGAACAACCGCTCAGGCTGTGTTAGCTTGCAACTGCAAATTACGCGAGCGCACACGGAGATGGACCGCTGTGAGGGAATCGGCATGGCTCCAAACAAGCGCAACCTCCCTGCAAGGCCAAAGAAGCAAGCAAACTGCAAGGCTGCTTCAAGTCCAGTGAAGCCCCGCCTTCTGGCAACCTGCAAGCCAAGATGGCCGCATCTGCAAGAGCAGAAGTTGGACTTACTGGGAAATGAATGTTTACTGACCCTCGAGCTGGTTTCTATCGAGCCAACGTGGCCCCAACTCTGTGATTCTGCGGGCTCCCAAATGTGCGCGCACGTTGCAAGGAACCATACGGCTCGCTCATTTGAGCTTGCAACTGCAAATAACGCAGGCACACACGGAAATGGACGGCTGTGAGGAACAACCGCTCAGATTAACGTGACCCCAGCTCTGTGATTCTGTGGGCTCCCAAATTCGCGCGCACGTTGCAAGGAACAACCATGCGCTGATTTGAGCTGTGACTGGGAATCGGCATGGCTCCAAATACGTGCAACCTCCCTGCAAGGCCAAAGCGGAGCCCAGCAAAGCCCGCCTCCTGGCAACCTGCTTGGACTTACTGGGAAATGGATCTATACTGACACTCGAGCTGCACCCACATGGGCAAAAGCTCAACCAAGTTGCTAACGAGCCAACGTGGCCCCAGCGCTGTGATTCTGCGGGCTCGCAAATTCCGGCGCACGTTGCAAGGAACAACCATACGGCTTGCTGACTTCAGCTTGCGGCTGCAAATAACGCAAGCACACATGGAGATCAACGGCCGTGACTTGGAATCGGCAGGGCTCCGAATAAGCGCAACCTCCCTGCAAGGCCAAAGAGCCCAGTGAAGCCCGGTCCCTGGCAACCTGCAAGCCAGGATGGCCCCATCTGCAAGAGCAGTCATTGGACTTACTGAGAAATGGATGCCTACTGACACTCCAGCTGCACCCAGATGTACAAAAGCTCAACCAAATTGCCAATGGCCGGTCTGGCACCTGCGGGCCCCCAAGTTCCTCCGAAACAGTGTGCCCCCAAAATGGAATTTGCCAAGTAGACCAGTGGTGCACAAACGGCAGGCCATTTGAGAGGAAAGCTCCAGTGGATGTCACATGTACTCCTGCGAAGGGGCCTGCAGTCTTCCAACCAGGTCAGAAAAGCATAAGAAACGTAATTTCTATCACGATGGCACTGCGTTGGTGGCAAACTTTGCTGTCACGTAGCCCAGTCTCCACTCTGTGAGAGACCTGCTTGACGCAGCACGCTCTGCTGTATGATCGATATATCACCTTTTGGCTACTCACAAGCAAAGGAGAGACTATCTGTCCGTCGCCGGTGATGAGCGCTCGCACCAGTGGAACAGGTGGCGCTACGTGTTGGTCCTCACAGGTGTAAGTGTGTGTGCAAGACAAACACATGTTTGCTCGCACTTCACCACTTGACACTACCTGCTGATGTCATACAGCTTGTTGTCATCTGTGATTCACGTCACCTGCGCTTTTGCTTGGGTCGACCGCATACACAGCAGAACCTGGCGGCTCATCCCAGTATCAAGATCCTGTGCTGAACTCATTGCCCCCGAACGGAGAAATTGTTCTTGCTTTGCGGTGCAGATCAAAGCCCGAAACGTCAAAGGATAAAGCTGACACTGACACCAAGGCATTGTCGACCGCGAGGCAGCTCGTTGACATTGGGCTCTGTGACTGAAACAAGCAAGCCGCACACAATCGGACAGCGTGCACTGTGTCCTGCAGCTTGCCAGTGGCCAAAGGTAACCAACTGAGCTTAGATGATGCCATCGAAGATATGCGAAGTTGCACAGAATCGTTTGCATGCAAGCTTCCAATTAAGCTGTGCAATGCAACAACCTTCTCAGCAGCTATCAATACTAAAGCATAGCGCATGACTACTTGGAGTGTTGGCAAATATGACTCGGTATCTGGACAAGGCAACGCCGCGCGTGCAACTATTGACGAATTTCCCGCTTCTGGCAGGATGACTCCATGGATTTGTGGCAACGCGCTGTCAGCGGATCGCACCAAGCCCACTTGACGACTCTACGCTATGCTGACGTGGCCTCAACGGATCGTGCAACAGCAGCCTCCCCACGGACTCAAGCTGCAACCGCTGCTATCGAAAGCTGCGCGGCCAAGAAACTCGCATGGCAAACTCTGTCACTATGGATATGCAAAGCATGCTTCCCGAGAAGGCTAAGATAGCCCAACACGCCCAAGTCCCAGGAAGCCCGTTTCAAGACAAGCACTTCATGTGGTGCGCGAATCCGAGACTGCCAACTCAGGCAGGAGCATTGGCAGCAGGAGCCGCTGATGTTGAGGCAGCTGCACACATCACAAACAAACGAAACCAGACTGCAGGCCTGTTGGCAAGTCAAGCGGGGCAACCGTCCAACGCTGGAGTCAGAGCGCAGACGGCTGCACAAAGCCTTCAGCATTATCTTCGAGCTGTGCAGTTTCTCACACTGATGGCGCCACATCATGATGCTGCTTATGGTGACAATGTTGATGCAATAAAGCTGTGGCTGGGCCACAGCCAACGAAAGCTTGGGCAGGAGGATGTATGTCAAATGCCAGGAACACCAGGACAGGTAGAATTGCATTCAAGGCCACACGCGTGTGTCCGCCTAAGGCAGCGCTTTGGCAGCATGGAAGCAAGACCGCCACGGCCGGCGCGACCGAACACACAATGCCTCTGCTGGTTGGATGGAGGTTTCGTCTCAACAGCCACCTCATGGGTAAGTGAGCCAAATACAGCGCAGAGCAAAAGCTCTGCGCGGGGCTTCTATATTTGGGACCATGTTTACGGCCCGTCATGCTGGCTGACACTGGTTGCAACGCGAGGCTTGGAGCTTGCGCAGCTCACAAAACGCGACTTGACATGAGGTTTCCTGGAACCTGGCGCGCTACAAGTAGTGCTGTGCAACATGCCAACTGGCTTCTGTGGAATGCCCACATGACTCAAGCCAGCTGCAAATTCAAGCCTGCGTTGCTGTCCACCTGGCTGTTAGGCCGCGACCTTTCCGGCAGTGGCCGAAACTCAAAGTGGACCGTTCGGCGCGCAGAGCGTGAAGGCTTGTGCTGGAGATGCTGGTTGAGAGAGGACGGTCTTGCTCAAGCGAGTCATCGCAACTCTTGCTCTTGCTAGCAGCACTTTGCAGCTGAAGACAGACAGTTGATTGCTCTTCCTCAAGCGTCGGCGAAACTCTCAAAGGAAATTACTTCACAGCCTCAGCACTTCCCGCTTGCACTTGCATGGCGAATGCGCGGGCCACTGCGCCTGAAGGATCCCTCAGCCCGGGCAAGTGTCTGGTTGCTGGCAATGGCCGTGAGCTGAGCTCCTTGCCCAGCTGCCCCCACGCCTCTAAGGCGACACCCTCGCTCATGGACTGGCGAGGTCAATGCTGGAGCAAGTTTTCAGAGCCGCCAACTGATCGACAGCCACATCTTTGAATGCACATCTCTGCGTCGTGCACAAGCAGTCTCTGGCTCAAACCTGCTTGCTGCAGGTAAACTCCTGCGCTCGTGGTTTCATGCTGCACATCCTGCAGCACTCCAAAAAGGTCGCGGCAGTGGGATGGGGCGATCACGATTGAACAGGTAGATTCTAGGTGGCTCTTGCTGGCATAGCAGCGGCTGAAATGTTGCCCTGCTGCATGGAATGTCCACCCCTACAACCTTAAGCGGGTTGACATCCCCACTCACAAAAAGAACACGACGCAACCAGCCCTTAATGTTGAAAGGGCAGGGCATTGAAACAGAAAGGTGCGGTGCCTTGCCAAGGGCCGGGGTGCCATGTTCAGATTTTGTGAAAGCCTCGAGAAGTGTGCCAAAGCCGACGAGTCCCGGTCAGCCGTTGCCTGCCTCACTGTAGTGCTGGAGGAGTGCTGCAAACTCGCACTTCCAGTAAGATTGAAGTGTACGTGCACGCCGCTGGCTGGACCAGGTGAAAAACCACATCTGAAATCCACTCAGTGAAACCACCGCCACTCAACTGCATGGATCTAAGGCTTAAAATCAGCTTTGGAATGGGACGATTCAGGAAGGAGAACTCAGCCTCGGAGTCCGAAACAACACGGGAGTGTTGCCTGCAACACGTCAAGCCAACCGGCCAACCATTTCATGCCACAGATTTGTGCAAGCAAGCGGATGGCTTTGGCCATGCCCGAAGTAAGTATGCTTGCGGGTGGATGCCATTTGTATGCATGTCCGAGTCAGCTGCTCTTTTCGTGCAGCCAGCCCATGCAGCTTCGGTTCGCTTGCTAGAAGCCAGACTGGCTGCGGCGCAGTCTGCATGTGACAGGTTGTGCCGGGCATCGGGCGGCGTGAGCATGAGGACGTCAAAGACTCCAGGCCCCGGGAGGCTTGGCTGTGAAACAGCACCTCAAGAGTTCTTAGATTTTGCCGGACTTTGAGTCATGATTTGAATGGCTGATATGTAGTTATGGGGAGCCCTGCCCAAAACTGGCCACTACCCTACCCTGCCGTGCTCAGGCGACATCAGCCCGGCATTGTGGAATCGGAGAGCCTTGCCAGTGCTACAGTTGGCACCCCGCAACAGTACAGGTCAAGTAGTCACATATTCTGCAAACCCGGCTGCACACTGGGTCACATTGCCCGGTCGGAATCTCTTTGACCCTTCGCGATGGGTTTAAAGCAATAAGCAGCCATGTGTGACATTGATAAGCCGTTATTCTTCTTGTTCCACACTGCCTTGATTTCGGTCAAGTCTTTGTGTCAAACGGCTCTGGCCTGGCAAAGCCGCACAACAAGCACCACAGGACTGTCCTGGCAGCGCAAAGGGCCAGGAGCACGCGGCGATGTCGCATTCTGAGCTCCGCGCAAAGTCAACAAAAACAATTGGAAGCGCTTGCTCGCTGGTGCTGGTCCAACGCAGCTTTATAGCACGACCGGAGAACAGTGCGGGCATGAAGCCATGATCTCTAGCTCTGCAAAGAGCACGTTGCAGCTTGCGGCATTTTGCAGTTTTGGCCAGCGCCAGCATTGGGCAGGACGGCACCCGTGAAAACCCAACACCACAGAATTCCCACGGCTTGACTGCAGTCACAACCAACTTCTTCTTTTCTTGGAAGGAGCACTGACATCACCCACAGTTGACCTTGCCAGGCCCCATGTTTGTTTCGTGAGACCAAGAGGCACTTCGAGCGTTGTGCGACTGGCATACGATTGCGTTGCACATGTGTGCTTCCGGTGGCTTTATAGCACAACAGCTGGCCTGAGAGGGGATTGGGGGCTTCAGCCAAGCTTCCATACAGGAAACACAACACGACAAATCACAATCAAACCAGGTTGCCACCTCCAAGGGCTCAAACTGATGTCCCCGACGTTCTCTCTGGATTTGACAAGGTTGCAGGGACGCGCGCCGCTCAAACTTTGACGACTTCGTCGTTGCCGAACCTAGACAGTCAATCAATACTCGCCTCCGCTCAGAGGTCGTTATTTCGATGACTGCATGCCTTCTTGGCAAATATGTCGCCACCTGTGTGAAGGAACCGTTACTGTGCCGCAAGGAGCACCTGCTCTTCACCGCCCGCCCCTCTCCCAAAAGTTCAAAAGGCGGCCACATCGCAATCTGCGTGTGGCATGGTGGCCAGTCGGGACACCCAAGAAAGAACAAGCACACAGATTCACCCACAAGGTGTGGAACTGTGGATGGGGCATGTGCCTATCTTGGCGGCCCTTAACGGGGGATCGCGCAAACGGGTCCGTTTCCCCGGCAACTTCGGGCGGTTTTTTTTGGCTGGCGCACGCCTCTCAGCACATCCGCGTCGGGCTGTTTTGTTGTTGCCAGAAACTTCCTGAAATCCAAACCCGTTATGGCGTCCCCCGAAGAACGGCCATGTCCACAAAAGTGACAACGGGCCCTTGCCGGCCAGCGCAGCCAGTGGCCCTCGGGCTGTTTTGTTGCCTGAAACTGCCTGAAATCCAAACGCGTTGCGTCCCGCGAAGGCGGCCACAACAGGCCCTTGCCGGCCCTTGCCGCCAGTGACCCCCAAGGACGAAGCATGCAAGGAGTAAGGCTTGGACTCCAGTCCGCGCGGAGATATGATCTTTTGATGAGCCTGTGCGTGGTGTGTGTCTCTGGGCATCGCAGCGCTTCGCGAGGGACATGGGCGTAGAGTTAAAAGAACTGGCCTCGACACAAGCCAAAGCAGTCTCTGTCTCAAAACTGCCTGCGGGTAAATTCCTGAGCTCGTGGCTTGCACATCGCTGCAGCACTCCAAAAAGGGTGGGGCAGTCGGGGCAGTGGGAAGCTCCGATTTGATGTAGCTATAGTTTGTTCGTTTCGAAAAAAGTGCCCGACATGTTTCTGGGAGCCAGCGACTTGGCGCTAGTGTAGTGACCATAATTTGGGCAGTTGTTGAAATTGCGCTCGGTTGCACCCGACTTGCGCGAAACTGCGCCCGAAGTTGCGCCGAATTGCGCTCGAAACGCGGTGCGCATTTCGGGCCAAGCCATCTTCAAAACTGTTCGTTTCAGAAAAAATCGCTCGAACTCCGAAAATGCAACTGAGCATTTTTGTCTGTATCAATTGGGCCTCCAGGAAGTATTCGACGCCAGTTGCCACAGGCTCACTCAAACGAACACACACCGTCGCGAGTTCTTGCGCAAACGGGTCGGGCGATATTGCGGCGGCCAAAGTTGCCACAAAGACAGCACGGGCAAAACAGGGGCCTAAATCCCAAAATGCTCACGCGCAAGGTTTGGCACTGTCGGTATGCGCGGCCTATAGGGCGGCCATGAGGCCTGACACGGGAATGTCTGGCGCAAACCTGCCTATAGAAAAGCGCCTTCTCGTACAGCCAGCCCTCGCTTTAGGCGTAGCTGACTTGGCATCGCCAGCCTTGCCAGAGGCCTGCGTGTGTGGTGTCCCGATTGGCCACCACGCCGCGCGTACATCGCGATAAGGCGGCCTATTTTGGGCAACAACTCTGCCCTGGACCTCAGACACATGCAAGTCGACAACGCGCTTGCAATTCAAATATGTGGCGATTTTTTGTCGGAAACAAAAGAGGGATCGCGCGACCAAACTGGGTATGGATAAGACCCTCACAGCAGCCGCTACCAATACCCCTCAGGAGGTTCGTTTGTCCAAATTGGGTCCTTGATATTGGGAGAACAGATGTACCAGCGGCTGCGGCGACTCCGCAACGGATGCCAAAGGCTGCCCAAGACATGGCTATTCCGCCGGCTTGCAGTTGTTTCTTGATCGATATGTTTGCATCTGAGCATCTTGATTTGTCATTTACGAATAGCTCCGTGGCCAGCATGGTCACGCAGTCTGCGCTCCTGGACCTTCAAACTCCGGCAAATGTCTGGGTGTTTTAGGAGACCCCTACGATTTACCGAATTCCAGTGGATTAGCACAATTGGGGCAAAAACACATACGATTTGCGTTGTTTCCAGTCGCGCATTGGCCATACAAAGCAAATACACCTCGCAGCACTGGCCAACGTGCCAGTGAACACCACAAAATGCCTTGATCATTTAAATCTATTACTTTTCCTGATTTGCGGGAGTTTTCGGGTTTGTGCGGGAGATTTGTGGAAATTTGTGGGCGTTTTGCGGTCAAAATGGGTACGATTTTTCTGCACCGCACAACTTTGGACCGCGGTTGCATGTTTTGACAACTTGCAGGCTGCATCAAGCCGTGTCTTCCAGGACCACTGATTCTTTATATAGGGCATGCCAAAGCCCGCTTTGCGTGAGGTTGGGAAGCGATACAAGGTGGCACGGCCACTAGAGGTTTGGAGCAGCGAGCCCCTTGCCTCAGCTTCACGTCTGAGCTAGTGCAAATTTGCCGGGTTCAAGCATTCCTCTAGGGACACAGAAAAAGCTGAGTCTCAGGACTCACTGCTTCACTTGCTCAGGAGTTTGGATGGCACGAGGCTTGCATCTCTCCGCGCCAAGAAGGCCTGGTCTCTGAGTCTCTTTCAAATTGCAATAGTGCATGCTTTTTAGGAGTTTTAGGAGTTTCTGGTTTTTGCGGCAAAAAGTGCTACGATTTCCCGAATATCCAGTCAAAGGCGGAAACTGCTTTTTTTTTCAGGAGGACGAAGGTCCAGGCTGCTTGTAGCATTCCCCTAGGGTTGACCCCTGCCTGCCGCAGGTCAATCGGTCAAGCGTCCCCAAAGTCTGCACACTAAATGCGGCTTGATTGATCCTTCGTCAGCTGACTCATCACCAAATGCAAACCACTGGGGATTCAATCAAATTTGGCAACGAGCTATAAGAAGCTTTTGACTGAGGCCGAGGTGGCATATTGTTCTGCTGCGATCTGAGTGACATCTTGATCGCATGTTTTAGACATGGGCCCTAAATGTCCCAATCTGCACTTCAGCCTTGCTTCTACGCACAAGAGGTCTGATCTGCACGCGCAAGTTTTCTGCAATCCTTAACACAATGAGACTGAGTTCCGAACTGCCCTCGTGATTGAATGTGCGCATGTCAGCCCATTCGTTCACTGTGGAACAATCCAACTCTCTGTCGTTGCCTCACGTTCCTGGCTGTGTACGACCTGTTGCTCTGAGTCTTGCACAACCCTTTGTTTCATCGAAGGTGTCAGCCCAGTCGGGAAGCTACTATCATTCCCGCCAACGCGTTCAGCTCTGCGAACATGCGTGCTTTCGAATCTTGGTGGTGGTTGGGTGACTTACGGGCATCAGCCACCTTGGGCGGATCGAGCTGCAACATGGCTGTACAATGGATTGAATTTCTCTTGAGCATCGCATACAAGACATACTTCAGCACTAATTACATAGCATGGTGGAATCTGAGACAGGTGGTAGAATAACACCCAGAGGGAAGCCGACAACCCCTTGGGCCAGTTTTACTTTCGAGGGTGGCTTTCGAAACCATGCACCTGTCACTTGTTTGCAACTTGGGATGCTTGCGCTTCTGAGTTTTCTGTGCTTCGGCCCAAGCGAACCTCAGCGCTAGCCAATCCAAAAACCCCACAATCCCCTCGTAAGCTTGTCTATCCTTCTTGACCTTGTTGCTTCATCGAAGGCTTCAGGACTTCAGACTCCACTGACCCGGCTCACGCGTGGTCTTTTGGGTTTCTCGGCTAGGTCCTCGAGAGAGGTTAGAATAAGTTGGTACCCGACTGTTTTTTTTCTGTAGTCTATTTTAGCAGGGGGGCCCTACTACTGGGCGACCTAGCCTGACTGTTCATGCCATGTTTCTTCTCAACCCCATCCCAAGGCTCTTGTTCTTACGCTTTTTGGTTGCCAGCATGCAGTAGGGAAACCAAAAGTTGGTTTTGGTCTATCTCGACCATTCTCTTGAAGCCTCAAGGCTTCAAGCGCCCAAGGCAAACCCTTCTGTTTCAAAACAAAAACCTCGAAGGAACGTGTCTCAAAGAGATGGTCCTTTGAGAGAAAGCCAACAAGGCTGACGTTTTCGGGCACTGCTTCTTGTGCCCCCTTGCTTTTGTTTCCGAAAGGCACGGCACGGGCAACAGACACCACTACGACTACGTATTCATCCTTCTTTTCAACTGACTCTATACACCGTACACAGAACCTCCCCATTTGACTGGACAAACGCCCTAAAAACCAGGTTCTTGCGCTCCAAGCGGCTCGCTGGTGTTGGCAGGCGCTTGCTGCGGTAGATGTCACAACCTCAGTTGGCTGCTCAAAACCATGTACTACAATGGTATGGTAAATAGAACCAGAGACTAAAACCTGCGATTTGCCTTACAAAAAAAACCATGAGCCACATCCACATGCTTGGTTTGGACGAAGGAATCAAAGGCGATCACCTTTTGGGGCTATGACCAAAAATGGACCATGGGAAAACCAAAAGGTCAAAAGGTCAGCTTTGGACAACTGAGACTACTTAGGGATGAGGTGGTAATAGGTGGATCACGGTGGAAAATGTCTTCTTTTCTGGCCAGTTCCATACAAGGGAAGCCCTGAACAACGTGTCAAAGTAGTCACAGGAAGTCTTGCGCTACGTCAGGCGGACTTATTTAGCAGGGATCTGAATTCACTTACAGTTGGGGGAAAGTAGATGGCACACGCTTCCCATCTTGGTTATATCATCCTCTTTGCGGACAGAGAGGGAATAGTGCCATGCAATCACGCCGGTGTCAATCTGGCAATGATTTGGGGTCCCATGCAAAACAATGAGCAAAAAGCACAGGGTCATATGAAACAAAACTGGGATTTGAGCCACTTACCAAATCATGGGGACATTCGAGTTGGGTATGTCCTAAACCTCTTTCACCTTTGTGGGGACGACCATACCGGATGACCCACATGAATTTGCCGGTGTTCAGACCCCTTTTGACAGCTCTTGGGAGGCGTTCCTGTCCAATCCATGCGGCTTTCGGGAAATGAATAAACTCCAAACCTCTCAAGGGAAGCGACGAGCGAATGTATCGAAGGCATATGTCTTTCTTGCGGAAACTCCGTGTTGTGTTGGCTACAGGGGGACCAAAGCGGTTGATGGTTGGTCTCATGTTGAGTTTCCTTTCGGCCCCTAAAAGCCCAAAAGGCTCCTGGTTTGGACAGAGCGTATCATCTGCAAGTAACAGGCTGCAAGAGAAATTGGTGCTCATGAAAGCGGATTCGTGCGCCAAATCAAGCTGGTCCGGGCCCCGTCTATGTGTTCAACGATCAAACAAAAACTGGGTCGAGCTCACCCCGCGCTGCGCCCTCGATTTCTCACTTCAGTGGACTGCCCAAAAAAACAAACCAACCGGTTGTTTGCCACAAAAATGGTCAATTTAGTGGCATTTCAGTTCATGAACTCAGGGAGCTTCAGATTTTCCCAGCCCAAGACCAAACATCCCGTGCGGCGTTGGGCTGGACCACGCGCCGTGCATGGTCAGAAAACATCTAGACAGCGGGCACGTCCATGTGGGTCAAAAATGGGTACTGAAAATGGGTTGGCAAATGGAAAGGACGAACAGCTGTCCAATTCCTGGTTGAACATTTTGACCCACACTCATATATGAGGGGTTTTGGTGTGAACCCCTTAACTATGGAAGATCAGCCCCCCAACACCTGCCTAATGCCCGTGGGTTTGTAGATGAGCCTCATTCAGCCTTTGAACATGTACCTTGGATGTTGCGGGGCCACACACCAGAGAGTACCACACACCAGAAAACCATGGGAACTTTGCAATGCAAAGCAAATAATCCCCCTTCTTCAGGCAGTCCTGAAAACTACCATGGCGGTTTTCGTCAGTTGAACAGTACAAGAGGAAAGTAATCTTCCATGCACCTCCCCCACAGGTGCCATGTTTTTTGCGCTGTCGTCAGATGCCCTCCTCACAGATGTTGAACTTGTGGGTTGAACGGAAACCTAACCACTAAACCAACTACCTGAAGGATCAAAGTGTAGTAATTTTACATGTTTCATGCACACCGAAAATTACTACACAAAATTGGCTTGTGTAGGAAGATCGTAGTGTAATAAAATTGGCAAATTGGAAGGTACAACTACTACATAAAATTACTACACAGTGCGTTAGTGTTACTACGCTGTGAGTAATTTTCTGTGTACGTAGTATTTGTTGCGCCATGTGCAAAGTGCATCCAAACTGCACTCAAACTGCACTCAAACTGCATTCAAAATGCATTGGGCATTTTTTGCAATTTGCGACGCACATCTAAACTACCTCAAAACCACATCAAAATGACATCAAAACTACATCAAATACATCAAAACTACATCAAAACTACATAAAAACTACATCAAATACATCACAACTACATCAAAACCAATTCAACACTAAATCAATCTGACTTTAAAATTACATCAAAAACATCAAAGCAACATCAAAACCGCATCAACACCAAATGGAAATGACATAAAAGCTATACATGAAATGTCGAAATTAGATCAAAACTGCATAAAAACTACGTCGAACACATCAAGACCACATTAAAACTAAAACGAGATGTAAATGCGATCTAGTTTGGATGTAGTGTTGTCGTAATGTTGATCTAGTTTCGATGTGGATGTGTGATGTAGGTTTGCTGTGTTGCATGTAGTTGTTCGTCTAGTTTGATGTGGTTTTGATGTAGTTTTGATGTGTTCGATGTATTTTTTCGTGTAGTTGTGGGACAGTTTCAATGTAAGTAATGTAGTTTTAGTCTTGTGGTTTTGATGTTGTTTTGATCTAGTCTTGATGTGGCTTTGTAGATTTCATGTGCTTGATGTTTTGATGTGGTTTTGTGCTGTAAGTTTGCTGTGTTTCATGTAGTTTGGCGTAATTTCGACGTATATAATATTGTTTCGGAAACTGCATCAAAACCACATCAAAACTAGGTCAACATTACATTGAAAACTACGTCAAATACGTCAAAACTACATCACACCTACATTTAACACTGCAAACCTACATCACAACACCACAGCATTGCATGAAAGCTACATCAAAACCTAGAACGCAATTAATAGTATTCGATGGATTTAACGAGGTTTTGATGTAGTTTTGATGCAATTTCGAACTAGCTTCGATGTGGTGTTGATGTAGTTTTGATGTGTTTGATGTAATGTTGATGTGGTCTTGTGATTTATCAAACTGCAAACTGCATTCGCAAAAGTGCATTCAAACTGCATTCAAGCTGAACTCAGACTGCCAAAGCGCACTCAAACTGCATTCAAACTGCACTCAAAACTGCATTACGGCATCGAAACTCCATCCAAACTGCATCCAAACCAAATTACATCGAAACTACAAAATTGCATTTCAAAACCACATCAGAGTTACACCAAAAGCACACATCAAGACTTCAAAACTACACGGATAATTGAGCTGCCGCCTCAAAGCTTGAAAAGCTTGCTTTGATTTGGCCGCCGGCTCCACATTGGACAAGCCCGCTTCGGAAATTGAGCCATCGGCCCAACAGCAAAACATGCGTCGCCTCAAAATTGAAAAACGGTTGCTTGGAAAATTGAGCAGGGCTCCTTCAAAGATACATTTTGCCCATTTGAAACATGGCTTTTTCCACCAAACTAAAGGGAAACCACCATTTACAAGGCAATGTTCAGGTGTATAATGTAAGGATCCTGGTTGAGCCATCGGCTCAAGAATAAGAAAACCGCCCGCTTTGGAAGTTGAGACGTCGCCCCGAGGTTCAACAAGGCCTTGAAAACTGAGCCATCGAGTGTAGACACTTTGCGGGAGCCGGGAGCTGGAGTTCAAAAAGGATTTTCAAGAAATCAGTGAGTCTGAACTTGAGGTCGGGAGTCAGAGCTTGAAAACGAAACTTGTAAATCAAGAGGCCGGGACTTGGAACTCGAATTGGAATTTGTGAAATCAGCCGGCCGGGACTTGGAATTCGAGCAGCTTTTTTGGTAAACGAAACGGCCGGGAATTTGAGTTCGGAAAGGAATTCGGAAATTCGTGGGCCGGGAGCTGGAATTTGAGCAGGCGCGGATGGTCCAAAAAAAGCATCTCAAGCTCCAGCTCCAATCCCCCTCTCTCCAACTGGCCTGGTTTCCATTCCTCGAATTCCAACTCCCGACCGTCCGACCCCCGGTGCGCAAAGTGGCCCCCCGAGTCCCAGGGAACATGACTCGACTTCCAGGTGGAAAAAAGGCGGCCTGAAACCGTGCGGCGTCAGCCAAAAACATTGTCAGGCCACCTGGACAAGTCCGCTTTGGAAACTGAGCCGGCCACTCAAAACAAGAAAAACAAGTTCTTTGGAGGTTGAGCCGTCGGCATGGTTTCGCCTTATTTGGCCGTATTTGGCCTTATTTGGCCTCATTTGGCCGTACTTGGTTTATGTGTGGCATTTTTTGGCGGTATTTGGTTTTTTTGCATGATTTCGCATTGTTTTCATTATTTTCATTATTTGTCCGTATTCTGCTTTATTTGGCATTATTTGGCATGTTCCTCATTTTGCCTTATTCTGCTTGATTTGGCATTGTTTGGCCTTATTTCGATTTGGTTGTTTGGCATTATGTTGCATTATTTTCATATTTTGCATTATTGTGCTTATTTGGCATTACTTGGCCTTATTTGGAATTATTTTGCATCATTTGGCTTTATTAGGAGAGTTATTTGGCTTTATCCGGCCTTATATGGCATCGTTTGGCTTTGGCTTTACCTTCAGGTTGGTCCCACTTTGTCAGGCCTCTCGGCGACATCTTCAAAAGGTCAATCGCATGGTTGTGGCAAAATGGGCTCTTTGTGATACCATTTGGTGGGCCACCCCTATTCTATGACTACTCTGCCACTTCAAAGAAAAATGCCCTTGGTATCACAAAAAACTTAAAACCCAGTTTTGCACAAGCATCGTCAACGGCTTCCTTTCCCAGGACAACAACAAATGATGGCTGTTTTCACCCAACTGCTGTCCAGAAAGCACCCCTTGAAGCTGAACATGGGAAAATGCAGTCGTTCGCGGTCTTGGCCTCTGTTGTTGTTCTTCAGGGGTCCCAAAATTCGACAAATAGCCACATGTGCCATGGCAAAACTCCGATGTCGACATAATCCCAAAGCTCCACCTGCAACCATGTCTTCCGACCGTTCTTCCTTATGCTCACGCGTGCGCCCATTACATCTACACATACATAGGAACACACACACACACACACACATGCGTACGTGCGTACGTACGTGCGTGCGGGCATACACGCATGCGTGCATGCAACTTGACACATGCACGCGTAATTCCACTCCTAGGCGCGCATGTACGTACGTAAATGCACACACAAATTAGCCCCCCTCCCCGAGCATTCCACCCCAAGCAGGCTGATGGCTGATGGCTGACGGTTTTTCAATGTGTTTGATGTAGTCTTGATGTAGTTTCGCCGTAATTCCAGTAGTGTAGTTTTGATGTAATGTTGATCTATATGCACTTTGAATGCAGTTTGGCAATTTGACACCTAAACAAACTTAAACTGGGCTGTCCTCAGATCCTGCCAAAAGTTGAACTGTAGTGAGTTAAATGTTAAATGGAATCCCCCACTAAACAGCTTTTTTTTCCGCCGGTTCCGGAATCCCTTCAAACCAGCCTGAAAAGGGTTCCAGGCTTTGAAAGCAACAAACCCATAAGAGGTTCGGTCACAATTTCTGGTATTGAGGGAGAGTCACCAATTCCAAGGCATGTCTCCCTGGTTCACTCGCATGTTTCAAGACATGGGTGTGTCGCCGCTGCCTTGGCTTAAGTTTGTTTCCAACCAAAAGGACAACCAACCATTTTAGTGTCCAAATCCTAAAAAAGGAAGCCCTCACGTGGTATCCCCCAGCTTCAGAAATCCCCCGAATCTCCGGATCCCATAGCTTTCAGCGGGCCAAGTCTTCCCCGCGTTTCGAACCGCCTTCCGGCCTGCCGGGCCCGATGGGATGGAAGCCAGCCAGCCAGCCATGGCAAAAATGGCACTCGGTGTGCGTCAAATCGGGGGGAAACGCTCCAAAAGCTGAAAACCATGTTTCGCACCCGACTTGTTTCAACCTTCCGGCCGAACCCAAAGCGCCCCAACGCGGCGCCGTCTGGACCCTCGGCCGACTGAGGAGGCGAGGCGCCGAGTTGTAGGTGGCCGTTTTGGGCTCAACCTTCGTGGAGCGCATCAGCGCAGAGGCACGGCCCACCTGACCAATGCCATGGACGGGAAGGGGGAGGGAGGAAAACATCCATTTTGGGCAGACCACCCACGAAGGAAACAACACAAAAGAACGTGTTGCTTGGCAATTAGTTGGGGCCATGCAAAAAACACGAGAAGCAAATCTGCAAATTCCAGATGCTGCAGACAACAATCAAGACTTCAGAGCGCTGTGTAAGTTTAGGGTTGTGAGTTGCTGACATGTTTGCAGAACACTGTCTTTGTCATCTTTTTCTTGAACAGCGATTTGCCTGGTAAATGCGAGGTGGTCATTATGGGATGGATGCCAGGTATGCACGGCAAGCTCTTTCTCCAAAAGCTGCTGTCAATGAAGCTCACAGGCGAACACAGCTTGAGAGCTGTTTGGCAAGGTGCAGAAATGGGATGCTAAGACGCTAAGACAATGGTCTGCGCAAGCTCTCACAGCGCTACAGCCGCTGCACACATGCTGCCAATGCATCTTGCAAAGTATTCTGCAACGAATTAACACGCAACAACCGAGTCTCTGGGTTGCCTCTGTCAGCACTTGTGGCCCGAGACCTTCCAGCAGTAGTGTGGTTTCGCCTAAGTTCGGGATTGCCATGATGGACTATACCTGTACGAAGCTATCATAGTCACATGGCGTAACAACCCTTTCACCCTGAAGCTCTCACAAAGCCATAAGTATTGGGAACAGCTAGCCACGGATCGAAATTGGCAATCATGGGCGCAGGCGTGCGATTTTCATGTGGTGGCTCATTCGCTTGGTGAGTGCGAAGGTGTGAGTTTCCGGAACAAAGTGAAAGTTGCTATAAACATGGACGAGAATGCGGTTGCTGCGTATGTAATTTCAGCATGCAATGCGAGAGTGCATGCTTTCCACACCCGCACACGATTTAGGCTCGGTGCTTTGCAAGTTACTACAATGCAACGCTACAAGCTCAAAAAATGTGCGGCTTTGGTGCCTCTATGTCACAGTACGCATCAGAAATGTGGTTGCTGGATTTCGACTTTGGCAACCGCATCGCAAGCGGGTAAGATGAACGTGAGTCCGCCAATGATATCGACATGTGGCGTTTTGGGGGTGGTGGTGCAGAGCCACCAGTCATGTGTTAAGTATAGTTTGCTTGGCTGTCCTCGCTACAAGGCGGGATAGATGGTTGACCTTTCTTTGCACGGGCACTTACAGCAGCAAAAGGCTGCTGTTTCTGCTGCTGGTTCCTTCGGGATAGTACGGACATTCTGCCGGCGTCACGCAATATTTCTGGTCACCGTGCCAGTGATGCAGGGCGAAACCAAAAAGGTTGCCTCTTGTCTGCTCCGACTCATGTGCAACAAATGCGCGGGCGTTTCCGCCCCAGCGTCAGCGTGGCTCTCAAAACCATGGCACCTATTGGTCAAGGCCAGCGCCAAGCCTCGAGAAGGACAATGCGAGACAGGCAGAGACCCTGTTCGCTGTAAGTCTGTGTAGTGTTTCTGGACATCGTAGCAGCCTCTTCGCGAGTGTCATGGGAGTAGGGCGCGTGAAAAGAACTCTGCGCAGCGCGTCTAGTGGCATTGGCACAAGCAAGCTTTGTCTCAAACCTGCCTGCTGCGTTCATGCTGCAAATCGCCGAAGCACTCCAGAAAGGTTGGGGCAGTCGGGTCCGTGGGAAACTCCCATTTGATGTAGCGATGGAAATGTATGTGTGGCGTGGTGGCCACGAATCGGGACCACTGAGCTGCAAAGTTCCTTGTGGCATCCCGCACCCGGGTGGTCACGCCCATGTTGTTGTTGGATGAGACGCCAACCTGTTCCTACACTACTTGCGCCAGACTTACACAAATAAGGCAATGGTCTGCGAAAAAGTCTTCAGAATGTTACGGCCGCTGTGCACACGCTTGGATGCTGCCGGCATGCCAGCGCAACCGCAGTCATCATGTCTTGGCTTCTGCCAAAGCTTCACCAGCATCAGCCTTTTCCTCAAGAGATCGGCCAAGATTCAAGAGTCTCTGGGTTGCGTCTTGTCTGCTCCGAATCATGAGGTGCCATAATTGCGCGGGCATTTCCGCCGGGACTTACGCCCCAGCGTTGCTCTCAAAACGGCGCAATGTCCCAGTGACCTTGCCAAGCAACACTGTCTGCCGGGACGTTGAAGTCCCTAGCTCCAGAAGCACTCAACTCAGTAGACTTACTAGACTTGTCACGGGCAGCTTGGGCACCAATGCGGGAAAAGCAAACCCTGGCCAGCATATGCTTGGGACCAGCCTCTATGTTGAAGCAGCAACTAGATTGCCACCGCTACTTCTCAGGTCCTTTGCTTTGGGCGGCCCGAAGCATGGGTAACCGGTAGGATCCGGACAGCCCGCGCTGGACTCTTCTGATTAGTCCTGCATGGGGGGGGTTGGGAAGTGACCGAAAGTGAGGGCAGCGTCCAATGGGTCGGGCTTGTGTGAAGGACACGGGGTTCGGCTTTGAAATCCCGCCTGAAAGCCATCATCGACATGTCTCACACCCAAAGCCCTCTTTTTTCTTATGCCCTGATGCCCAAAAAAGTGGCGAGCCGGCGCAAGTGGGCGCTGGAGCACACAGGCAAGCAGAAGTAGAGGAATTCTTCCGTGCAAGCCCGTGAGAAGTTTTTAGCACCCAAGACTCGAGACCCAATAGTCAAGGACTGAGGATTGACATGTGACGCGACGGGGCCATTCTTGTGGAGACTAAATTCCCGTAACTGGGCTCGTGCTGCGCAGGCAGGGCTCACAAGAAGGTGCATCATCTGCAAAACTGCTGCTCACAGCCGAAAGCTTCGTGGCTCTTGCGTGTGAAGGTGGCGCTCAGCTACTGTGGCGCTCATGCGCCCAAGCATTCACGTGCGAAGGCAAGCCAAGCCGTGGCCGCCATTGGACCCGCACACTGGATGGAGCCGAAGAATATCCACCGCTCCGCTCGCGCAGCAGCTGCAAGGGGAGTGTCAGCGACCAACTCGTCTCTTTTGACAGCCGCTGGTTGAATCAGCAACAACAACTCAAGTTGCGTTTGCGACGACCACTGATAGCTGCGTCTGCGACAACTCGTTCGAGCATTGTTTGACTTAAAGAGATGAGGCCACATGTCTCAGGCTAGCGCGAGCTTGCAACTGCAAATAACGCAAGCGTGCACGGAGACGGACCGCTGTGACTGGGAATCGGCATGGCTCCAAACAAGCGCAACCTCCGTGCAAGGCCGAAGAAGCAAGCAAACTGCAAGGCTGCTTCAAGCCCCGTGAAGGCCCGCCTTCTGGCAACCTGCAAGCCACAGCAGTTGGAATTACTGCCGTATGAATGCTTACTGACCCTCGGGCTGGTTTGTAAGGAGCCAACGTGGCCCCAGCTCTGTGATTGTGCGGGCTCCCAGCTGCGTGCGCACGTCGCAAGGAGCCATACGGCTTGCTGATTTGAGCTTGCAACTGCAAATTACGCAAGCACACACGGAGATGGACGGCTGTGAGCAACAACTGCTCAGGCTAACGTGGCCCCAGCTCTGTGATTCTGCGGGTTCCCAAATGCGCGCGCACGCTGCAAGGAATGACCATACGGCTCGCTAATTTGAGCTGTGACTGGGAATACCTCTCTGCAAGGCCAAAGCGGAGTCCAGTAAAGCCCGCCTCCTGGCAACCTGCTTGGACTTACTGGGAAATGGATCTATACTGACGCTCGAGCTGCACGCAAGTGGGCAAAAGCTCAACCAAATTGCTAGCGAGCCAACGTGGCCCCAGCTCTGTGATTCGGCGGGCTCCCAAATGCGCGCAAACGTTGCAAAAAACCATACGGCTCACTGATTTGAGCTTGCCACTACACATAACGCACGAACACAAGGAGCTGGACGGCTGTGAGGAACAACCGCTCAGGCTAACGTGGCCCCAGCTCTGTGTTTTTGCGGGTTTCCAAATGCGCTTCGAGCTGGGACTGGGAATCGGCATGGCTCCAAATACGTGCAACCTCCCTGCAAGGCCAAAGCGGAGCCAGTAAAGCCCGCCTCCTGGCAACCTGCTGGGACTTACTGGGGAATGCATCTATGCTGACACTCGAGCTGCACCCACATAGGCAAAAGCTCGACCAAGTTGCTCACGAGCCAACGTGGCCCCAGCTCTGTGATTCTGCGGGCTCCCAAGCGCGCGCGAACGTTGCAAGGAACAACCATCCGGCTCGCTGATTTGAGCTGTGGCTGGGAATCGGCATGGCTCCAAACAAGCGCAACCTCCCTGCAAGGCCAAAGAGCCCAGTGAAGCCCGCCTGCCAACCTGCAAGCCAAGATGGCCCCGTCTAGAGCAGTCATTGGACTGACTGGGAACTGGATGCTTACTTACACTCGAGCTGCGCCCAGATGCGCAAAAGCTCAAAGTTGCTAACGTCCAGTTTCGCCCCAGTGGGCCTCCAAGTTCCTCCGAAACAGTTTGCCCCCAACATGGAATTTGCCAAGTAGACCTGTGGTGCACGAACGGCAGGCCATTTGAGAGGAAAGCCCCAGTGAACGTCACAAGTACTCCTGCGGAGCCTGCAGTCCAACCAGGTCAGAGAAAGAATAGCAAGCGCAACTCTCTCATGATGGCGCTGCACTGGTGGCAAACTCTGTTGTCACGTAGCCCAGTCTCCACTCTGTGAAAGACCTGCTTGACGCAGCACGGTCTGCTGTGCGATCGACGCATCGCCTTTTGGCTACTTGCAAACAAAGGGGAGACTAACTGTCCGTCCCCGGTGATCAGCGCTCGAACCAGTGGAACAAGTGGCGCTGCGTGTTTGTCCTCGCAAGTGTAAGCACGTGCGCGACACAAAAGCATGTTTGCTCGCACTTCACCGTCACCACATGGCTGCAGCTGTCTGACACTACCTGCTGCTGTCATACAGCTTGTTGTCATCTGTGATGCCCGCCTCCCGCGCTTTTGCTTGAACTGACCGCATACACCTTGAGCAAAACTTGGCGGCTCATCCCAGTATCAAGATCCTGCTTGGCTGGCAAGCTCAACTCATTGCCCGGGAACATGAATATTGCTCTTGCTTTGCCCGCTTGCAGGTCAAAGCCAGAAATGGCAGAAGGTACAGCTGCGTATCGGCTTCAAGGCTGCGTCTGCGTGTTGACATTGAATAGCGTGACTGAAACAAACAAGCTGCACAAAATCGGACAGCGGGCGCTTTGTCCTGCAGCTTGCCAGTGGCAAAAGGAAACCAACTGAGCTTACATGATCCCATCGAAGGTATGCGAAGTTGCACAAAATCGTTTGCGTGCAAGTTTCCAATTAAGCTGTGCAATGCAACAACCTTCTCAGCAGCTACCAATACTAAAGACATGACTACTTGGAGCGCTTGCACATATGACTCGGTATCTGGACTTGGCAACGCCGCGCTTGCAACTATGGAATCTTCCGCTTCTGGCAGTATGACTCCATGGATTTGGGGCAACACACTGTCATCAAGTCGCACTGGCACCAAGCCCACTTGACGACTCTATGCTCTGTGACGTGGCCTCAACGGATCGTGCAACAGCAGCCTCCCCACGGACTCAAGCTGCAACCACTGCTATCGAAAGCTGCGCGGCCAAGAAACTCAGGCAACATCTGTGACTATGCATAGCATGCTTCTCGAGAAGGCTAAGATAGCCCAACACACCTACGTCCCAGGAAGCCCGTTTCAAGACAAGCACTTCATGTGGTGCGCGAATCCGAGACTGCCAACTCAGGAAGGAGCATTGGCAGCAGGAGCCGCTGGCGAAACCAGCCTGCAGGCTTGTTGACAAGTCAAGCGGGGCAACCGTCCAACGCTGGAGTCACAGAGCAGACAGCTGCACGAAACTTTCAGCATGATCTTCGAGCTGAGCAGTTTCTCACACATCATGATGCTGCTTGTGGTGACAATGTTGATGCAATGAAGCTGTGGCTGGGCCAGAGCCAACGAAAGCTTGTGCAGGAGGATGTATGTCTAATGCCAGGAACACCAGGACAGGTAGAATTGCACCCAAGGCCACGCGCGCGTGCCCGCCTAAGGCAGCGCTTTGGCAGCATGGAAGCAAGACCGCAACGGCCGGCGCGACCGAACACGCAATGCCTCTGCTGGTTGGAGGTTTCGTCTCAAGGGTAAGTGAGCCAAATACAGCGCAGAGCAAACGCTCTGCGCGGGGCTTCTATATTTGGGACCATGTTTACGGCCCGTCATGCTGGCTGACACTGGTTGCAACGCGAGGCTTGGAGCTTGCGCAGCTCACAAAACGCGACTTGACATGAGGTTTCCTGGAACCTGGCGCGCTACAAGTAGTGCTGTGCAACATGCCAACTGGCTTCTGTGGAATGCCCACATGACTCAAGCCAGCTGCAAATTCAAGCCTGCGTTGCTGTCCACCTGGCTGTTAGGCCGCGACCTTTCCGGCAGTGGCCAAAACTCAAAGTGGACCGTTCGGCGCGCAGAGCATGAAGGCTTGTGCTGGAGATGCTGGTTGAGAGTGGACGTTCTTGCTCAAGCGAGCCATCGCAACTCTTGCTCTTACTAGCAGCACTTTGCAGCTGAAGGCAAGCAGTCGGTTGCTCTCCTCAAGCAGTGCCGTGCTTTAAGGCATGTAGACCGCCCGACAGCGTGTCGGCGCACAGCATGTCGCGAAACTCTCAAAGGAAATTACTGCACACCTGGAGTCTCCATGACCCTTTAAAAATAGGTCCATGACCCCATTATTTTAGGCAATGACCCCGTGTTGAAAGGATCACGGAGACTCTAGGCAGTCCCGCCTGCACTTGCATGGCGCATGCGCGGGCCACTGCGCCCGAGGCATCCCTCAGCCCGAGCAAGTGTCTGGTTGCTGGCAATGGCCCTACGCCTCCAGGAGGGCGACTGGCAAGGTCAATGCTGGAGCCACTTTTCAGAGCTGCCAACTGATCCACAGCGACATCTTTGAATGCATTCTGCGTCGTGCACAAGCAGTCTCTGGCTTACCAGGCAAACTCCTGCGCTCGTGGTTTCATGCTGCACATCGCTGCAGCACTCCAGAAAGGTCGGGGCAGCGGGATGGGGTGATCGTGGCCCGCTTGCGCTGGGAGGCTTCAAGCCGCACGGCCAATTCAGAGGCAATCCTGCGGCTGCGCAGACACAGCACCTCAATAGTTCTTAGATTTCGCTGGACAACGTCATGGTGTGAATGGCGGATATATATGTAGTTTCTCTTGGAAGTGCTACAGTTGGCACCCCGCAACACAAGTCAAGTAGTCACATATTCTCCAAGCCAGGCTGTGGGTCATACTGCCTGTTCGGAATCTCTTTGACTCGCGATGGGGTTAAGCAATAAGCCATGACATTGATAAGCCGTTATTCAGTTATTCTTCTTTTTCCACACTGCCTTGAATTCGGTCAAGTCTTTGTGACAAACAGCTCTAGCCTGGCAAAGCCGCAAAAAAAGCACCACAGGACTGTCCTGGCAGCGCAAAGGGCCAAACAGCTCTAGCCTGGCAAAGCCGCAAAAAAAAACACCACAGGACTGTCCTGGCAGCGCAAAGGGCCAGGAGCACGCGGCAATGTCGCATTCTGAGATCCGCGCAAAGTCAACAAAAACAATTGGAAGCGCTTGCTCACATGTGCTTAGAATCCTGCGCAGCTTTGTAGCATGACCAGAGAACAGTGTGCGTTGCAGCTTGTGGCTGCATTTTGCAGCTTTGGCCAGTGTCAGCATTGCTGACGGCATGGGCCCCGAAAACCCAAGAGGGCTGCAGTATTTCCATGGCTTGACTGCTTTCAGACCCAACTTCTTCTTTTGGAAGTGGAACAGCTTATGGGCCATGAAATTTGGAGGTTGGGCGAAGCGAGGCAAGGGGCGAGCGCTGCCCAGGGGTGCCAAGGAAACTTGAGCACCGTTGACCTTGCTAGGCCCCATGTTTGTTTCGTGGGAACAGGCGCTTCGAGCGTTGTGCGACTGGCATACGATTGCGTTGCACATGTGTGCTGCCGGTGGCTTTATAGCAACCGAGGGGGTTGGCGGAGCTTCCACACAGGAAATACAACAAGACAAATCACCATCAAAACAGGTTGCCACCTCCCAGGGCTCAGCCTGTCCCCGACGTTCTCTCTGGATTTGATACGGTTGGCGGGACGGGTGCCGCTCAAACTTTGACGACTTCGTCGTTGCCGAACCTAGATAGTCAATACTCGCCTCCGTTCAGAGGTCGCTCTTTCGATGACTGCTTGCCTTCTTTGGAAATCTGTCGCCACGTGTGTCAAGGAATCCACAAACGAGAAACGTTCCAGTGCCACAACAAGGGCTTGCTCTTCTGTGCGTGTGGCATGGTGGCCAGTCGGGACACGGCCACGCCCAAGAAAGAACAAGCAAACAGATTCACCCACAAGGTGTGAAACTGATGGGGCATGCGCCTATCTTGGCGGCCCTTAACTGGGGATCGCGCAAACGGGTCCGTTTCCCGGGCAATTTCGGGCGGTTTTTTTTGGCTGGCGCACGCCTCTCAGCACATCCGCGTCGGGCTGTTTTGTTGTTGCCAGAAACTTCCTGAAATCCAAACCCGTTATGGCTTCCCCCGTGAAGAACGGCCATGTCCACAAAAGTGACAACGGGCCCTTGCCGGCCAGCGCAGCCAGTGGCCCTCAAAAAGGACCAGGCATGCAAGGAGTAAGGCTTGGGCTCCAGTCCGTGGCGCGATCTGATTTTTGACCCTGTTTGTGGTGAGCCTGTGTGACTCTGGACATCGTAGCAGCTCCAGTTTTTCTTATTCAGTAGTGACACTGGCGCAGAGTCAAAAGAACTCTGCAAAGCGAGATTGTAGTGGCCTCGGCACAAGCAGCTGCCTGCTGCGGGTAAATTGCTGCGCTCATGGCTTCCTGGTGCACATCGCTGAAGCACTCCAAATCGGCGCGGCAGTCGGGGCAGTGGGAAACTCCCATTTGATGTAGCGATTGTTTGCTTCTTTCGTAAGACCAAGAGGAACTTTGAGCTGAGGCCCTGTGATCACTCAAGTATTCGACACCTACCGCGGGCTCTCGCTCAAAGAGATACGCGCCGTTGCGAGTTCTTGCGCAACGCGCGCCCGGGCGGACGTCGCCACGCCTATGTTGTTGGATGAGACGAGCTGGTTCAATAGGCCTTTGCGGCGCCCAGAGTTGCCACGACAACATAGGAAAACAGGAAACCCCAAAATACGCACACGCAAGGTTTGGCACTACGTCGACATCATGTGCGGCTAGGGCGGCCATGAGGCCTGACACGGCGGACATGGATGGCTGGGACATGGAACCCGGCGCGGCTCAAACCAGAGCATGGCTCCAAACAAGCGCGGCGCCCAGTGACACCTGCCCTCGGGGCCCCATTTGTAGGAGCAGCGCTTGGACTCACTGGGAATCACTGGGAAATGGAGCCCCACTCACACTCAAGCTATCACCACGTTTGCAGAACTTCAGCCAAGTTGCTCACCACCTTGGACTTCAGACACATTCAAGTCTGGCCTTGCAGAATTTCATGGCGTTCTTTTGTCGGAAAAAAAAGAGGGATGCGACCAAGTGGGGTATGGATAAGACACCAATTCCCTCGTGGTTCTATCCGGATTGCGTCCTTGATATTGGGAGAACAAATGTACCAGCGGCTGCGGCGGCTCCGGGAAATTTGGGCGCCAGAGCCGGCCTGCCTATTCTGCTGGTTTGCAGTTGTTTCTTGATCGATACGTTGCATCTAAGCATCTTGATTTGTCATTTATGCGTAGCCGCATGGCCAGCAATGTCACGCAGCTTGAATCTGCGCTGCTTGTAGCAGTCCCCTACTACGGTTGATCCCTGCCTGCAACAAGTCAATCGGTCACGCATCCCCAAAGTCTTCACACTGAATGCGGCTTAGTTGATCCTTCGCCAGCTGTCAGTCTGTCTTGTCCCTTCAGAGAGACCAACAGTTTAACATGACTCACCAAGACGCAAACCACTGGGGGTTCAATCGGACTGAGGCCGAGGCGGCATATTCGTCTGCTGTGATCTGGGTGCAATGTTGGATCGCATGTTTTACATCGCCATGGGCCCTAAATGTCCCAATCTGCACTTCAGCCTTGCTTCTACGCACAAGAGGTGTGATCTGCATGCCCAAGTTTTCTGCAATTCCTTGGCACAATGAGACTGAGTTCCGAACTGCCCTCGTGATTGAATGTGCGCATGTCGACCCATTCGTTCACTGTGGAACAATTAAACTCTCTGTCGTTGCCTCACGTTCCTGGCTGCGTACCACCTGTTGCTCTGAGTCTTGCGCAACCCTTTGTTTCATCCGCGGTGTCAGCTGAGTCGGGAAGCTACTATCATTCCCGCCAACGCGTTCAGCCCAGCAGGCTTTCCGGATGCCTGCGAACGAATCTTGCTGGTGTCGGGTGACTTAGGGCATCAGCCTCGCGCGGATTGAGCTGCAACATGGCTGTACAATAGATCGAATTTCTCTGAGCAAAATCTCGGGCATCGCATACAAGACATACTTCAGCACTAGCATGGTGGAATCGGAAACTGGTAGAACCCCTAGGGCCAGTTTACTTTCGGTGGCTTGGCTTTCGAAACCATTCACCTGTCACTCCCTTGCAACTTGGGATGTTTGCTTCGTAATTCTGTGCTTCCTCGGCTCCACACTACCTTGCGCAAGCGAATCCATACACCCTGCAAACCGGTTGTAAACTTGTTTATCCTTCTTGATCTTGTTGCTTGATCAAAGTCTTCAGGACTTCAGACCCCACCCCGGCTCACCTTTGGTCTTCTGGGCTCTTTGCCTTTGCTCCAAGCTCCAGCCCAGGTCGGGGCTGACCTTTTGCTGACGGAATAAGACTTGTTGCTTCTCAAAGGAAGGGGCGAGTCTTCGTCACAAGACCCTGTCGCCGTGCAACAGGAATCACATTTCTATCGATTCGTCGCCAGTTGGTTCTGGTCTCTCTTGACCATTGCTCTCCCTTGAAGCATCACGGCCAGGAGCCCAACAAGGCAACCCCTCTGTTTATTCAAAAAGGTCGATCGAACGTGTCAAAGAGATGGTCCTTTGAGAGACAACCAAAAAGGCTGACGGTTTCGGGCACTGCTTCTTGTGCCCACTTGCTTTAGTTGATGAAACGCACGGCACGGGCCGGATCTCGTATCCAAAATTTGTATTGGCACATCAAGGCAAGAGAAACCTCTACCATCTGGCATACGGACTACGTATTAATCCCTTTTTCAACTGACTCTATGCAACGTAGACAGAACCTCCCCATTTGACCGGACAAAACGCTCTATCAAAAACCAAGGTTCTTGCGCTCCAAGCGGCTCGCTGGCGTTGTGGCAGGCGCTTACTGCGGCGAGAATCGTCACGACCTCAGTTGGCTTGGCTCAAAAACATGTACAGAAATGGCATGGTAAATGGAACCAGAGACGAAAACCTGCGATTTGCCTTACCTCTCGAAAAAAATGGGCCACAGCCAGGTGCTTGGTTATGAAGGAATCAAAGGCGATCACCTTTTGGGGCTATGACCAAAAACCGACCATGGGAAAACTAAAGGTCAAAAGGTCGGCTTTGTACAACTGAGACTACTTAGGGATGAGATAGTAATAGGTGGATCATGGTGGACAATGGCTTCTTTTCTGGCCAACCCTGCAAGGGATCCCCTGTAAAAAGTGTCAAACATCACCGAGGCGGACTTATTCACCAGGGATCTGATTTCACTTACAGTTGGGTGAAAGTAGATGGCACACCCTTCCCATCTTGGTTATATCATCCTCTTTGCGGACAGAGAGGGAATAGTGCCATGCAATCGCGCCGGTGTCAATCTGGCAATGATTTGAAGTCCCATGCAAAACACTGAGCAAAAAGCACAGGAAACATGTCGCGAACATGTGCCCTAAGCATCCAAGGCCTCTCTTGGTGCTAGGCCTTGTTCTGTTGGAGAGGCCTACTTTTGGAGGCTCCAGGGCCTTGCTAAGTAAGGCCTTAGGCCTTACTAAGTGAGGCCTTCGGCCTTAAATAGTATGTTCCTTTTCAAGGCCTAGGCCTTGAAAAGTATGTCTTGACTGTGTTTGGGGCCACCTTTTTTCTTGAAGGGATCCAGCCACTGGAAATCGCCCCTGAGCTGCGAGCCTTTCTGGCAGCTAGACCTACGGCCTGGCTAGGAGGTGTTAATGCAGGGGCAACGCATGTGTTTGGCACGTGGCTGGGTACCGCCTGGACCGTGGACAACCCGTGGATTACCCGTGGAAAGGCCTTGAAAAGCCATGGAACGGCCCCGAAAAGTCATGGTTTGCCCGTGGACAGGGGTATATTTGAGGGTACCGCTGAAATGACACGATCCGGGACGTGTTTTGTTTGGGGGCCCGTCCGAATTTGAAATCCTTGGAACTTTTGCCTGCGTGTACGCTTGGTGGAGCTTGATCCATGCTCTCTTTGCCATCTCGCGCTGGTTTAGACGCTCTCTGAAGATGCAAGCGATAGCGCAAGGGAAACAGACACGTGATACACCCAAACGTTTTTTTGCATAGGTAGGGTGCATTTGTTCGAAGTATAGTTATATAGATTTATGTGTATTTCGGCTGGTGTTACTAGACGAAACGGTGACTTTTTAGCAAAACGGGCCCTGGGGAGGCCTCAAAAAGGCATGGTTACTCAGCATATATACTCGGCATGATACTCAATGAGGCCTTTGAGCTTGTTGAGACCTCTTGTCAGAGGCCTATCTTCGAAAGGCCTTTGGACTCTGAGGGTGTGACTTTGGAGACCTATCAACTGGGATTTGACGCACATACTAAATCATGGAGACATCCGAGTTGGGTATGTTCTAAACCTCTTTCACCTTTGTGGGGGCGACTATACCTCTTACCCACATGAATTTGTCGGTGCTCAGACTCCTTTTGACAGCTCTTGGGAGGCGTTCCTGTCCTTTCCGTGCGGCTTTCGGGAAATGAATAAACTCCAAACCCCTCAGTGGAAGCGACGAGCGAATGTATCTAAGGCATGTGCTTTTTGTTGCGGGAACCCGTGTTGTGTTGGTTACAAGGGGACCGAAGCGATTGATGATTGGTGTCATGTTGAGTTTCCTTCCGGCTCCCAAAAGCCCAAAAGGCTGCTGGTTTGGACAGACCCGTATCATCTGCAAGTAACAAACTGCAAGAGAAATTGGCGCTCGTGAAAGCGGATTCGTGCGCCAAATCAAGCTCACTTTAAAGGAGGTTCGCTTTTCGTTCAAACTGGGTCGAACTCCACCCGCCCTCAATTTCTCATTTGTGTGGACTGCCCAAGAAAAACCCAAGCCTGGTTCTTTGCCACTAAAATGGTCCAAACGAGCCCAAACCCCAAAAGTCATTTCAGTTCAACTCAGGGCAGGCATGACCAAACCTCCCAAAGAAAGCCGTGCGGCGTTGGGCTGCGCGCAGGCACCTCGGCGGGCCAGGCGTCCATGCATGTGAGTCGTTGCCCTGGCAAATGGTAAGTCCAATTCCTGGTGCTTGAAACCTTTGACCCACACTCATTATATATGAGGTTTTGGTGTGAACCCCAAGGTTTACGGGTTAATTAACCGGTTGTTATGGCTTAACTATGGAAGATCAGCCCCCCAACACCTGCCGAATGCCCGCGGGTTTATAGATGAGCCTCATTCAGCGTTTGAGCATGTACCTTGGATACTGGGCCCTGAATATTTCGGGAGACCAACCACACCAGAAAACCATGAAATCTTGAATTGCAAAGCAAATAATCCCCCTTCTTCCGGCAGTCCTGAAAACTACCAGCGGTTTTCGGGAGTTGAACAGTACCAAACTGACCACCATGAGGAATACAACAATTTGTTCGTCCCCTGCTCGTTTGCTCATCCCTTAAACCCAGCCAGCTGACCCTTCAACCTTTTTTGCCAACTTTTACCACAGTTTCGTTCGGGGGGGGGAGTCTGAGAGTGGGGATCGGATACTTGAAAAGAGGCTGCTTGGGATCTACCCTCCATCCAACATGAAAATTGATCTTCCAGGCACCTCCCCCACAAGTGCCATGTGTTTTGCGCTGTCCTCAGATCCCCTGCTCACAGATGTTGAACTTGTGGGTTGAACGGCATAAACCAATTAAACACAACTAAAAACACAAAGCTGAACCGGATGGCTGAGAAGCGCCAAGGTTAGATCCAAAAAATACGACAACGACATCCCGCAATGGACCTGAATCGATCACTGGATCAACGTTGGGCCGGAAAGGGACGTGCAAAACGTGTTGCCACGACCGGGTCCGCCACTTACCCCTTAAAACTCCAAGCCCTGGGGAAGCTAATCTTTTACAGACATATAGCCCATGTTACCCATAAAGTTGAAAAGTTGTGTTTTTAAGAGGTAAGGCCACGACCGGAACCCAACTCCTCGTCTTGGTACTTGCCATTTTCACAGCTCACTTCCGAGCGACTGGAAAAGTAATCAACTGGTCATTCGATTACCACTAAAACGGTCTTCCCCGCCCCCGAAATTCAGGGAACCCAGGAAGTGACAGGGCGAAAACGACATGCTGGGAGGTAAAAACATAAGAATTCCTAGAAACAAACAACAAGAGAGACAAATCACGAGATGGGCCAAAACCCGCAAATAGCGGCGATTTCCCCGCAAGTGTCCGAGCAGAGGGTTCAGTTGAGGAATCGTTCAAACGGCGCCGTGCTAATCAGAGCGGGTGTCCTAGTTGGTAATGAATCTCAAGGGGGTGATTAATCCAACATTAAGCCAGTCTTCACATTTCGAATGAGGGCATCTGCAATGTCCATTATATGTACAACACCTAAACAGACCTAAACTGGGCTGTCCTCAGATCCTGCCAAAAGTTGAACTTTAGTGGGTTAAATGTTAAATGGAACCCCCCACTAAACAGCTCGTTTTTTGCCAGTCCCGAAATCTCTTCAAACCAGCCCGAGAAGGGTGCCGGGCCCCCAACACAAACCCATAAGAGGTTCGGTCACAATTACTGGTGGTTCATTGGGGAGGGAGAGTCACAACCCAAAGCAAGTGAACAGTATGACCTGTTGGAGCCAATTCGGAGGCAACGCTCCGGAAACCACCTTGGCGTGTGATGAGTTGGGTGTGAAAATCACAGCCGCCAAACCATTGCCTAGCGACCAGTCGCTTGGCAGGCTCAGGTGCCAAGAGGTCTCGCCTTGTCTGCAAAAGGCGCCTGTGTAGATGATGGTTGAGGTCCCGTGCCATCGTGTGCAAAGCAATGCTTCGCGGTGAGCTATGCTGCAGAATGTTCAGCAAACGCAGGATGGCAGCGCGGGTTGGCTTGAAAAGGTATTTTCCCAAAATGGCAGGCGGTACACGAGCACTCGTCTCAATCGGTGCTCAGCACTTGACATTCCAATCCAAGTGCAGGTAAGACCCTTCTGCTTGCGGTTGCTACTTTTCATACGAGTGTTAACCGCAACAAGTGGAAGAACTAATAAAGATTTGTTTTTTGGAGAAGACCATACTCACAAGGGCAGTACCATGGATAGGCAATTTCCTGCACCAGTTGGAATGGATGAAGCTCGAGTTGAATACTAGGATGAGCCCCCTACCGGCTGGTGCAGGGATTTGTCCATTCGCTGTAGCGGGGCTGAAAAAATAGGTCACCTTTTAGAACTCACAGTCTTTCCGCGCTCGTTTGTGGCAAGGGGCAAGGTCCCCGAACGGTGCATCTCATAGTAGTCCCCAAACCAGAGTTGGGATGGAAGTCTCTCAAATTACATGTCGCTGGGTCATCAAATCTGTGCTAGCTGGGGTGCCCGGAAACGACCACCTTTCGCTTAGAGGAAACTCACGCATCTGTGCCCGGAGAGTCCAACGCAAGCCAAGTCTGCCGGAAGCACATGCTGGATCCAATGTCGGGGTCCGAAATTGTGAGGGAAGCAAGCCAAGCTAGCCATGGCAAAATGGCCTTCACGGTGGTTCAAATTGTTTCGGGGAGAAAAACTCCAAAGGTTGAAAACCATGTTTCGCACCAACCGAAACCTGCACTTTTTTCAACCCTCCGCCACCTCGGCCGAACCTAAAGCGGCGCCCCAACGCGGCGCCGTCTGCACCCCTCAGCCCCCCGGAGGCTGCGGAGACGAGGCGCCAAGTTGCAGGTGGCCGTGTTGGGCTCAACCTGCAGCCGCAGCAGGCGCCCACCTGACGGATGGCGTGGGGTGGACATGATTTTGGGAGACCACCCACCAAAAAAGAAGGAAATACACAAAAAATACGTGTTGCTTGGCAAGTGCTTGGGGCCACGCGAAAAACACGAGAAGGAAATCTGCAAATTCCGTTTGCTGCATATAGACAACCATCAAAACTTCTGAGCGCTGTGTAAGTTTGGGGTTGCGAGTTGCTGACACGCTTGCGGAACACTGCCTTTGGAATCTTGTTCATGAACAACGATTCCCTGGTAAATGGGTGGTGGTCATTATGTGATGGATGCCAAATCCGCCGACCCTCTGCCTCCCGTCCCAGCGGTAGAGGGGACCGGCGTGGGATGCAACTGGAATGAAGTGATTGGAATCCATGATGACTTCCCGGGACCGGTTTGAGGAGCGGCGGGTTCCAGCACCGCTGGTGCGACCGGACTGGCGGTTGCCTTCATGCGCCGAGGGTTGGCGCTGGTTAATCCGGCTACGCCTCCTGAATTAGCATGTCGCCGCTAGGCAATTAGCCTGCTAGCTTTAGCTAGAGGCGCTGCACCCTGGCGCCGCCGACCCTCGCCACTTGGTCGTGATGCGCTGGCTAAATCCGGCACCTCTGCATCACCAGCTCGGGCTTGCGGTTTGGTTTTGCTTGCCTGTGGGAAACCGTCGCAACACATCGCGTATATGCAGGGTTTAGGCCATGTGGCTGACATCGTCAGGGTCTATGGGTGATGCTTCAGCGGGGCTTGGTCTGCATCATCAAGACTTCCTTCCAAAAAGTCTCTCAACCCATGAAGCACTGTTTTTAGAAGGTATCGGAGGGATATAGGCGAGGCATTTTTGTGCATTTTGGCGCCAAGCGCTGCCGGGCATGCCGGCGATGCTGGGTCCTCGCTCTACGAAACGCTGTAAATACCGCCAAGAACTGTGCTGAGCGTTGGGCTGGTGTTCTGTCCGTTTTGCTTTTGCTGTGGCTGGCTCGCGTGCTGCGCGGTCCTTGCTTTTTCAGCGTTGGTTTTCGGGCCTTCTGGCGCGCACGCGCACGCGCGACCCCAGCCACAAAATGCTGCTATTTACGGTGTTTTGTTGCATTTGCGTTTCCGGGCTGGCTTGCGGGCTGTTCTTTTTGGGCTGCTGTTTCTGGGGCCTCTGGCGCGCGCGCGCGCGCGACCCCATGTCAGCCTTCTGGGTTGGGGCCCGGCTGGGGCCCAAAAAGCTGGCATCCCCGGCATCATCTGGGGTTGGGGTGGGCAACATGCACAACCTAACCAGCATCGTAGCGCAGGATACGTTTCTCATACAAAAAACATGACATGACACGGCATAACTTCAAAGATCGAGGCGTAGCCGGCTAGAGGCCGCAGGCCCAGAAAATAATCCTAAGCCCGATTGCGCTGCAAGCTCTTTCTCTGTAAGCTGCCGTCACTGAAGCTCAGGCGAACGGGCGAACGCAGCCTGAGAGCTGTTTGGCAAGGCGCAGCACTTGAGAGGCTAAGGCAATGGTCTGCGCAAAGCTCTCACGATGCTACAGTCGCTGCACACATGCTGTCAATGCATCGTGCGAAGTATTCCGCAACGAATTAGCACGCGACAACCGAGTCTCTGGGTTGCCTCTGCCAGCACTTGTGGCCCGAGACCTTTCAGCAGTAGCGCGGGGTTTCCACTACGTTCCGGATTGCCATGGACAATGCCTGTACGAAGCTGTCACATGGCGCGACAACTCTTTCACCCTGAAGCTCTCACAAAGCCGTAAGTATTGGGAAGCAGCTCGCCACGGATCGAATTTGGAAATCAGGTGCGCGGGACGGGCGGCAAGTCTGGTCTGTTACCGCGGGAAATTAACGCGCGCGGTTTTCACGTGGTGGCTCATTCGCTTGGCGAGTGCGAAGGTGCGAGTTTCAGGAACACAGTGAAAGTTGCTATGTACATGGACGAAAACACGGTTGCAGCGTATGTGAATGCAGCATGCGCTGAGAGCGCATGCCCTCCACGTCAGCACACCATTTAGGCTCCGTGCCTTGCAAGCTACTACAACGCAATGCTACGAGCGCGGATGACAAACTGAGTGAACGTGCGGCTTTGGTGTCTCTATGTCACCGCATTACGGATGAGATATGTGGTGCTGGGTTTCGCATTTGGTTGCTGGAGTTCGCCGTTGGCAGCCGCAACGCAAGGGTAGACACGCGTAGGTCCGCGAATGATACCGACATGGGTGTTTTGTGGTGGGTGGTGCACAGCCGCCAGTCAGGTGTTGACCTTTCTTTGCACACAGACACTGCAGCACAGTCTCTGCATGGTGTCTTTGTAGCGCAAGGAGGTCTGCCGTTTCTGCTGCTGGTTCCTTCGGGATAGTACGGACGTCACGCAATATTGCTGGTCACCGTGCCAGTGATGCAGGGTGAAACCAAAAAGGTTGCCTCTTGTCTGCTCTATCATGAGGTGCACCTGTCCGCCGGGACTTGTGCCCTAACGTGGCGTCGTGGCCACGAATCGGGACCACTGAGCTGCAGAGTTCCTTGCACAATTGCGCACCCGGGTGGCCACGCCCACGTCGTTGTTGGATGAGACGCCAACTTGCTCCTACGCTAGTTGCTCCGGACTTACACAAATAAGGCAATAGTCTGCGAAAAGTCTTCAGAATCATACGGACGCTGTGCTCCACCAGCATGAGCCGCGAGATCGGCCAAGATTCAAGAGTCTCTGGGTTGGCTCTTGCCTGCTCCGAATCATGAGGTACGACAATTTCGCGGGTTTCCGGCGCGACTTACGCCCCAGCGTGGCTCTCAAAACGGCGCAATGTCCCAGTGACCGTGCCCAGCAGCACTGTCTGCCGGGACGCCGGGTAACCGGTAGGATCCGGACAGACCAAAAGCCGGGGCAGCGTGTTCCACGAGGGTTCCACCAGGGTTCCACCAATTTCTTCGAGGGCTGCGGGGTGGTGCGGGGTGGTTTGAGGCATGGTTTCACACCAGATTTCCACCAGGGTTCTGCCAGAGTTTCACCAGGTTTCCACCAAGGTTCGACCTGGTTTGAGGTAAGATTCCATGAGGGTTCCACCAGAATTCCACCAACTTTTGCAAGGTAAGGTTCCATGAAGGTTCCAGCACAATTCTAGCAGGGTTCCACGAGGTTCTGCGAGGGCTGCGGGGTGGTCCGGAGTGGTTTGAGGTGCGGTTCTCTGAGAGTTTCAGGTTCTGCGAGGGCTGTGGGCCCTGAAGTTTCACAAGGTTCCACAAGTTCTGCAACGATTCCACACAGGTTCCACAAACCTCCACAATGTTCCACCAAGGGTTCCAGAAATGTTCTGCAAGGTTCCGTGGTTTGCCCTGGAGGGAAGCAGTGTGTCGCGCGCCCGTCGTCTGAAAAGCCATCGGGTCAAGATTGGGCGGAACACGAAGCAAAACCGAAATCAATGGCGTAAAACACACTTTCACTGTTTTGTGACTTGCTCACTTGCTCAGGCAAATGTTGGCTTTATGGCAAATCAGATCACGTCGCTGCGGGACTCACGGTGCAGCAGAGTAAATGCTTGGCATTGCTGCTTGGTGGGCTTTGCGTTCCAACAATTCCACGAGGCTGCGAGGGCTATGAGATAAGGTTCCAAAAACGTTCCACAAGGTTGCCACCAGGTTCTGCAAAAGCTATGGGGCAGCCCTGAGGAAAGGTTCCAAGAAAGTTTCACGCTGAGCTCCACGAAAGTTGCATGAGAACGGTTTGCAAGGTTCACCGGGCCTAGGTCGGAGCCCGATTGCGCTGTCGGGGCCCGATTGCACCGCTTGGGCCCGATCGGCCCCAATTGCCATCGCGCCCCGATCGGGGACACAGTCGGGCCCCGTCAACTGTACCAAGCTGGCATCGCCTAGTTTTGCTATAGATACAGTTGTAATCCGCATGCTAAGGAAAAGCTATAATATGGGTGGCTGGGTTTGCGCCACGGGACGATCGGGCCCTGATTGCACCGTCGGGGCCCCGATCGGGCCCCGATTGCACCGTCGGGCCCTGATCGGGCCCCGATTGCGCCGTCGTGCCCCGATCAGGGCGAGATCGCGCTGTCACTCGTAGCTTTGCTTTAGAAAGTTACAAGGCGGCATCCTCAGCAACACCGGCGGTAAGGATGGTCCCGGGGCGTTCCGCGGGGATTCTGGGAGGGTGCGGTGCTGTTGGGGATATCGCCTGAGCTTATCTTATTTTGAGTGGCTGGCTCAATTTCCAAGGCGGACTTGTCCAATTCTTACCTGGCCATTTCAAGGAGGTGGCCTGACCATGTTTTTGGTTGACGCCGCACTCTTTCAGGCCACCTTCTTCAACCTGGAAGTCGAATAACTTTCCTTGGGACTCGGGGGGCCGGGAGTTAGGGGGATGGGAGCTGGAGCTTGAGATGGATGGACCATCCGCGCAAGAAGCGATACTCTCTGCCAGTTGCGCTTCGCTGGGAACCTTCCCCAAAAAAGCCACGCACACTCCCCGGAAATTCCATGAAAACCGCCAGAACAGTAAGAAAGTGCTTTGACATCCATCCCAGACCAACAGAACCTTCTTGTAGAATTCCTGCTCAAATTCCAGCTCCCGGCCCGCTAATTTTCAACTTCTTTCCAAACTCAAATTCCCGTTTACAAAACAAACTGTTTCCAAGTCCCGGCCGGCTGATTTCCAAATTCGAGTTCCAACTCCCGGCCTCTTGATTTACAAGTTTCGTTTTCAAGCTCTGACTCCCGACCTCAAGTTCAGACTCACTGATTTCTTGAAAATCCTTTTCGAACTCCAGCTCCCGGCTCCCGCAAAGTGTCTACACAGTTTTCAAGGCCTTGTTGAACCTCGGGGCGACGGCTCAACTTCCAAAGCGGGCGATTTTCTTATTATTGAGCCGATGGCTCAACAGGGATCCTTACATTATACACCTGAACATTGCCTTGTAAATGGTGGTTTCCCTTTAGTTTGGCGGAAAAAGCATGTTTCAAATGGGCAAAATGTATCTTTGAAGGAGCCCTGCTCAATTTTCCAAGCAAACGTTTTTCAATTTTGAGGCGACGCGTGTTTTGCTGTTGGGCCGATGGCTCAATTTCCGAAGCGGGCTTGTCCAATGTGGAGCCGGCGGCTCAATTTTCAAAGCAAGCTTTTCAAGCTTTGAGGCGGCAGCTCAATTATCCGTGTAGTTTTGAAGTCTTGATGTGTGCTTTTGGTGTGACTCTGATGTGGTTTTGATGTAGTCTCGATGCGCTCCCAATGCAATTTTGTAGCTTCGATGTAATTTGGACGCATGTTCAATGCAGTTTGGATGCAGTTTGAATGCAGTTTGGATGGAGTTTCGATTAATGCAGTTTTGAGTGCAGTTTGAATGCAGTTTGAGTGTGCTTTGGCAGTCTGAGTGCAGTTTGAATGCAGTTTGAATGCACTGTTGCAATTTGAATGCAATTTGAAGGCAGTTTGAGTGCAGTTTGAATGCACTTTGAATGCAGTTGTGCAATTTGAATACAGTTTGAGTGCAGTTTGAATGCACTTGGAATGCAGTTTGGCAATTTGACACCTAAACAAACCTAAACTGGGCTGTCCTCAGATCCTGCCAAAAGTTGAACTGCAGTGGGTTAAGTGTTAAATGGCATCCCCCACTAAACAGCTTTGTTTCCTTGTGTTTTTTCCCCCGCCGGTTCCGGAATCTCTTCAAACCAGCCTGAAAAGGGCTCCGGGCCCTGAAACCAACACAAACCCATAAGAGGTTCGGTCACAACTCTGGTGGTTCATTTGGGAGGGAGAGTCACAACCCAAAGCAAGTGAACAGAAATCGCCAGCCAATGCCAAGGCATGTCTCCCTGGTTCACTCGCATGTTTCAGGACATGTGTCGCCGCTGCCTTGGCGTTTCGCAAGCCTTCCGGCTCCCCAGGCCCGAAAGTGGGATGGAAGCAAGCCAGCAAGCCATGGCGAAAACGGCGCTCGGTGTGCGTCAAAGGTTTCGGGGGGGAACCCTCCAAAAGCTGAAAACCATGTTTCGCACCCACCGACACCGACTTGTTTCAACCTTCCGGCCGAACCCAAAGCGCCCCAACGCGGCGCCGTCTGGACCCTCGGCCGACTGAGGCGAGGCGCCGAGTTGTAGGTGGCCGTTTTGGGCTCAACCTTTGTGGGGCGCATCAGCCGCAGCAGGCGCAGAGGCATGGCCCACCTGACCAATGCCATGGACGGGAAGGGGGTGGGAGGAAAACATCCATTTTGGGCAGACCACGTGTTGCTTGGCAATTAGTTGGGGCCATGCGCAAAACACGAGAAGCAAATCCGCAAATTCCTTGTGCTGCAGACAACAATCAAAACTTCTGAGCGCTGTGTAAGTTTAGGGTTGTGAGTTGCTGACATCTTTGCAGCACACTGCCTTTGTCATGCTTTCTTGAACAGCGATTATGCCTGGCAAATGCGAGGTGGTCATTATGGGATGGATGCCAGGTATGCACGGCAAGCTCTTTCTCCACAAGCTGCTGTCAATGAAGATCAGAGCTGCTTGGCAAGGTGCAGAAATGGGATGCTAAGACGCTAAGACAATGGTCTGTGCAAGCTCTCACAATGCTACAGCCGCTGCACACATGCTGCCAATGCATCTTGCAGAGTGTTCTGCAACGAACTAACAGTAACACGCAACAACCGAGTCTCTGGGTTGCCTCTGTCAGCACTTGTGGCCCGAGACCTTCCAGCGGTAGTGTGGTTTCGCCTGCCATGATGGACTATACCTGTACGAAGCTATCATAGTCACATGGCGTAACAACCCTTTCACCCTGAAGCTCTCACAAAGCCGTAAGTATTGGGAACAGCTAGCCACGGATCGAAATTGGCAATCATGGGCGCAGGCGTGCGATTTTCACGTGGTGGCTCATTCGCGTGGTGAGTGCGAAGGTGTGAGTCTCCGGAACAAAGTGAAAGTTGCTATAAACATGGACGAGAATGCGCGGTTGCTGCGTATGTAATTTCAGCATGCAATGCGAGAGTGCATGCTTTCCACACCCGCACACGATTTAGGCTCGGTGCTTTGCAAGTTACTACAATGCAACGCTACAAGCTCAACAAATGTGCGGCTTTGGTGCCTCTATGTCACAGTACGCATCAGAAATGTGGTTGCTGGATTTCGACTTTGGCAACCGCATCGCAAGCGGGTAAGATGCGCGTGAGTCCTCCAATGATATCGACATGGGCGTTTTGGGGGTGGTGGTGCAGAGCCACCAGTCATGTGTTAAGTATAGTTTGCTTGGCTGTCCTCGCTACAAGGCGGGATAGATGGCTGACCTTTCTTTGCACGGGCACTGCAGCACAGTCTCTGCATGGTGTCTTTGTACAGCAGCAAAAGGCTGCTGTTTCTGCTGATGGTTCCTTCGGGATGATACGGACATTCTGCCGGCGTCACGCAATATTACTGGTCACCGTGCCTGTGATGCAGGGCGAAACCAAAAAGGTTGCCTCTTGTCTGCTCCGACTCATGAGGTGCAACAAATGCGCGGGCGTTTCCGCCCCAGCGTCAGCGTGGCTCTCAAAACCATGGCACCTATTCGACAAGGCCAGCGCCAAGCCTCGAGAAGGACAATGCGAGACAGGCAGAGACCCTGTTCGCTGTAAGTCTGTGTAGTGTTTCTGGACATCGTAGCAGCCTCAGCGATTCTGACCGTGCCGGTTCGCGAGTGTCATGGGCGTAGGGCGCGTGAAAAGAACTCTGCGCAGCGCGTCTAGTGGCATTGGCACAAGCAAGCTTTGTCTCAAACCTGCCTGCTGCGTTCATGCTGCAAATCGCCGAAGCACTCCAGAAAGGTTGGGGCAGTCGGGTCCGTGGGAAACTCCCATTTGATGTAGCGATGGTAATGTATGTGTGGCGTGGTGGCCACGAATCGGGACCACTGAGCTGCAAAGTCCTTGTGGCATCCCGCACCCGGGTGGTCACGCCCATTTTGTTGTTGGATGAGACGCCAACCTGTTCCTACACTACTTGCGCCGGACTTACACAAAATGGTCTGCGAAAAGTCTTCAGAATGTTACGGCCGCTGTGCATACGCTTGGATGCTGCCGGCATGCCAGCGCAACCGCAAGAGGTGCCACAATTGCGCGGGCATTTCCGCCGGGACTTACGCCCCAGCGTGGTTCTCAAAACGGCGCAATGTCCCAGTGACCTTGCCAAGCAACACTGTCTGCCGGGACGCTGAAGTCCATAGCTCCAGAAGCACTCAACTCAGTAGACTTACTAGCCTTATCACGGGCAGCTTGGGGACCAATGCGGAGAAAGCAAACCCTGGCCAGCATATGCATGGAACTAGCCTCTATGTTGAAGCAGCAACTACAGTGCCATCGCTTCTCCTCAGGTCCTTTGTTTGGGGGGGACCCGAAACCTGGGTAACCGGTAGGATCCGGACAGCCCGCACTGGGCTCTGCGGATTAGTCTTGCATGAGGGGGGGGCTGGGAAGTGACCGAACGTGAGGGCAGCGTCCAATGGGTCGGGCTTGTGTGAAGGACAAGGGGTTCGGAATTGAAGTCTCGCCTGACAGGCATCATCGACATGTCTAACAACCAAAGCCTTCTTTTTTCTTATGCCCTTTTGCCCAACAAAAATGGCGAGCTGGCGCAAGTGGGCGCTGGAGCAGACAGGCAAGCAGAAGTAGAGGATATCTTCCGTGCAAGCCCTTGACAAGTTTTTAGCACCCAAGACCCAAGAAGGCGCATCATCTGCAAAATTGGTACTCACAGCCGAAAGCTTCGCGGCACTTGCTGTTGAAGGTCGCGCTCAGCTACTGTGGCGCTCATGCGCTCAAGCATTCACGTGCGAAGGCAAGCCAAGCCGTGGCCGCTATTGGACTTGCGCACTGGATGGAGCCGCCGAATATCCACCGCTTCGCTCGCGCAGCAGCTGCAAGGGGTGTGTCAGCGGCCAACTCGTCTCTTTTGACAGCCGCTGGTTGAATCAGCAACAACAACTCAAGTTGCACTTGCGACGACAGCTGATAGCTGCGTCTGCGACAACTCGTTCGTTGTTTGACTTAAAGTGATGAGGCCACATGTCTCAGGCTAGCGCGAGGTTGCAACTGCAAGTAACGCAAGCGTGCACTGAGATGGACAGCCGTTCGGCATGGCTCCGAACTGAAAGGCCAAAGAAGCCAGCAAACTACAAGGCTGCAGTGAAGCCCCGCCTCCTGGCAAGGAAATGGATGCTTACTGACCCTCGAGCTGGTTTCTAAGGAGCCAATGTGGCCCCAGCTCTGTGATGCTGCCGGCTCCCAAATGCGCACGAACATGGCATGGAACAACCGCTCAGGCTGTGTGAGCTTGCAACTGCAAATTACGCAAGCGCACACAGAGATGGACCGCTGTGACTGGGAATCGGCATGGCTCCAAACAAGCGCAACCTCGCTGCAAGGCCGAGGTTGAAGAAAGCAAACTGTTCAAGCCCAGTGAAGCCCCGCCTTCTGGCGACCTGCAAGCCAAGATGGCCCCATCTGCAAGAGTAGCCATTGGACTTGCTAGGAAATGGAGGCTTACTGACCCTCGAGCTGGTTTCTAAGAAGCCAATGTGGCCCCAGCTCTGTGATGCTGCCGGCTCCCAAATGCGCACGAACATGGCATGGAACAACTGCTCAGGCTGTGTGAGCTTGCAACTGCAAATTACGCAAGCGCACACGGAGATGGACCGCTGTGCCTGGGAATCGGCATGGCTCCAAACAAGTGCAACCTCCCTGCAAGGCCAAAGAAGCAAGCAAACTGCAAGGCTGCTTCAAGCCCAGTGAAGCCCCGCCTTCTGGCAACCTGCAAGCCAAGATGGCCCCATCTGCAAGAGTAGCCATTGGACTTGCTAGGAAATAGACGCTTACTCACACTCGAGCCAGTTTCCAAACAAGCCAACGTGGCCCCACCTCTGTGATGCTGCCGGCTCCCAAATGCGCACGAACGTGGCATAAAACAACCGCTCAGGCTGCGTTAGCTTGCAACTGCAAATTACGCAAGCGCACACGGAGATGGACCGCTGTGCCTGGGAATCGGCATGGCTCCAAACAAGCGCAACCTCCCTGCAAGGCCAAAGAAGCAAGCAAACTGCAAGGCTGCTTCAAGCCCAGTGAAGCCCCGCCTTCTGGCAACCTGCAAGCCAAGATGGCCGCATCTGCAAGAGCAGTAGTTGGACTTACTGGGAAAATAACCCCAACTCTGTGATTCGCGGGCTCCCAAATGCGCGCGCACGTTGCAAGGAACCATACGGCAAATAACGCAGGCACACACGGAGATGGACGGCTGTGAGGAACAACCGCTCAGATTAACGTGACCCCAGCTCTGTGATTCTGTGGGCTCCCAAATGCGCGCGCACGTTGCAAGGAACAACCATACGGCTCGCTGATTTGAGCTGTGACTGGGAATCGGCATGGCTCCAAATACGTGCAACCTCCCTGCAAGGCCAAAGCGGAGCCCAGTAAAGCCCGCCTCCTGTCAACCTGCTTGGACTTACTGGGAAATGGATCTATGCTGACACTCGAGCTGCACCCACATGGGCAAAAGCTCAACCAAGTTGCTCACGAGCCAACGTGGCCCCAGCGCTGTGATTCTGCGGGCTCGCAAATTCGCGCGATCCATACGGCTTGCTGACTTGAGCTTGCGGCTGCAAATAACGCAAGCACACATGGAGATCGACGGCTGTGACTTGGAATCGGCAGGGCTCCGAATAAGCGCAACCTCCCTGCAAGGCCAAAGAGCCCAGTGAAGCCCGGTCCCTGGCAACCTGCAATGGATGCTTACTGACACTCCAGCTGCACCCAGATGCACAAAAGCTCAACCAAATTGCCAACGGCCGGTCTGGCCCCTGCGGGCCCCCAAGTTCCTCCGAAACAGTGTGCCCCCAAAATGGAATTTGCTAAGTAGACCCGTGGTGCACAAACGGCAGGCCATTTGAGAGGAAAGCTCCAGTGGACGTCACATGTACTCCTGCGAAGGGGCCTGCAGTCTTCCAACCAGGTCAGAAAAGAATAAGAAACGTAATTTCTATCACGATGGCACTGCATTGGTGGCAAACTTTGCTGTCACCCCAGTCTCCACTCTGTGAGAGACCTGCTTGACGCAGCACGCTCTGCTGTATGATCGATATATCACCTTTTGGCTACTCACAAACAAAGGAGAGACTATCTGTCCGTCGCCGGTGATGAGCGCTCGCACCAGAGGAACAGGTGGCGCTACGTGTTGGTCCTCACAAGTGTAAGTGCGTGTGCCAGACAAACACATGTTTGCTCGCACTTCACCACTTGACACTACCTGCTGCTGTCATACAGCTTGTTGTCATCTGTGATTCACGTCACCTGCGCTTTTGCTTTGGTCGACCGCAGACACCTTGAGCAGAACCTGGCGGCTCATCCCAGTATCAAGATCCTGTGCTGAACTCATTGCCCCCAAACGGAGAAATTGCTCTTGCTTTGCGGTGCAGATCAAAGCCGGAAACGTCAAAGGGTTCGACCGCGAGGCAGCTCGTTGACATTGGACACTGTGACTGAAACAAGCAAGCCGCACACAATCGGACAGCGTGCGCTTTGTCCTGCAGCTTGCCCCTGGCGAAAGGTAACCAACTGAGCTTAGATGATGCCATCGAAGATATGCAAAGTTGCACAGAATCGTTTGCATGCAAGCTTCCAATTAAGCTGTGCAATGCAACAACCTTCTCAGCAGCTATCAATACTAAAGCATAGCGCATGACTACTTGGAGTGTTGGCAAATATGACTCGGTATCTGGACTAGGCAACGCCGCGCTTGCAACTATTGACGAATTTCCCGCTTCTGGCAGGATGACTCCATGGATTTGTGGCAACGCGCTGTCAGCGGATCGCACCAAGCCCACTTTACGACTCTGCGCTATGCTGACGTGGCCTCAACGGATCGTGCAACAGCAGCCTCCCCACGGACTCAAGCTGCAACCACTGCTTGCGAAAGCTGCGGGGCCAAGAAACTCGCATGGCAAACTCTGTCACTATGGATATGCAAAGCATGCTTCCCGAGAAGGATAAGATAGCCCACGCCCAAGTCCCAGGAAGCCCGTTTCAAGACAAGCACTTCATGTGGTGCGCGAATCCGAGACTGCCAACTCAGGAAGGAGCATTGGCAGCAGGAGCCGCTGATGTTGAGGCAGCTGCACACATCACAAACAAACGAAACCAGGCCTGTTGGCAAGTCAAGCGGGGCAACCGTCCAACGCTGGAGTCAGAGCGCAGGCGGCTGCACAAAGCATTCAGCATTATCTTCGAGCTGTGCAGTTTCTCACACTGATGGCGCCACATCATGATGCTGCTTATGGTGACAATGTTGATGCAATAAAGCTGTGGCTGGGCCACAGCCAACGAAAGCTTGGGCAGGAGGATGTATGTCAAATGCCAGGAACACCAGGACAGGTAGAACTGCATTCAAGGCCACGCGCGTGTGTCCGCCTAAGGCAGCGCTTTGGCAGCATGGAAGCAAGACCGCCACGGCCGGCGCGACCGAACACACAATGCCTCTGCTGGTTGGATGGAGGTTTCGTCTCAACAGCCACCTCATGGGTAAGTGAGCCAAATACAGCGCAGAGCAAACGCTCTGCGCGGGGCTTCTATATTTGGGACCATGTTTACGGCCCGTCATGCTGGCTCCTGACACCGGTTGCAACAACGCGAGGCTCGGAGCTTGCGCAGCTCACAAAACACGACTTGACATGAGGTTTCCTGGAACCTGGCGCGCTACAAGTAGCGCTGTGCAACATGCCAACTGGCTTCTGTGGAATGCCCACATGACTCAAGCCAGCTGCAAAATCAAGCCTGCGTTGCTGTCCACCTGGCTGTTAGGCCGCGACCTTTCCGGCAGTGGCCGAAACTCAAAGTGGACCGTTCGGCGCGCAGAGCGTGAAGGCTTGTGCTGGAGATGCTGGTTGAGAGAGGACGGTCTTGCTCAAGCGACTCATCGCAACTCTTGCTCTTGCTAGCAGCACTTTGCAGCTGAAGACAGACAGCTGATTGCTCTTCCTCAAGCGTCGGCGAAACTCTCAAAGGAAAATACTTCACAGCCTCCGCACTTCCCGCTTGCACTTGCATGGCGCATGCGCGGGCCACTGCGCCTGAAGGATCCCTCAGCCCGGGCAAGTGTCTGGTTGCTGGCAATGGCCGTGAGCTGAGCTCCTTGCCCAGCTGCCCCCACGCCTCTAAGGCCACACCCTCGCTCATGGACTGGCGAGGTCAATGCTGGAGCAAGTTTTCAGAGCCGCCAACTGATCGACAGTCACATCTTTGAATGCACATCTCTGCGTCGTGCACAAGCAGTCTCTGGCTCAAACCTGCCTGCTGCAGGTAAACTCCTGCGCTCGTGGTTTCATGCTGCGCATCGCTGCAGCACTCCAAAAAGGTCGCGGCAGTGGGATGGGGTGATCATGATTGAACAAGTGGATTCTAGGTGGCTCTTGCTGGCACAGCAGCGGCTGACATGCTGCCCTGGTGCACGGAATGTCCACCCCTACGACCTTACGCCGGGATTGACATCCCCACTCACAAAAAGAACACGACGCAACCAGCCCTTAATGTTGAAAGGGCAGGGCGTTCAAACAGAAAGGTGCGGTGCCTTGCCAAGGGCCGGGGTGCCATGTTCAGATTTTGTGAAAGCCTCGAGAAGTGTGCCAAAGCCGACGAGTCCCGGTCAGCCGTTGCCTGCCTCACTGTAGTGCTGGAGGAGTGCTGCAAACTCGCACTTCCAGTAAGATTGAAGTGTACGTGCATGCCGCTGGCTGGACCAGGTGAAAAACCACATCTGAAATCCACTCAGTGAAACCACCGCCACTCAACTGCATGGATCTAAGGCTTAAATCACCTTTGGACTGGGAAGATTCAGGAAGGAGAACTCAGGCAGCCTCGGAGTCCGAAACAACACGGGAGTGTTGCCTGCAACACGTCAAGCCAACCGGCCAACCATTTCATGCCACAAGCCCCAGGCAGTTGCTCAGATTTGTGCAAGCAGCTTTAAGCAAGCGGATGGCTTTGGCCATGCCCGAAGTAAGTATGCTTGTGGGGTGCCATTACGCATGTCCGAGTCAGCTGCTCTTTTCGTGCTGCCAGCTCCAGCTTCGGTTCGCTTGCTAGCCAGACTGGCGCAGTCTGCACCCGGGAGGCTTCAAGTCCCAGCGATTCAGAGGCACGTGCGATGGACATGGCTGTGAAACAGCACCTCAAGAGTTCTTAGACTTTGCCGGACTCAAAGAGTCATGATTTGAATGGCTATGTAGTTATGGGGAGCCCTGCCCAAAACTGGCCACTACCCTGCCATGCTCAGGCGCCATCAGCCCAGCATTCAGAATCGGAGATGTCGCAACGCCTTGCTAGTGCTACAGTTGGCACCCCGCAACAGTACAGGTCAAGTAGTCACATATTCTCCAAACCCGGCTGCACACTGGGTCACATTGCCCGGTCGGAATCTCTTTGACCATTCGCGATGGATTTAAGCAATAAGCAGCCATGTGTGACATTGATAAGACGTTACTCTTCTTTTTCCACACTGCCTTGAAGGTCAAGTAATTGTGTCAAACGGCTCTGGCCTGGCAAAGCCGCACAACAAGCACCACAGGACTGTCCTGGCAGCGCAAAGGGCCAGGAGCACGCGGCGATGTCGCATTCTGAGCTCCGCGCAAAGTCAACAAGAATAATTGGAAGCGCTTGCTCGCAGGTGCTGGTCCCACGCAGCTTTATAGCACGACCAGAGAACAGTGCGGGCATGAAGCCATGCTCTCTAGCTCTGTAAAGAGCACGTTGCAGCTTGCGGCATTTTGCAGTTTTGGCCAGCGCCAGTGGGCAGGACGGCACCCGTGAAAACCCAACGCCACAGAATTCCCACGGCTTGACTGCTGTCACAACCAACTCTTGGAAGGAGCACTGACATCACCCACAGTTGACCTTGCCAGGCCCCATGTTTGTTTCGTGAGACCAAGAGGCGCTTCGAGCGTTGTGCGACTGGCATACGATTGCGTTGCACATGTGTGCTTCTGGTGGCTTTATAGCACCGAGGGGCTTCAGCGAAGCTTCCATACAGGAAACACAACACGACAAATCACAATCAAAACAGGTTGCCACCTCCAAGGGCTCAAACTGATGTCCCCGACGTTCTCTCTGGATTTGATAAGGTTGCAGGGACGCGCGCCGCTCAAACTTTGACGACTTCGTCGTTGCCGAACCTAGATAGTCAATACTCGCCTCCGTTCAGAGGTCGCTCTTTCGATGACTGCATGCCTTCTTTGGAAATATGTCGCCACCTGTGTGAAGGAAACGTTACTGTGCCGCAAGGAGCACCTGCTCTTCACCGCCCGCACCTCTCCCAAAAGTTCAAAAGGCGGCCGCATCGCAATCTGCGTGTGGCATGGTGGCCAATCGGGACACCCAAGAAAGAACAGGCAAACAGATTCACCCACAAGGTGTGCAACTGTGGATGGGGCATGTGCCTATCTTGGCGGCCCTTAATGGGGGATCGCGCAAACGGGTCCGTTTCCCCGGCAACTTCGGGCAGTTTTGTTCGTCCCGCGAAGGCGGCCACAACAGGCCCTTGCCGGCCCTTGCCGCCAGTGACCCCCAAGGACGAAGCATGCAAGGAGTCGGGCTTGGACTCCAGTCCGCGCGGAGATATGATCTTTTGATGAGCCTGTGCGTGGTGTGTGTCTCTGGGCATCGCAGCGCTTCGCGAGGGACATGGGCGTAGAGTTGAAAGAACTGGCCTCGACACAAGCCAAAGCAGTCTCTGTCTCAAAACTGCCTGCGGGTAAATTCCTGCAGCTCAGCCTGCAGCACTCCAAAAAGGGTGGGGCAGTCGGGGCAGTGGGAAGCTCCGATTTGATGTAGCGAAAGCTTGTTCGTTTCGCGAAACCAAGAGGAACTTTGAGCTGAGGCCCGTTGATCAATCAACCTGGAGGCCCAATTGATACAGAAATTTGTGCTCAAATGTGTTTGGTGAAAAAAGTGGCCGACATGTTTCTGGGAGCCAGCGACTTGGCGCTAGTGTAGTGACCAGAATTTGGGCAGTTGTTGAAATTGCGCTCGGTTGCACCCGACTTGCGCGAAACTGCGCCCGAAGTTGTGCCGAATTGCGCTCGAAACGCGGTGCGCATTTCGGGCCAAGCCGTCTTCAAAACTGTTCGTTTCAGAAAAAAATGCTCGAACTCCGAAAATGCAACTGAGCATTTTTGTCTGTATCAATTGGGCCTCCAGGAAGTATTCGACGCCAGTTGCCACAGGCTCACTCAAACGAATACACACCGTCGCGCGTTCTTGCGCAAACGGGTCGGGCGATATTGCGGCGGCCAAAGTTGCCACAAAGACAGCACGGGCAAAACAGGGGTCTAAATCCCAAAATGCTCACGCGCAAGGTTTGGCACTGTCGGTATGCGCGGCCTATAGGGCGGCCATGAGGCCTGACACGGGAATGTCTGGCGCAAACCTGCCTATAGAAAAGCGCCTTCTCGTACAGCCAGCCCTCGCTTTAGGCGTAGCTGACTTGGCATCGCCAGCCTTGCCAGAGGCCTGCGTGTGTGGTGTCCCGATTGGCCACCACGCCGCGCGTACATCGCGATAAGGCCGCCTATTTTGGGCAACAACTCTGCCCTGGACCTCAGACACATGCAAGTCGACAAAGCGCTTGCAATTCAAATATGTGGTGTTTTTTTGTCGGAAACAAAAGAGGGATCGTGCGACCAAACTGGGTATGGATAAGACCCTCACAGCAGCCGCTACCAATACCCCTCAGGAGGTTATGGATAGGACCCTCACAAAAGCCGCTACCAACTCCCTCGTAGTTCTGTCCGGATTGCTTCCTTGATATTGGGAGAACAAATGTACCAGCGGGTGCGGCGGCTCCGGGAAATTCGGGCGCCAGACTGCCTAAAGACGTGGATACTCCGCTGGCTTGCAGTTGTTGCTTGATCGATATGTTGCATCTAAGCATCTTGATTTGTCTTTTACGCGTAGCCTCATGGCCAGCAATGTCACGCTGTTTGAATCTGCGCTGCTTGTAGCAGTCCCCTACTAGGGTTGACCCTGCCTGCAACAAGTCAATCGGTCACGCATCTCCAAAGTCTGCACACTGAATGCGGCTCAGCTGATCCTTCGCCAGCTGTCAGTCTGTCTTGTCCCTGTAGAGAGACCAACAGTTTAACATGACTGACCAAAACGCAAACCACTGGGGATTCAATCGGACTGAGGCCGAGGCGGCATATTCTTCTGCTGTGATCTGGGTGAAATGTTGGATCGCATATGTACATCGCCATGGGCCCTAAATGTCCCAATCTGCACTTCAGCCTTGCTTCTACACACAAGAGGTGTGCTCTGCATGCCCAAGTGTTCTGCAATCCTTGGCACAATGAGACTGAGTTCCGAGCTGCCCTCGTGATTGAATGTGCGCATGTCGACCCATTCGTTCACTGTGGAACAATCAAACTCTCTGTCGTTGCCTCAGGTTCCTGTCTGCGTACCACCTGTTGCTCTGCGTCTTGCACAACCCTTTGTTTCATCCGCGGTGTCAGCTGAGTCGGGAAGCTGCTATCATTCCCGCCAACGCGTTCAGCCCAGCGGGCTTTCCGGATGCCTGCGAACGAATCTTGCTGGTGCCGGGTGACTTAGGGCATCAGCCTCGGGCGGATTGAGCTGCAACATGGCTGTAGATCGAATTTCTCTGAGCCAAATCTCGGGCATTGCATACAAGACATACTTCAGCACTAGCATGGTGGAATCGGAAACTGGTAGAACCCCCTAGGGCCAGTTTTACTTTCGAGGGCTTGGCTTTCGAAACCATTCACCTTCCACTCCCTTGCAACTTGGAATGCTTGCTTCGGAATTCTGTACTTCCTCGGCCCAAGCGGGCTCAACCCTGCGCAAGCCAATCCATACACCCTAACCGGTTGTAAACTTGTTTATCCTTGATCAAAGTCTTCAGGACTTCAGACCCCACCCCGGCTCACCTTTGGTCTTCTGGGCTCTTTGCCGTTGCTCCAGCCCAGGTCGGGGCTGACCTTTTGCTGACGGAAAAAGACTTTTTGCTTCCCAAAGGAAGGGGCGAGTCTTCGTCACAGGACCCTATCGCCATGTGACAGGAATCACATTCCTAACGATTGGTCGCCAGCATACAGTTGGGAACCAAAAGTTGGTTCTGGTCTCTCTTGACCATTGCTCTCCCTTGAAGCATCACGGCCAGGGGCCCAACAAGGCAAACCCTTCTGTTTATTCAAAACAAAAAGGTCGAACGAACGTGTCTCAAAGAGATGGTCCTTTGAGAGAAAACCAAAAAGGCTGACGTTTTCGGGCGCTGCTTCTTGTGCCCACTCGCTTTAGTTTACGAAACGCACGGCACGGGCCGGATCTCGTACCCAAAATCTGTATTGGCACATCAAGGCAAGAGAAACCATCTGGCATACGGACTACGTATTAATCCTTTTTTTCAACTGACTCTGTGCAACGTACACAGAACCTCCCCATTTGACCCGACAAAACGCCCTATCAAAAACCCAGGTTCTTGCGCTCCAAGCGGCTGGCTGGCTGGCGGGTGCTAACTGCGGCGGGACATCCACGACCTCAGTTGGCTGTGGCTCAAAAACATGTACTAAACTGGCATGGTAAATGGAACCAGAGACTAAAACCTGCGATTTGCCCTACCTCTTTAAAAAATGAGCCACCGCCAGGTGCTTGGTTTGGACGCAGGAATCAAGGGCGAGCGCCTTTTGGGGTTATGACGAAAAATGGACCATGGGAAAACCAAAGGCTTTGGACAACTGAGACTACTTAGGGATAAATTGGTAATAGGTGGATCATAGTGGAAAATTGCATCTTTTCTGGTCAGTTCCATACAAGGGAACGGAAGGATCTTTGCGGACAGAGAGGGAATAGTGCCATGCTTTCGCACCAGTGTGAATCTGGCAATGATTTGGGGTCCCATGCAAAACAATGAGCAAACAGCACAGGGTCATGTGGAACATGTCGGGAACATGCGACTTTGGAGACCTATCAACTGGGAATTGAGCCACTTACTGAATCATGGGGACATCCGAGATGGGTATGTCCTAAACCTCTTTCACTCTTGTGGGGACGACTCTGCCTCTTACCCACAGGAATTTGTCGGTGCTCAGACCCCTTTTGACAGCTTCTGGGAGGCGTTCCTGTCCAATCCAGCGGCTTTCCCTATCAAGGCCAGCGAATGTATCGGGGGACCGAAGCGATTGATGATTGGTGTCATGTTGAGTTTCCTTTCGCCCAAAAGGCTCCTGGTTTGGACAGAGCGTATCATCTGCAAGTAACAGGCTCAAGAGAAATTGGTGCTCATGAAAGCGGATTCGTGCGCCACATCAAGCTGGTTCGGGCTGCTTTTTTCATTGGTACCCAGTATACCCCTTTGGATTGTTCATAAGCTAAACTCAGTTGCCCAAAGGACCCAAAACTAAAAGGTGATCATGGCACCTCTACTAAAAATGGTTGCCAAAATGGGAAAGCCAAAAGGTCAAAAGGTCAAAAGGTCGATTCGCTTTCAACTTCATAAGCTAAATCAAGAAGCAAAGCCGGTTGGATCAGCTCGCCGTCTCAGCCGAAGAGCTCCATGACCGTTCGCTGTTTTTGCCTGAGCCGGTTTCCAGTTTGTTCAGGTTGCCGACTCAGGCAGAGCAAAGTGAAGCAAATATTTCTCCACATTTTTACATGGTTCATTGACCTTATCACTTAGGAGGTTCGCTGTTCACTCAAATTCGAACTCCGAATTCCGAATTCCCCCCGCCCTCAATTTCTCACTTGAGTGGACCCAACCAACGCCCCAACTGGTTTGCTACGAAAATGGTCCAAACCCATGGGCATTTCAGTTCATGACTCCAGGGATTTCAGATGTTCCCAGCGGCCCAACGAAGGGCATCAGCTTCAATAGAGGCTGCTGCGGGCGATGCGTCCATGTGATGTGGGCCGGTTGCCCTGGAAAATGGAAACGACGGAAAGCCGTGGTCCAATTCCTGGTGCTTGAAAACTTTGACCCACACTCATATATGAGGTTTTGGGGTTCACACCAAGGTTTATGGGTTAATTAACCGTGAGTCGTGGCTTAACTATGGAAGATCAGCCCCAACACGTGCCAAATGGCCACTTTGTTCATACCCTGCTCGTTTGCTCATCCCTGAAACCCAGCCAGCTGACCCTTCAACCTTTCTTGCCAACTTTTACCACAGTCTTTGGGGGGCGCGTCTGAGAGTGGGGATCGGAGGATCGTCTGCATGAAAAAACAAGACTTTGCTTGGCTGAAGGCGGCAAAGATTCCCCGGACAACTTGAAAAGAGGCTGCTTGGGATCTACCCTCCCGCCAACATGAAAGCAGACAAAGGGTCGCTCCCAAGAGGAAATTGATCTTCCAGGCACCTCCCCCACAGGTGCCATGATTTTTGCGCTGTCCTCAGATCCCCTGCTCGCAGATGTTGAACTTGTGGGTTGAACGGCGTAAGCCAATTTAACGCAACTGAAAGCACAAAGCTGAACCGGATGGCTGGGAAACACCAAGGTTAGATCCAAAAATTATGACAACAACATCCCGCAATGGACCTGAATCGATCACTGGATCAACGTTGGGCCGGAACGGGACGCGCAAAACGTGTCGCCACGACCGGGTCCGCCACGACCAGAACCCAACTCCTCGTCTTGGTACTTGCACATTTTCACAGCTCACTTCCGAGCGAGTGGATGGCCCCCCGAAAAGTACTCAACTTGTCATTCGATTACTACTAAAACCCAGGAAGTGACAGGGCGAAAAAGACATGCTGGGAAGCAATACCAGGAGGTTTGATGCAAACAAAAAACAAGAGGGGCAAATCACGAGATAGGCCAAAGCCCGCCAAAATCGTCGATTTTCAAGCGTCCGCGTAGAGGGTTCAGTCGAGGAATCGTTCGAACGGCGCCATTCTAATCAGAAGCGCCCCAGTAGGCATAATGAATCAGGGAAAATTTGCCTCCACAGCTGCAAACCCCCGACCCTATGTCGCTCAGCCAAAATTCCCTCTCCAGCTGCCTCCAGGCCTGAAGCGAAGCTACCACCTTCACTTGGCCCGCCACTAAACAGCTCGGTTTCTCTTCAAACCAGCATGAAAAGGGTACCGGGACCCGAAACCAACACAAACCCATAAGAGAGTCGGTCACAATTACTGGTGGTTCATTGGGGAGGGAGAGTCGCCAGCCAATTCTAAGGTATCTGATGTCTTCCCGGTTCACTTGCATGTTTCAGGACGTGGGCGTGTCGCCGTTGCCTTGGCTATTGTTTGATACAACCAAAAGAACCAACCATTTTAAAATAAGCCCTCACGTGGTATCCCCCAACAGCTTCAGAACTCTCAAAAAACACGAGCCCAAAGTCGTTCTTGGGGTTGGCTGTCGCGATAGGTCGGGAATTGACCGTTCTTGGGGATTCCCGAATAAGGGGAAACTGAAATGGGGCCCCGTTTTTTCGCGGGCGTCCTTCCATTTCTCACTCCCTGCATCTCTCGAGCATTCCCTTCGAACAAAAAAACCTCGGGATTAACGAAAAACTAGGGATTCCATTAAAGGACGCCAAACGTCGGCGGATGGCGTTCCTCCACCTCCTTCCCGTTCTCTTCGAGGGGCCAAAACCTCCACCACGCTCCGGGCCGAAGGAACTGCAGCCATGGCTTTGGCCCGTGGATTTCCTTCTTCTGCTTTTTGGGCAAGCCAAAAAAACACCGAGGCCCTTGTGTTTGGGGGGAGAACCTCCCCAATTTGGAGGCAGATTCACAGGGGTGGTAATTCTCAAAACTCCGAGAATTCTGAAAAATGGTGCCCCCTAAAACCTTGGTCTCCTTTCGGGATACATTGTGGGTTTGTTAGAGGGCATAGGGGTAAAGATATGAGATATGCTAACCACGACAACTAGTGCTAGGATTTTCACATATTGTGCGCGTGCCAAATATGTGATCTGTGTTTTGCCTTGTTGGCAGCAAATTGTTTAGACCCACCAGAGCATGTCGAAAAAAAACAAAAAAGAGTTAGGCTCTGGCAATGCTGCTCATCATTGTGCAACTAAACTGCACATGTGCATTTGGTAAAATGCATAAGCCATAAAGGAGCATGACACAAAAGCTCGCGCGTGGCCAGTCAAAGCAAGCTCACATGGTTGTATTTGGCTGCTGTGGCATTGTTGATTAATCGTAAGGCGGATGGCTTCCATGACATGAAACCTTCATGGAACATAAGCCGGATTGGCTACGTGTAAGGGAAGAATTGGCTAAGTTCACCATTCCAGTTAGCTGTTTGCAAAGCAGGCTTGGATGAATGTGCTGCCTCCGCGTGGTTTCGGCTAACCAAGCCGAATGGGACATCAGTTGTCAAAATCCAGAAGGTCTGCCAGAGCAAGAAAGGCATGGCACCGTTGCTTGCATAGCTGCTGGGGCAAGATCATGGTGTGCAACCAAACAAGGAAAGGCCTTCACTGACAGTGCGTTTGAATGTTGTGGCCTTGGCATTGGCTTGCTTGCGCGCTTCTGATGGAATACATGGGCCAGCTTTTCCTTCTTGAGGGCATTCCAACTCCGGACAAAGGTAAGGAAAAGTGGGCACATGTCTGGCTTGAACTCACCCTGGAGAATGTCAACCAAATGGCAAAGCCAAGCATAAGCGCAGCCAATCATGTACAATCTGTTGGACTGGCAGCGAGGGAAGGCGCTACAAAAGGAGGCCGGTTCCTTGCGAAACCGAAGGTGAGGATCTTGCGGATTACCTTTGAACAGCTCAGAATCGGGGGATCTGCTTTTTGTTGGAAACTCACAACCAGTGCTTTGACCATGATATCGTCATGATGATACTTATCAGTGTGGCGCTGGATCTCTTAAAGGGTGTTTTTGTGGCGGCCTATTCAGAAAGAGTTCCTAAAAAGGTTGGTCTAAACTACCAGGCAACCCACTTCCTCAGGCCAAAAAAGGTACCCAAACGGTTTGCTTGCGAATGAATGGTTCAAACCCAGATGAACTCAGGCAGTGACGCGACCAAAGCGAACCACACTTTTTTAAAAAACCCAAAGAAACCACGGCTTGACTCAAAATGAGTGCGATCTGGATGCTTCTGGCCGCTGGGCTTGGCTTCAGAAACCGCCGGAAAACCGGAAGATTTGGCCTCCATTTTGATGGACAGCCGGGAAAAGGTTGAAAGGGAAACCAACAGGCCTAAATTTTCCAGCATGGCCTGGTGGGCATTTAAAATGGGAAACTAGGGGCTTTAAGGTGGGCCGGGAAGCAGGACTAGGTGCACAACCCGCGCCCGGAAACCAGACGGCCTGTGCGAGCTTGTTTTTACCCGTCCTGAGTTGCCCCGGAAACAGGACAGGTTGGACAGGCTGTAATTTCTTACCCGTCCTGGTTTATGTGGGAAACGGGATGGGTTGTAAGAGATAAAAGAAAGGACACGCATTGAGAAAAGAGCCAAACAATATAAGAAGAAAACAATAACTAGTTCAAAATGTTCAAAAACAATCTGACAACCATTCCAGTCTTGTGTTTATCACTTAGCTTTCTAATCTTCTCCAACTATCTTTGTTATTAGAATTATATTTCTTATTCCTGCTTTCATTTCCTTTCAAAGCCTTGTCTAGCAACTTTCCCGAGCAAAGAGATGGAACAAGAAAGTGATCAAACAGGCAGGAGGCTGACCGGTGAAAGGAACCAATCTCTTGGAAACGAATCTCTTGGAAGCAACTTTTGGATGTTTATTTGTTTTCCTTTATTTTCCTCTCTGCATCTTATCTTCCAAACTCTTCAAATGATTCTTTCGTAGTCCGGATAGAGTCTGGGACCGGAAGGGAAAAATAATTTGAGAAGTATGTTGGATGAGTTCTCTCTTTGCCAAGTCTCACCTTCCTGCAACTTGTCCACGAATCCAGAGACTGTATCACTTGGCATAGGAAAGAGAGAAGTCTCTCCAGAATGTCTATTCCAACCCTTCCTCATCTCGTCCTTTCTCTACCTACCATGTCTTGGTTTTTATGGTGGACGCAACACGATGAAGAGATAGTTAAGATGAAAAGAGATGTAACATGAAACAGATAAATATCATGTAGAAGATATAATAATTTATTGCTTACCTTTTCCTTTCGCTCGTCTCTCGCTTCTTGGAAGCATTGGACAGAAAAAGGGATGAAAGACAGGAAAATAACAATAGATGACTGACCACTAGAAAGTTTGCAATCCAACAATCATCTCTTCATCTTCTTTGTGTGGCTCCTCCGGTCATCTTTTAGTTTGTAACTTTTCAACCTTCTGGAACCAGCAACTGACAGGTACAAGAAAGGGATGAAGTCAATGGCAAAAAGAGGGATGGTGCGAACGACAGAAGCCATTCCCATCCTTATGACTCCTCCATTTCCCTCTTCTCTTTCTCTCTTCCTCGTCACCTTCTTTCTTCCCTACCTCATTCTCCCGCTCCTTTCACTGGAGAAGCGGCCAGAGGTAAAGGGAGGTAGGGAATAGGAAAGATGTAATTAGAAAAAGACTAGAATGCCAATAATAAAGTTGAAGGTTATTAAAAAAGGGTTTCCATTATTCTAAGAAGCTTGCAATAATTATAGTAAGATGGCAACAGTAACCTTGGACATAGTAGTAACACAAAAGATGAAATAAATAGATGAAAAAAGCTTAGGAACCCCATATGACAGTAGATTAAAGACCTATAGATTTACTATTGGTGTTCAAGTCCTTTGTGTAGAAGCAGTTAGGTTCAGATAGAAATATGTTCTTTGAAACCTAAGAAACTGGGATTCTATTATTGACAGTTCATATGAAGATATTCTAGATCCTAAAGACAGACAATAAATTATTATGAATCTGCTCTTGTTATCTCTTATATATTTTGCGTGTTTTAGCTGTTAATTGCTTCTGGGTTTCTTTTCCTATTTCTTCATCAATTGAATATTGCTTTGTGTCTACTAATGCTAGGCACTCATGTAGAAAGGGAAGGACAAGGATATGATATGAACATATCTTTGAACCACCAACGTGTCCACGAATCGGGATGTTGGTGACCAAAGGGTATGGGCAGGGTGAGAGTATTAAAGTTATATGACTTCAACCTCTTTTCGTCTTGGCTTTTATCATGGGTTCTAGCGAGCGAAGAGAGGGATGTTCTATTAGATATGAAATGCGTATCAAAATTAGAGCACACAAATCAATTCAGGCCAGGCTGTTGCCAAAGGCTTGACTTCTTCATCCAAGTTATCAGCGTCCCAAGCTTACAGACACCAAGCGAGTTAACGAGCGGAGGAATGGTAAAATTGGACAGAATCAAGCCTCTTCATTTCCCTTCCTTTCCTCGCATCAAAAGGCGAGGAGGGAATATCTTAGGTCACAGACGGATTCATTGCCTGGACAGCTTCTTTCTGGGGAAGCTGTTTTCACCCTCCAAACCTTTCTTGTCAACCCCGCCCTTATCTTTCAACCCTTCACCCTTTGTATCTAACCCTCCCCCTCTCTTTTGTCACCCTCCCCCCTTCCCTTTTAACCCTTCCCGATTTCTTTCTAACCCTCCACCTTTCCAGGGGCGCATTTATGGATGGTTTTTGGTTGATGTCAAAATATTTGGGTCTGTCGTTTCGGGGAACCCCTTCTTGGTTGGTTTGAAAGGGAGAGCGAGACGAAAACAACAATGTTGGTGGGTCCCCTATGGGTCCCCTACAAAAAGGCACACCCAGTTCTGGTTGGCTACGCCTGGCTTAGGGCGGGCCTAGGGTTGGTTTGGGGGTTGGCTTGGCTTGGGTTGAGCTTGGAGCAGTTTTACGTTGTGTTTAAGGTGTTTTTTGGTTCGGGGTTGGTGCAGGGTTGGTTTCGGCCCGTGGGTGAAAAAAGCAAAATCGGATTGAACAACAAGGAGGAGGGCGAAAAAAGCAAGGTGAGGGGCTGAAAAAAAATGATTTCTGAGGGTTAGAGGGTTCCCAAGCAGGGTTTTAGGGTTAAAAAAGAGGCAGGGTTTAACAAACAAGTTTGGAGGGTGAAAAAGAGGGAGCCCCTTCTTTCCTCTCCATCTCTTTTCCTCTCAATTGGCGAGGAAACGAGCGACGCAAGAAGGGAGTGATGAAAAAATGAACGGAGTAAGAAGGGAAGCAGGTGATAATTGGTTTCCTTTCTCTATCTCTGGATCCTATGTCATCTCTCCATCTTCATAATTGCTTCTTACCAGTCAAATGACTGGAGATCCAGGAGATGAATAGATATGGAAGATAAAAATTGTTAGACGAGAGTTGGGGGGAAGCGATGCGCAGAGATGACGAATGATCACGCATTCCTTCATTTGCTTTCTCTCCTATCTATTTCTCCCCTCATCTCTACATCAGAGATTGGGTGGGGGAAGTAGAAACAGAAAGCAAAAGTGGCGAATGCTTGAGAAATCAGCATTCCTTCCCTGGCCACTATCGGTTAACCCTTGATTTGTGGCTCGCCAAGGGTAACAGCTCCTACAAAAGGATTCTGATGGCACCTTCATGTCGGGTCATCTTGGATGGAAAGGAGAATGAAGGTATATCAACTTGTCTTTTCTTTCTCTTGGTATCTTCGCCTGGCGGTGTAATCCCAAGAGCAGGCAAGAAGGAAATGGGAATGTTGGACCTTCCTTGACTGGCGGTTGAACTCAGAGAAGGATCCGCGCGTAGACGGTCAACCTTCATTGGTGAGAGAGTGGACGAGGAAAGCATGACCGCCGCCTTCTACCTCCATCAACTTCCGGATCTTTATGTAACCAGCGGTGGAATGGAGAGAAGGGAGATAATGACAACTAGCCAAGCAACATCTAGAAGTGACCGAAGGAAGCGGTTGGAGGTAGAAATCTTGTATCTTACCTCCTGCTCTCACAACCGAAGGGAAAAGAAGGGAGTGAATGGGAAGGAATGAGATTAACAGATGTTGGATCCCTTCCCTAACTAACTAGCTGTTACCAAAGAAACCCAAGACAGCTCTCATTCATAAACTTCTTTCCCAGAGATAGAGCGCAGCGGACAGGAGAAATAGATTTAGAAGAAAGTGTATCTTGTCCTGTCAATCATCACCTTCTTTCCTGCTCTCATCTCTCACTTCTCCGCCATGAGCAACATGCCCAATAGATGATAGACAAGGCAGTTCATCTCTTTGTGCTGAAATTATCTTTTGCTTCATCACTTGGATTCTGAGGTAGGGAAGTGATGGGTGGCGAGTCTTCATATCAGGACTGATAGCGACGGAAGGTCCACAGCAATGAAGATACGACCAAGATTCAGAGACTATACTTTGTTCTCCCAACTCATGCTGTCATTACCATTCCCAACTCTCTAACATTCCACTACATTTTCCTTTGGATGGTGACCAAGACTTCTGCGACTCTAGACTAGGCAGCAAGGCAAAGAGGAGAGTCTCTTCCCTTTCTGTTACCTGTCTTCTTCATATCTTTTTTATATTAATGTTTAATCTATAATTTTGGGATGACAGGTATGAGGAAATGGTGGGTCATGAGTGAGAGGCTGGGATTATGATAGGAATTACATGGCCAGCTTCACCGTTCATCCACTCATCTCTTTCTCCTGTCATCACTCCATCCTTTCCACAGCTAGGAAATGCTGAGGATGGAGATGAAAGGAAGATGACTGTCTGTAGCTTTCACATGTCAGATCTCATGTCAGCCTCGGTGGATATTGGCTTTTGCCCCACTGACACCTGACATGGGAATTGTATCATTGTGAGTGTGCCCCACGTCTGGTGGATGACAGTAACGCACCAACCAAAGGGGTCTCTTGACCATGTCGCCCGTGGCTTTGCAAAACAAACCAAACCAACACACCTCTTGGCATCACTTTCAACACGAGCCATGCTTCCCTTTGGAACAACCCCAATTAAAGGTGGGAGGTCCCCAGCTCCCCATGTGGGGCTTGATCGTTCTTCCATTTGCTTAAGCCCCCTGGAAAAAATCAAAACATTCTCAGTAGTGATAGATTCCCTCTTAAACAGCCGGGGAAGATAAACACTATTCCTAAGCAAATGGATGTCAGTCTTCCCTTCGGCCCCAAACTGACACGTGGTTGAAATGTCATCTCTCTTTTTTCCGTGTCTTTCCAACCAATGGTGATCCCATGGTCATCGAAGTGCACAAACAAAGCAGCCGCAAAGTGGTTTTGTGTTTTTTTCTCGCAGGCAACTGCCGCGAGGTCCACCTGGCCAGGGAAGGGACATCGAAAGAATCTGCAAAGTTAATAGGGTTCCATTGGGAACACACTCCAAGCTTCCATTTGCTTAAGCCCCCCCAAAAAAATAGACAATATGTCCGGTGATAGATTCCCTTTCCAATCAGCTTCCGCCTTTGTGGATTGAAGTCGAATCGCTGGTTTGGTGGTGGAGTTTTCTATTTATTCAGTAAACAAGAACAGGGAGTCAAATCCAAATCTGAACCACCGATCCAAAGCAATTAGGGAGAAGTTGACTAAATTTATGGGAATGGGTTTAAAAAGGGGAAGCTACAAAAAAAGGGGGCTTCAATTGAAACGCAGTCAAGAAGGGCAAGTGGTAAGGGATGCCGGTCAAAAGGGTGCCCGGAAAAACCTGATCAACATATCCTTTACAAAGAAACAAACATTTTGGCAGAGACCCAGAATCCTTGTTTCTGGGGTTCGATTTTGCTTTGATGGGTCAAAGCGATCCCTGCACAAAGCACTGAACCTGGGCAAGTTATTTTATTTTCGACACCTGCTCCACCGAGAAACCTTCCTGTGTAACGTCGCAACCCCCTCCCCCCAAAACAAAACCAGACACACATTTCACAAACCTCCCGCGCCACTCGAATTTCCCCGGAGCCACCCGGAGCCACCCGCCAAAAACAAAAGGCCCCGGCTCGCTCTAGCGCTTTGGGCCTCCACCTGCGCCACGGCCCAAAGCAGCGCGGGCATCCGCCCGAACTGCCCCGCGCGCAGCAGCGACTCGAAGGCCCCACGAAAGCTGGAGACGTTGGGCGCCACCTGGATGGGAACCAAAAACCATCCCTGTGCCAGGGAACCGGAGACCCGTTTCCAAGGCGCCCTCAACAAAACACATCCTGAGAATTGAAAAACAAAAATCGCGGGGTTTGTACCAGAACAGAAATAACGGAAAACAATCGAAAAGTGGGGAGTCTGGGTTATGTTTATCTAGGCCAAAACACTAAAATGCCGAGATACCGTTTTTCCTCGCAATGGGAGACCCCAGATTTTTGCTAGGTGTGTTTTTGGTCTGTTTCTTAAAAGCCAAGGAAGTGAGAGACTTCGAGCGGGTGTCTTCAAAAAGTTGAGCAGCCCACACAAAAAAAAACGGCGCCCTCCCACCCTTTTCGCATGCAATCTGACGTTTGGGGGGTCCTGGCTTAGATCATCTTCCTCTTAAAGCAAATGGGCCCCGAACGTCAGGTTCCATGTGAAAAGCGTGGAAAGGTAATAATTGTTAAGTGGCGCCACAAACATCCGTGGCGTTGTGCCACATACAAGGGCCACCATGCCAATGGGTCAGAAAACTACGACTTAAAAGCCAATTTCTATCCTTTTGTAGCTTTTATGGAGAGGGGGTCACCTGCGAATTTCGGTCAGCGGCAGTAACACCATGCACTGATTCAAGTTTAGCAGTTGTGTTCTGCGATGCTGACCCTGATTGGAAAACCGAGGCAATCATCAGAGGTCTCAGTCACCCTTACACAGGAGTGTCCCTATAAGGAAACTGGTCCGAAGAGACATCCCGTTAGATAGGAGCGGATCTATTCCCGACATGAGTTTGTCTCCAAGGGAACATGAGCGAACCCAAAACAAATGGTTCGTCCTGCACAACATGACACTCTGATCAAACAAACGGCCTCCCAAAAATTGCAGAATTCCTCTTGTAATATGGTCAAAACACACTCTTCTCAAGGACTGCCCTGTTGCTCGTCCAGGTTTCCACAGTGATGTTCACCCGGGGATCTGTTTGGGGTGTAACGTTCTGTGTTACATGGGCAACACAATACGGAAGAAGACATCTGCGCATTGAGTCGGAAGATGCCACAATGCATCATGGCAAAGGAAGGCCATGACAAGTGATGCGTCGCAATGAAGTTGTACAAACAAATGGGCACGCGGTCTCCCTCAGAGAGTTACAAAGAGGCAAACCTCCCTCGTGCCGTTGCAATTTGTCAATTCTTCGGCCCACGGCAAGCATCTGAAGGGGCACCCAGGAGAATGTACCAACATATTCCGCTCGAACCACGATCGGCGGCTGGGATTGGTGGGATGGGGCCAAGATGACCCACCTACAACCAACTGATGCATGGATTTTGCAACCATACTACTAAAGAGCAACCAAGGTTGCAAACATCTAGCCAAACTGGATGAATACTAGTTGATAACCCAACACGCACAAACTGATGCCCGGGTTTTAAACACCATCCCAGGGCTGCAAACATCTAGCCAAACTATTCTAGTTCACAAACTTTAGAAATCCCGAACCCTCACAAATGAAATGTTTGAATTTGGTTCATGTGCTTTCCGCGAATCAGTGGAATGGCTCGAAGCTTGTCCAGGAAGTAAGACTGATTGACCCCACAAGCCATCCAACTGGGGGCTTCCTAGGTCCCAACTGTTGGATCTCCTACTGGACAAAATCCAGCCAAGGCGCCACTGCTTCATACCCGGGTTCATATGAAGAACCACTCTTGGATCTCCACTGGATGGTGACGCGAAATCCGCATCAAACGCGGAACCCAACGGTTTCTAATTCCATTCCCGCACACCGGCAAAAAGAATCCACTGAAAACAAACGCCACACGCAATGCCTAAGTCGCAGAACGACAGACATCGCCTGCGCACCCCATTTGTCCAAACGGGTGCCTCAAAAAAGAACCCTGAACTATGGCTCCGGTGTCTTTCTTTTGGTTTTCCGGGAAAGGTCCTGAAAACGGCCTCGCTCCCATACCGTCCAACGCCAAGCGCCGCGCCTCTGTGTCTGCCATGTGCTCCAAAAGGGCCAGCGCGTTGGCCCAGAAGCAACTGCCAATGAGGGCGCTGTAGCCTAGGACCAACTTCCCGGCCCAGCGCCTTCTTTTTCAAAAGGGAGAAACAGCCAGGAACAGTCGGCGATTGAACTTCCAATGGAGTAAACCAAAAAAAAAAGCTCGCCTTGGAACTGAAGAATGGTACAACTGGCGGTTGGAAACGATTGTAAAAGCCAGCCAGGCAGAACAGCTGGCTTGTGATGTGGAAACCAGGGGAGAGTGGCTTTTCAATTAAGAAAAGCAAAATCAGTCAGACAAATTGCAACAACAAGGGGGGACAGCTGTTGAACTTGAACAGAAAGATAGTTGAAAGGAGGGAATTTAGACATACAAGGGCTTAGTACAAATGGCCACAGGAAGCATATGCGCCGATCAACATGGTTCATAGTAGGTGACAGCGAGGTTTTTTTTACAGTGCCGGAGCGCGGCACTACGCTGCAAGTGGCGTTTCCCTGAGAGGAAATCTGACGTATCACCCGAAGTTGTTTGTATCCAGAGCAGCAACACACTGCTGCGTCGCGCAACGGTACCTCTGCCAGTGGGCCGCCAGCCGGCTGCAGCGATGAAACGACCGGAAAGGGCAGCCCAAGCAAGGATATGCTCCCGCGCGCGCCTGCGTTGCCCTTGCTTTTGCATTTGCTAGATGCCACAGCTTCTTCTGCAAGCTCATTCAAGAGAAACTGGTCCACATTGACCCTTGCGTCTGTGTCGGGCCAGTGACGCTTGCCAGCCGGCGTATTGCAAGCAATGTGCTGCGCTCATGTCCTGCATCTCTTCATTGATGTCAGGCACCATGACAGGCTCTTCGCTCGAGACATTGATGCGCAAGACAGAGCCTAAAGCACCCGCTGCCATGTCCAGCATTTGCCCGACCTCGGCATCAATCAGCTGCGCCGCGCTACCCACAGTGCTTTCGGGCGGTGCGCTGAGAAGAAACAATGCTACGGTTGAACTGTCGGCGCCACATCGCAAGGCATCCAGAAAAGCATGATCTGTCAGTTGAAAGGTAGCATTGACACCCCATAGCATCGAAACGCTCCGCCACGCCGTGCGGACCGTTCCCATTTCGCACTTGCACAAGACCGACGACTGCTTGTACGTCCGTCCGTGTGTCTCCTTCATGTACACATTTTCTGGGAGAGAATCCGAGATAGCTTCGCCACCGCTTTCTCCAGCGACGCAGATCCAAGGCACGCCAGCGCGTGCGGAATGCCACTGCCAGCTTGATGAAGCTTGTGAAGATCTGCGAACTTGGAGGGGCTGGTCGTTGTTGCTGCTGCTGCCAGCATCTCCAGAACGTGCAAGCGCTTCTTCTCTCGGATCTTAACAGAAAACCCAGCGGTCTCCAAGATGTGCTTCTCACTTCGCTAGGCCATGGTTCGCCACCGCCGAGCAGCCTACATGACAAAAACACGTGGCACTGAGGCCAAGAGACGAGACGGGCCGACAGTTTGGTAGGAGTGCGGAAACCTGAATGCCAAGCAAGGAGGCCCTATACGTAATTCCTTAATGTTATTTGCCCTGTACAGGCCAGCAGCACTCCAAATCAGCAAATATTCTTCAAACAGTTGGGAGAAAGTTGAAAACCCTACCAGGGGGTACTTGAGCTATCTTTGGGCACCAAAAGACACCGCGCCGGATTGATGCGCCACTTCATTTCTCCTCCAGGTACCTTGGATTGTTCCGCAACCAAAACTTGGTTGCTGTGACGACCCCTCTGCAAAAAGGCTTTAACTTGTCATGGACTCAATGGAAACCTGTGACATCCCAAAAAGTTAAAGCGTGAAGTTCCAACCCAGTAGCAATCAAGAAACATGTTTCGAACACCTTTCAAACAAGATCCCTCTTTTGTATGGCACTTCACGGCTCTGGCAAAGGGGATTAACTTCTTGTGAGATGTGCTTGATGTCGGTTCTTGCCATGTTCATGGTTTCTTTCCAAGCATTCCAGCAAGGGGAAATGGGGGAACGTGTTCAAACAGAACCGTGGTTGAACTCAATGCGGCCTAACCCGTAGAACCACGCTTTTGATGAGTATGGCTGAGTATGGTTTTCCGCATAACTAGCAACATAATTAGTCACTTGCATAGTCAGCATCAGTCACATCATGTTCGGGTATTAACGATGCATGACTATCAGTTGTTTCACACGTTTCTTAATACCCATCAACACCTTCACAACGCATTTCTTTGTGTCTTGTTGAACGTCGTGTGTCTCCAAATGCTGCTGCGTTTCTCGCATTGAATATGGCCCAACATGTGTTTTATGCCCCTGGCCCAAAAAATCCAACTCCTCAGGGGCATGGTTTCTGACTGGGGCACGTACCACACAGCCCCTTTTCGTAGATTTAATTCTTTCACACGGGGGCTGTGTGGGGTGGGATACAATTGCTTAAAGACATTGGGGGGTTCAAATTCCCCCGGGTCCGCCGTTGCATCCTAAGCATCTCCAATGAACCATTGTCAGCAGCGCCTGCATCCTACACATCCTTGCCAACCACCGATGCGGATGATGCAGGTGATGCTGGGGATGTTGCCCACGCTAAACAGGAAATAAAGGGACAGGAAGGGAAGTCAAGGAAAGTGAAGGGAAAGTGAACGGAAATGAAGGGAACTGAGTGGAAATGAGTGAAGGGACAGGAAGGGAACTGAAAGCTTAAGGGCTAAAAACTGAAAATCTAAGTGGCTTAACGTGTTGCAATCCTAATAGCTTAAAGTATGAACATCTTAATGGCTTACCTTTCCCCCGCTGAGATCTTTTCCAACCTTTCCCCCCTAAGATCTGTCCCCCTTTCCATCCCTAAGATTCCCCCCTCCCCCTGAGGCCCACTGCCCCAGGTGCCTATCCCAGAAGGGAACTGGTACCCTGTGGTAGTAGAGGTCGTTGTTGGTCCCTGGACCTATTCCGGAGAGAATCCAATATGCCAATGTGGATGATTGGAGGATGGATTGTCCCTGGTGGATTGTCTTGTGGATAACCCTGGAAGCGGCCTGCTAAGGTTCTTTTGCTTCACGCGATCATGTCTGATGCAATGATACACAAAAGGGGCCTTGAGCCAAATGTTGCGGGAGATCAATTGGTCTGAGAACCAAACACAAAACAGACACAAATTTCTTTTGATCTCCAGCACTAAGTATGAAATACTATTGGCTTCGTGGCCTTTGGCCGTAGCCTTGACGTATGCCGTAGCCATGCTGTATGCCGTAGCCATGTGTATTAAAAATGCCGGATTCATCCTTTTTTCTGCTCGGATGAAATGTCTTGGCCTTGAAATGGAAAACACTATGTAGTGCTTCTTTTTGAGATACCTAGATGTATCAAAAGGGTGATGTACAACGCTATGTACACGCGGGACGATTGTGAAACTATTGATCTCTCACTCATGGTATAGTCTTGTAGACGGCGAGGATCAATCATCTGAATTGAGTTCGTGGCGCTGAACGTATAAATCTTCATGGTCAGTCGGATCGACGATACCATCGGCGGCTGCTGTCGGATTGACTGCCATAGTCTCCATAATCATTCCAGGTCGAGTTGCTATAGTCCTTCCACTGCTTCTGATGTCCCCACTGCTTATTGTAGTCCTTGTACTCCTGCGGGGTCCAGGGTTGTTTCTTCTTGATGTACTCCTGGTATCTCTTGGTTGCAGATTTGCTGCGGATGTAAACCATGAGAGGACTATGAGAGCCGGAGTCCTGCGAGCCATTCATGAACATGTCATTGTTCACGTGCGGAAAAGCGCTCTGCGGATGAGACCTGGTAATCGAATATGGCCTTGGTTGGATTGTTCCGCATGAATTGCAGTTGTTCATCATCCATGCCGTTCATCTCGTCCTTCCGGAAAGCCTGCTGGATGTTCGTTTTGCCCCATCCAAATACGAAAGTCATCATCACATCTGGGAATGTTCGATCATATCCTGATCCACACTTCATGTACAGGTGATGACGGACAATGGGTTTTAGGGTGCACGAAGTCTCCATTGCATACTCCATTCTGTCGAGTGGCAAATCTTTAGTTTCATTCCACAGTCTCTGATACGCTCTCATGAGGATGTTCACGAGACCGTTGGCCGGATTGAAGACGTGCTGGAGTTGGCTGTAGGTGTTCGCTGATTTGTTGGCGTCTCCGGTGATCGCATCACATCGGTACAAGGTCACGAGCGGCATGATTTCATTTTGAAGATCTTCCCTTGCTGCTCCATGGCTAATTGAAGGATGGATGTGGAAAACTCCAATGGTAGCGAATGGGAGATCTGCCCTCGTTGTGTGGCGGTCGTCATACTCGTGGAGTGACTTGTTGGATGCTTTCGGGATCATGCCACGAAACTCATCACTCTGCTCGATATGGAGAACAACGATCTCCTTGTCTCGGCCATGTCCTTGGACAATGGTGCGTGGTGGCAATCTCGGTCCAATGTACTTCTTGGATTCAGTAAGCATGGATGGTCCTGTGGTTGCCAAGCAATCCGAGGTCGGAATTTCGTATTCGGGATCAGTGCAACTTCCTTCAGTTCCGAAGAAACATCTGAACATTCCGAATGTGGTTCCCCAATTCTGGCTCTTGGTGGAAATGTGTCTTGCCAGAAGTTCCACTCTTGCAGAAGGTCCGCCGCGGACAAAGCATGCGATCGGTCTGGATGACAATTGCTTGATCACGATGCCCTAGTAACCGTATCGGATGAACGTCTTGATGAGCTCCCTGGATTTCTCATCATTAGGACTGAAGAATGCGTCTGGTTCATTCAGGCATAAGATGTGTGCACTGTTCTGCATCATCATCTTTACGATCGGTCGATCCTTCATCGGCATGTTGTACACCTCCCTGTTGTCCAGCTTTGGATTCCTTGTGAGGTTTCCATGGTTCAGGGTAAGCATGTTGATCGCTATGGATGAGGTGAACTCATGCATATTGAGATAGTTCACAGGAGGACGGTCGGTCGGCTGCATCAGCGATAGGATATCGGCATAGGCTCGGATGATTTCCGGGTCATCATGTGACCTGAGCTTCTCTAATCATTAATCCAAGCGGAAGCTTAATTGGATATCCGGATCCTGGTTGAGCTTTCTTGTACTCGTCAATGGTGGGACATTCTCCTCGATGAGGGGAGTAGAATTCTTCTTCTCCGAGATTGACATCGGGATCGACATGTGCCAATGAGGCTCTCTCGCACTCTGTCAAGTTGGGATGAGCTCTTCTTGGATCTTTGTTGAACTTGTTCATGAAGTTGGAGAGGGTTGCCTTGGTCTCCTCGAGCTCTTTCTCTGCGTCCTTTTTGTTCAAATCTGTGTCGAGATAGATTCCCCTGAGTCCTTGGATGAACTCATCTAGGTTCTCTGAATTGTGATATTCCACGGTGACTTTTGGTTTGACGGATCTTTCCCCGGAGGGTTCCATCGTCTCTTCTTCAGCTTCGTCCTGATCGGTGGAATGCCGTAGAAGGCATCGGCAAATTCGCGGATCTTGGTGTCGTACATCTCATAATCTTTATGACTGAGATGCTTCTTCATGATCCACTTGTTGCTCGCCATGAGGCTGCCATCAGGTTCAAATGCTGCAACGATGTTCCTTAATGTGATGGGCTTCTTCGCGAACGGCTTGATTTTTCTCTCTTCTTCAATGGATGCTGGTGCCGGCCTTCGCATTCTGTGCTTGGGCTGAGCTGTGCCTTCATCTTCATGAGGCGCCTCGGATCTTGACGGATGCGGACTTGGCGGAATCGATTCCGTTGGTAGATCATAGTCCGGTTCGTCGTGTTAAGGCTCTTTCTGCTGCTCAGAGTACAGGGTCGTCCAAAGGATTGGATCTCGACTTGTCGTGTGTGTCCGCTGTTGCATGTCACGTAGAACTCCATCTCTGGATCGACATAGAATTGCTTGCCATCGGGCCTGAGTGCATTTTGTGCGGATCTTGTGGTAAGCTTGTCGATCCATCGATTCCTTGGAACAATTTCTCCCCGTGCCTTGCGCTCCTTATATGGCCCGTCCACGGATGGAAATACGAATGCAATTTCGAAACGTGATTTTCCATAGCTCGGGAACATAGCCATCAAGAGAAGTCCTGGCTTATTTCCAATGAAGTTCCTGGCATGTGTGATGCAGGTCAATGCGTCATAGAGCTCGACGGATCCATCAGGACCCATGTCCACTTGTCGTTTGCATTCCTTATGGATTCCATGCCTTGGATCATGTCGAAGACATCCGGAAAATGATCTGCTCATTCTCTCAATTCGCCAGAGGATGAGATCTGTGATCTGTTTCGCCTTGGATGGATCCATGCGGAAGTATTTGCAAACCTGTTCGACATTCTGGACGGTCTTCTCGAGATCAATGTTGCCGTTGTGGCATACCATCGGGATGATGTCGGTTCCGTAAACTTCGGATTGAGCATTGCTGTAGCAGCAGATGCTGTAGACCTTCTTGATGGAGTCCATGTATTGCTTCTCCGCATGATGTCCTTCACCTTGGAGTGTTGGCTGCCAGTAATCGTTGAATCTGGCCTTCAACCAGAATACCTTAACTCAACGAAATGGAAATCCGGATTGACATCGAGGATGGTTGAGCATTCCCTGTAGTACTCGTACACAAAATTCAGGAATTTTGAGGGTCCGGGGTGTAAGGATTCCTTCTGGAGGCTGATGTTTGTATCCGATCCATATGTTACAAACCACCGATCATTGGATGTGAGAACAGGTCGCATCACTGGTCGCCTCGGAAGTGCAGGTCGATCACCAGGATGATCATCGGATTCCGTCTCTTCATCCAGGATGTTCTTTGGTGCTGGCTTGACCTTGGAGACAAGCCTCAATGCTGGTGGCGGTGACTTTGGAACAAGTTTCGGATGTGGCATCGCCTTTGACGTAGGCCTTCCTGCGGGAGGATGCCCTTCTTCATCTGAATCATCGTCGTCGGAATCTGGATCATAATCAACCTGCTCCATGTTGACATTCTTGGGTTGCTGAGAGGCGGATGGATTCTCATCGGCGACTTGCTCCATGGGGCAGTCTGATGTCTCATCTTCCTCATCACGAGCAGGGGATTCCTTCAACGGTGATGCCCGTGTCTTGATCATTGGCTTTGGCACAGGTGCCGCGGCACTGGATCGTCCGAAGATCATATTGAGAATGGGCATGTCTTCGAAGTGATCGAGCATACAAGATTGCAAAGGTCGGATTGGTTGTAAACCGAAAGTGGCTGCGGATGCAGACACATATTTCTTGAGATTCAAAATGGGTCAAGTGCAAACACGCGCATCACGGAATTGAGGAATTGAAAATATGCAAAACGGAAAAAACTCATGCATCAGAATTCGTGGACACGCGGATCATGCCCAGGTTCCCCAATAAGCAAACATGGATTCTGCTATACCGACTCCTGCAAAGGCAATGATGTCGGGTCCGTGCTTCGTGTTGTGTGCTAGCCACTCAACCAAAAATGCCTTGTTCTGCAACATGGTACGGAAGGGTGGGTGTGCATCTACATTCAAGAGATTGCCGGTGAGGACGGCCTTGATGAGCTCGTCTGCTTTAGCTGAATGCTTGGTCAGCGAATCTGCCAGACAATCTTCACTTCGTACATGTGCAAGGTCGTGCATCTGTCCACTGCTGCTTTCCTTTCTCAACATCTGGATCAAATGCATTGTTTCTTTCTGTTCCGGTTGATGTGTTGTGGATGCTGTGGTGACAAGATTGTTCGCATCAGTGCGGATGCGTCGCCCGTTATGTCTGACCAGAGGCCGCGAAGAAATAATGCTGAACCGTAACAACGCATTAGTCCGTGCAACTCTGCAACAGTAGTGGGCATGGTTGTGGCGGTGATCTTGTGCGTCTCATAGTCGACCAGTGAGCCTCTCGAGTTCGAGGAGCCCTGGCGAAGATCTCTTTGTTCTGCAAGAAAGATAACATGCGCACGTTGGGATGACTTATCCTCGTTGTTGCGACAGGATGCATCTGGATAGCCAACTATGCGTGTCTTGCCACGAAGGGGCCAGAATCTCATGCTAAGCGGGATGCTTTTGATGGTTCTGACTGTCTGACTGTCTTATTAATGGCGCGAACGTCCTCAATGGTCGGTGATGATGCCTTGGATGCACACCTGGAGAATTGATAACCAATGTGGAACTGCGTTCGCGACTGTAACCAGTTGATCTGACCTAGGACACTTCTGTATGCAGTATGCATTTGTGGAGTAAGAGGAGTGTCGTTTTTTCAGGTGTTTGTCAAAAGTGATCTCCTGCAGTTCGTTGATGGCAACATTCTGATGAACATTGATGTACCAATCGTGCTTGTCATCTTGCTTCCATTGGATGCGCTGTCCTACGAAAAGGCAATCATTTTTGTCCTCGGAACCAACCTGAAAATCTTTTCGAAGTCGTCCCATGATTTCCTCCTCGAACACGTCATCCCCCGTCATAAGAAGATCATCTACATGAAGAGACAGTGCTCCATGAACTTGTCGATTCTTGGCATTGTTACCAGAAACAGGATCCATGAGGTAATCAACTGCTCCTTCGAGATCGAAAGTTGTGGATGACTTCTTTTCACTTACCAATGCGGGCTTCGGAAGCTGCTTGCCGTAGTACACGTATGTACAACGGTCTGCCCGGGTTGGCACCAGTCCATAGGAACAAAGTGCCGAGTCAAGGATGTTCCACCATCTGCGGGGTGCGTATGCTGTCTTCAAATCCATGTGGAATACATTCCAGCCTTTATTTGAGGCTGCTTGGATTGCAAGGCGGAAACCACTCCTGGATGCAGCAGGACTGTCTGTCTGCTGATCATTCTTCTGCTTGTCTTGGAAGCCTCGGAGAACCCAGCAAGCCTTGGTCTTCAGGAAGTTACCATCCTTGTCTCGCTTCAGGGTTAGAACCCAGCGACCGGTGACCCAGTTCCTGACCTGAATCTTGCGTGTATCGACTAAGTCGAACACTTCATTGTCAAGCCATGATTTGCACTCAAGCTGCTTGGCTTCTAGGAATTGCTTCTGATAAGCTCTTATTTCCGTGGCTGTAGCTTCCTTCCGCTTCTTGCCAATGAGTGCGGATGTGGATGAAGCCTTCAAGGATTCTTGCTTGGATGAATACAGAACTAAGAGTGCACGGTCATCGTCGGTCATGTTCTTGCATAACTGGTCAACATGATTCTGATCTGTGTATTTCTGATGAGCCTTTCACACGTCCAAGAAGGACAGGGTTGCCTTCGATATCTCTCGGAACCGTAAAGGATCCGGTGTTCGCACAGAGCTTCTGTTCGGCTGTCATGAGTGACCAATGCGCTTCATCTAAAACGAGATCAGCTTGGTGATCATCGTAGGATCTGGTCCTCTGAGAGTCTTCTGAATCTCCATCTTCCTGGTCAGTGTATCTCATGGTTCTTTCTGAACTTCCAGTGCCAGATGAGGTTGGAACATGAGGAATCAGCTCTTCCTCACTTTCATATTGGACCGGCAAATTCGCTGGATTGTTCGGATTATAATTGGATGAAGATGCAGGATCATGTCTGGGAGAATGCCCAGGTGACTCATCATTGTCATCTGGCTTCTTCTTCTTCTTCCCAATCTTCTGCTTCTTTGATGGACTGCCGGTTGTGTCTTCTTGCGCAAGTGTTGGCAGTTCAAGATCTTCATCTTCTGCTTCGGGATTTGTAAGAATCGCAGGTGGCGAAGGTACCACGACAGTCGGAAGAATTGACTGAGATGATTGCGACTGTGACGGCAAAGAGACATCACCCCCCAGTCGATTGAGTCCTTTTGAGGATGAAATGGACTGTTTTTGCCGTTTAAGCGCTGCATCTCCTCCGCCAGGCTTGTCGTGTGGCGGTAGTGGAGGATCCACTGGACTGTCTGGTGACACACTGCGTGGTGCTGGCGGCATGGGATGATCAGGCTGATGTGGAGGATCCGGAGGAGGATCTGACATGTTCTCGTCCTTGGAGCAGGCATGGGATGGTCCGGTTGATCAGGTGGCTGCTGCGTGTCAGGTTGTTGAGGTGCATCCGTTGGATCCAATGGATCCGTCTCGATGGGCATCGGCCTGATGGCCGGCGCATCGGTGAACGACTGATGAACGGATGAAAACATCACAGCATGCCAAGTCTTCGGATCATACTTCTCCCAATTGCATTTTGATGCAGGCAAGACCCAAATTCTATTCAGCTGATCAGGCTGCCAGAAGGATATGATTGCATCGTCCGGAGGTGACGTAATAGGCATATTGATGCCAATGGTGTGGACGTATGCGGTGAATGCATCATACTGAGTGGATGAGATGCACAATTGTCTCAACTTCTTACATGTTCTGACATCGCCAGTCATTGGGATCTTGCTTGAAGATATCGATTTCAGTCCCAGGTGGGTACTGCTTCATCGTCTTCTGGAACTTCTGAACTAGCGGATCCTGGATGACTAATGGTTGAACGTCCTTGTTGAACGGCAGGTCTTGGATTCTGACTGCAAGACTGCTGCTGGTCATGTTGAACTCCTTGTCAATGGCTTCCATCTCCTTTCTCAGGATATCAACCTGCTTGATGGTGAATGGTTCAAAAAGGTCCTCCAAGAGGTACACCTCATTGTCAAGCGGTTTCACCTGCAAGTGTCGTAGGAGGATGTGCGCGAGATCCTGACAGAACTGGTAAGGATACACCTGTGCCAGTTTGGTCCTGCTTCCGAAGGTACCAGCGTTTCCCTCTAGGGGTTGGTGTTCATGCTTGACTGAGCTGGAAAATTTTTACACCTTCTGAAGATCGGTCTCATGACCTCGGAAGGTAAACAGTGCATCAAGCTCGTGGGCTTGAGACTTCTGAGCCCGGATTCAGGATCTTTAAGTCCGTATGCACAGAAATGGAAATCTCCCCAGGTCACGGATGGATCTGAAAACAATTGTTGCATGCATTTCAGATACCATATCCTGGATGTCTGAGGATTTTCGATGATGAAGTATCTTCTGTGCTTCAACTGATATCGCGCAATGGATGCCACAAATTCAACCATGGGAAGGTAGCGTCTCCGCTTTTCCCCAACCTTTTGTTGGTCTTGTTGGATGTTCTGCATATTTGACCATGGTCCACAGACCGGTGCCATAAGGATGACATCAGGTGCTTGTTCCCTGATGATCTCCATGACCATGTGCCGTCCCTTGGATGTCACTACATCGAATCCTGTGCGGATGTCTACGGGAGTCCCAACCTTAAGACCTGATAGTGCACAGCATTGACTGAATCTGGCACTTCCTGCAAAGATCTCGAGAACGTGGATCTTTCCCTTACGTACACAATTCCAATGTGCTTGTTCAGGAATGGATGTGAGGTCCTCGACGAACATGTTCTCTGCTGGATGAGGCACTGCAGGTTTTGGAGTTGTTTTTCCCGCGATACGTGCTGGCACTGAGGATCTTGGCTTAGGAGCTGGTGCGGATGATTCCAGGAGCCTGGTTGTTCCTTCTGCAATGATTCTCGCTCTTCTGGTAACAGAAGATCAATTCCGGGTTTCCCCGGAGGGATGGTCTCATCCTTCCTGAGGTTCGTCATGTTAACCTTGATGAGTCGAGTCCCAAGATCAAGTCCTACCATCGCTCCTTCAATGGAAATGACCTTTCCTTTTAGCCATATTCCTCCCTTGCTTCCATCGGAACGGATCTTGGATTTGTCTTCCTGCCAGTAGAATACCTTGTCCTTCACCTGAAGAGGCTTTGAACTAATTCGGAGATTTTGAGCAAGGTCTCGTCGGATGTCTTCGGATTGACGTGCTTCTTGGAAAGCTTGCTTTGACAGCTGCTTGATCTGGATGGCTGTCCTGTCAATCGTCAGCTGAGTTGGTGTTGCGACATCGAGTTGGATGAGATCTGCTGGTCGTCTTCCGAATGCGAGCTCCAATGGTGTTACACCCCCGTAGGTGACGGTCTGATTCCTGACAGTTGCAGCGGCCTTCACTAGCTGCCTGTATGTCACTTTCTTCAGTGTCGCAGGTGCTGTACCTGCTTTGATGGAACTTAGCATGATCTTGAGTTGCGCCTTCAGGAGTCGAACTGCTGCTTCAGCTCGATTTGGCCATGGTGTATTCGGTCCCAAGGATATCGGTGTGATGTCAAGGGACTGATAGAAATGTTCCCATGTATCTGTCATGAAGGCTTGATCTGCGACAACTGCTTTGGGCTGCAAGTGGTACTGGTCAAAATAGTTCCTGAGGACAGTGATGTTCTTGGCTTCTTGCGTAGTTGTCACTGCCTCTGCAGTGAGCAATGTTGTTGCTCCATCCAGAATGACAAAAACAATGATGTGTTCTCCTGTTCCAAGAGGAACTTGACAGTGATCAATGAATGTCATGTCACCAAAGGTGTCCGCTCGAAGTCCACTTGTTTTGCTTCGTGATGGTGCATGTTTTGCCGCTTGGCAAACTTCACACTCACTTCGGATCTTGTCAAATAGATCGAATGTTGATTTCGGCAAGTGAAGTGCTCGGGTTCTAAATCGAAATTGATCTGTTGTCATGTGATGATGCTGCAGGTGGAGTTTCTTCAACTCTTCGGGATTTGACAATCGCTTGTGGATTCTGCCTAGGGCAAGCGGAAGCGATGTTGGTTCTTCTGAGGATGGTGCGAAAGGATCAGGCTCAATAGTCGACCGGCCCCTCTTGTCGATGATCCTGTCTGCTGCCGACCCTGAACCTGCTTCTTCGTCCTTAAGCGAATTGTCTGCGAAGGTGAAAATGGTCTTACCTGTCCACAGGTTAATCATCGGTTTATTTGCCTGGGATGTAAGTCTCCAATTGTCTTCATCAATGATTTCCGTAGTACGTTCTCGGCTAATGTGATCAGGATTGATTGGACATTCCTTGGCCCCATTTGGTGTGAACAGCGCCTTTCGGGGCGTGATGTGCACACGGATGAGCTGCTTGTTCTTCTTGTCAAGGATCCAATGGTCCTGCTTTTGAGACCCAATGATCTTAGGAGTTGCTAGGTCCTCCTTTGTCTCGGATGATTTTGCTGCACAAACAGTTTCGCTCTTGGTGAGATCCCCGGAGGGAAACTTGATGCTGTTATCATCGTCATAGACATAGTTGATGAGGCCCTTGTGAGCAATTTCTCCATGCGCCTTCACTCTTGCAACTCCAGCGAGATCGACGAGTGCATGTCCTGTACCGGATACTGGAACTGCTTGACGGTTCATGCCAAAGGCCTTGCATGTGATCTTGTCACATTGAGGTGTGTGCTCGATGGTCATGTAGAGGTTCCGCATCTGGCTGATGCTGAGAAGGATCGGTACAGTTCCTTGTTCAAGGACGTCGATGTTGGTACTGCATGGAGGAGTTGTGTGATATCGAAGATGCAGGGTCCAATTTACCCTGGCGGTCTCTCCGTTTGCAAAAGTGAACTTGGTCTCTGGCGGGATGTACTCATAGGAGATGATGTCCTTCATTGGTTCGATGGCCTGAGTAAAACGCTGGATTGCATGTCAGCTGCCCATAGATCTGGCACATCCATTGTCCAGAATCGCATAGGTCGGGTTGTGCTGAGGCTTGATGACAGGCGCCATCAGCTTTGTTGCCAGAAGGCTGTGATTTGTTGTGACGGACAGGTTGTGTTCTGAAACTGTATCTGATTGGATCAGCTTCTCGTGGATGGCCTTTTTCCCAGGATGCTCATATGCATCATGGAATGCCATTAACGCTTGTCCTGTGCTGGATGTCTCATGGGATGAGTACCAGCCATGTTCGTTCCATGTCCATGATTGATCCCAGTCTTGGTCTGTCCAACCGGCATAGGTAGGCTCCATGGATGATGCAGTCTGCTGGATGGCGGGCTGCTCCTCCGTCTTGTCTGCGGTGGCTGCGAACGTCTTGGATTTTCCTTTCTCCTGTCCGCTCTTTCCTTTGCCACTCTCATAGGATGGATAACCTTTGTTTCCATCATAGGGATATTGGAATTTTGATTTTCCTTTCTTTCCCTTCTTTCCTTTGCCTTTTCCCCAATATGCCTGGTCGTAGGGATCATAGTTTTCGTTGGCCATATTGGCCTTTCCGCCAGAACCGCTTTTTCTGAAGGGTTTAAAGCCACCTCGTTGGTGACTGCCCTTTTTGTTTCCTGATTTTCCTTTTCCTTTTCTCTTCTTGAACTTGAAGTTCCGCCCCGACACTTTTCTTGCTATGAACGCATCGTTCTCCTCGAGGACCCAGAACGTCTCTTCATCGTTGTTTGACATGAATCCTTCAAGCCCTTCTTCATCCTCAACCCAGAAGCCTTCTTCTCCTTCGTATTCACCTTGTTCGATGATGAAGAATGTGTTGCTCCGGTTGCCTCCTTGAGGTCGGATGGATGGATCTTGGATCGATGTTCTCGTCGTTATGAAGAGTTCATGGTAGTGCGTCTTCAGCATCTCATAGGAGTAGTTTTCTAGTGAGATGTTTCTCAATGACATTGCACTTGTCAGTCTTTCTCGTTGCTGATCTGACAGCTCACTTTGTATAATGAAAAACTGTGCAATGAGATTATCCCCGAAGGGAAATGCGTCCCGCTGTCTGTCCTGCATTCCTTGGATATACTGTCTGAGGACTGTCGGATCGTCCTCATTGAGCAGGGCTGGAGGCGGTGCTCGAACACCGGCTGCTTGCTGATGTCGAGCAATTGTTCTTGCATTTGCGTCCTGTACGGACTGTCGAAATGATGGGGACTGTGCCGTGAAAACGGGCATCAAGTCCATCCATGCTGCCTTCAATCTCATAAGAAGGATTTCGAATTTTGAGGTAAAAATGAGGAACACTTGGTTCTGCCTTCTATGGTTGAAGAAACTGAGGAGCCTGTACAGATACACGTTGGTCGCACCTTTCAAAAAGTACTTCTTCAGCGTGTTCTTGAAATAGTTGACTCCTTCATCAGGATCTTGCAAAAGGTCGTTTTGGAGGACTGCCTTGTACATATATGCATCTCCAGTCAATCTGCTTTTGAGGAGAGGTCCTCTCTTGGGTGCTTCCACCGTTGTGATGGTCACCCAGTCGTCCACGAGTTCTTCATACCTGAACCAGCTGACTTTTCCGTCGTACGATGGCGGCTGCTTGGCGGTCATCGATAAATTTAGTGTTTCCTCCGTATAGCCTGGATTTTTTGAATAGGCTTCCATGAAGCCTTCTCCATCGGATGACATCTTCCCTTGGATCTCTGCGGAAAACCCGCTCCGCTACCACAAATTGAGGCCCACTGCCCCAGGTGCCTATCCCAGAAGGGAACTGGTACCCTGTGGTAGTAGAGGTCGTTGTTGGTCCCTGGATCTAAACCGGAGAGAATCCAATATGCCAATGTGGATGATTGGAGGATGGATTGTCCCTGGTGGATTGTCTTGTGGATAATCCTGGAAGCGGCCTGCTAAGGTTCTGTTGCTTCACGCGTCTGATGCAAATACACAAAAGGGGCCTTGAGCCAAATGTTGCGGGAGATCAATTGGTCTGACCAAACACCCCAGAGATCTTTCGCCCTTTTGTTGCCCAGCTGGTGAAAGGAAATGTGGAGATATGAAGTGAAGGAAACTGCACGGAAATAAGGGACATGAAATGAAATGAAAAAAAATAGAAGGACATAATTGAAGGGAAATAAAAGGAAATAAAGGGACGGGAAGGGAAGTCAAGGAAAGTGAACGGAAATGAAGGGAACTGAGTGGAAACAGGAAGGGACATGAAAGCTTCAGGGCTTAAAAACTGAACATCTAAGTGGCTTAACGTGTCAACTTCTTAATAGCTTAAAGTCTGAACATCTTAATGGCTTGACTTCCCCCCGCTAAGATCTTCTACCCCTTCCCCCCTAAGATCTGTCCCCTTTCCATCCCTAAGATCTGTTCCCCCCTTCCCCCCCAAAATCTTTTCCCCGCTTTCCCCCCAAGATCTTTTCCCCCCTCTCCCCCCTGAAAAAAGGGCACAAAGGGTCAAAGATCTTAAAGGAAAAAGAGGGGAACAGATCTTAGGGGCGGAAAGGGGGGGAGAGATCTTGGGGGAGAAAAGGTGGAAAATCTTACAGGGGGAAAGGGGAATAGATCTTAGGGAAACGGGCCTGCAATGTCGGCGCTCTGAGCTGGAGGCGTTAACATTACCTCTTTAAATATTGATTTTCAAAAATGCATGTGTTTGAGGCGCTTGTTGAAATGTGGTAAGAAAACCTAGGGCCCCGCCCCGATTCAACGTCGAAAAAAGCGGAGCAAGGCCCTATCTAGCTGAAACACCCTGCTAAGCACCCTGAAAAACACTGAAGTCAACCCCTTTCAAACATGTTTTTCCACAAGAACAACAACCTTCCACAAAAAACGCACTTGAAAACGGTCCCCGTAGCGCACTTTCCGTTTTCCCTTATCGGATCCGCAAAAAAAAACAACTTAGCGATTGCGGCTTGATCGAGGAGCTGGACACATCCGGCGCCACCTGCGTGGCTTCCATCCTCGCCAACAGCTCTACCGCCTCAACGAGGACCCGGTGGCCCAGTTGCAAGACGTGTCGGTAAGCCCCCCAAAATGGGGGAACCGAAACACTGCATCGGCGTCCTAGACACCTTGGCTTCCCATTCAACCTGCCTGCCCTTGAGACGATTTGAATGGTCAGGTACCATATGTACTTGCAAGACAGGGGGGCCTTGAAAGTGTTTGCCAGGGAACCCAATTTTGGCGGAGCTTTTCCGTGGTTCATCGGGAAAAAACACGTTCCGTCGACCTGGGCCGGAGTATAACCCGGTTGCCCAACCAGGGAATTAGATACCAACGGGGTGAACATCCAAGTAAGACTTAGCCCAACCCGCTCAGCTTGGTAAATTCCATTCCATTTTCCCTACTCCCCGCACCCGAGAAAGACAAAGACCCAACCCATAAGCCACGGACTTGGGAAGTTTAGTGCGAAGCCCTGGGTTTTGCATTCGTGAGTCATGTCTCTCCAAGATCTTAGGGTTTTTGAACTACACCCTGGGAATACACCCTCTGGGTATCGACCCCATTTAGGCACACTTCCGGATATAAAACCGTGCCATTTTGAACCATTCTGGGTCATTTCCCAAGGGTGGAATCCCAGGGTGTAACACAAACACCCTTCAGAAAATGGACCAGCGGAAGTTCTTTGCCTGCTGCCAGCAGTTTCCATCGTGGCACGCCGCGATCGCCTTGGGCTGGAGGGTCTGAAAGACGCGAGCATTCCATCCCGGCTTCCCTGAACACTTTCAATTGCTTAAGTATAAGCCACCTGGAAACACAAAAATATGTCCAGCAGTGATAGATCTCCGTTAAAGCCAACAAACAACAAACCCTCTTAAGAAAATGGAAGAACATTTAGAATCGTTTTTTGGAGAAGACCATACTCACAAGGGCCGTACCGTGGATAGGCAATATCCTGCACTAGTTAATTAGGATGGATGAGGCCCGAATTGAATACTGGGATGAAGCCCCTACCGGCTGGCGCAAGGATTTGTCCATGCGCTGTAGCGGGGGCTGGAAATACTCCTTTAGAGCGCACGGTTTTTCTGCACTCGTTTATGGCAAGGGGGCAATCCCCGAACCGTACCTACGGTTCCTCGCCCCCCCCCCAAAGCAGGGTTGGGATGGAAGTCTCTGACATTTCATGCCGCTCATCGAATCTGTGCCAACTCTGCACGGAAACGACCACCTTTACTTCTCCTAGGTCCTCCAATAGAGAGGTTAGAATACCCTTTTTTCTGTAGTCTATTTTAGGGGAACCCTACCCCAAAAAAGAATCGGTGAGAGGTCGGGCACCAATTGCTGGGGGACCTAGTATCCCTGCTTGGCGTGAGGCAACTCACGCATCTCCCGGAGAGCTTACTGGAAGCCAAGTGTCCCCCGAAAACGTGGGGCAGCGCCTTCCAGCTCAGCCCAGGGTGCGAAATCCGGCTCAGGAAAGCAAGCCAGCGAGCTATGGCAAAAATGGCACTCGGTGTTAGTCAAATGTTTCGGGGAGAACCTGGGGAGAACTAGAAGGTGATCACCTTTTGGCACCTCTACTAAAAATGGTTGCCAACATGGGAAAACCAAAAGGTCAAAAGGTCGATTCGCTTTGGACAACTGAGTCCAAAAGAGTTGAACACCATATTTCGCACCCACCGACACCTGGCCGTTTTTCAACCTTCCACCGCCTCGGCCGACCCAACGCGGCGCCGTCGTAAAACCCCTCAGCCCCCGCGAGACTGCGGAGACCGCGGAGGCGAGGCGCCGAGTTGTAGGTGGCCGTGTTGGGCTCAACCTTTGTGGAGCGCATCAGCCGCAGCAGGCGCAAAGCCATGGCCCACCTGACCAATGCCGTGGACGGGGGGGGGGGGGGGAAACATCCATTCTGGGCAGACCACCCACCAGAAAAGAAGGACACATCAAATCAAAAAAAGTGTTGCTTGGCAAGAAAAACACGAGAAGCAAATCTGCAAATTCCTTTTGCTGCAGACAACAATCAAAACTTCTGAGTGTTGTGTAAGTTTAGGGTTGTGAGTTGCTGACATGTTTGCAGAACACTGCCTTTGTCATATTTTTCTTGAACAGCGATTTGCCTGGTAAATGCGAGGTGGTCATTGTGGGATGGATGCCAGGTATGCACGGCAAGCTCTTTCTCCATAAGCTGCTGTCAATGAAGATCACAGGCGAACACAGCCTGAGAGCTGTTTGGCAAGGTGCATAAATGGGATGCTAAGACGCTAAGACAATGGTCTGCGCAAGCTCTCACAATGCTACAGCCGCTGCACACATGCTGCCGTGCATCTGGCAAAGTATTCTGCAACGAACTAACACGCAACAACCGACCGAGTCTCTGGGTTGCCTCTGTCAGCACTTGTGGCCCGAGACCTTCCAGCGGTAGTGTGGTTTCGCCTAAGTTCGGGGTTGCCATGTTGGACTATACCTGTACAAAGCTGGTATAGTCACATGGCGTAACAACCCTTTCACCCTGAAGCTCTCACAAAGCCATAAGTATTGGGAAGCAGCTGGCCACGGATCGAAATGGGCAATCATGGGCGCAGGACGGGCAGCAAGTCAGGTCTGTTACCCGGATATTTGCGCGTGCGATTTTCACGTGGTGGCTCATTCGCTTGGTGAGTGCGAAGGTGTGAGTTTCCGGATCAAAGTAAAAGTTGCTATGTACATGGACGAGAATGCGGTTGCTGCGCAAGTGATTTCAGCATGCGATGCGAGAGTGCATGCCTTCCACGTCCGCAGACGATTTCGGCTCGGTGCTTTGCAAGTTGCTACAATGGCAATGCTACAAGCGCGGAAAATGTGCGGCCTTGGTGTCTCTATGTCACCACATTACGCATCAGACATATTGTGCTGGATTTCGTCTTTGGCAACCGCATTGCAAGCGGGGGAGATGAGCGTAAGTCCGCCAATGATACCGACATGGGCGTTTTGTGGCGGGTGCACAAAGAACCAGTCATGTGTTGAGTATATTTGCTTGGCTGTCCTCGCTACAAGGCGGGATAGATAATTGACCTTTCTTTGCAGGGCACTGCAGCACAGTCTCTGCATGGTGTCTTTGTAGGGCAAGGAGGCTTCAAGGAGGTCTGCTGTTTCTGCTGCTGGTTCCGTCGGGATAGTACGGACATTCTGCCGGCGTCACGCAATATTGCTGGTCACCGTGCCAGTGATGCAGGGCGAAACCAAAAAGGTTGCCTCTTGTCTGCTCTGAATCATGAGGTGCAACAAATGCGCGGGCGTTTCCGCCGGGACTTGCGCCCCAGCGTTGCTCTCAAAACGGCGCAATGTCCCAGTGCCCTTGCCCAGCAACACTGTCTGCCGGGACGCTGAAGTCAGTAGACTTGCAAGACTTATCACGGGCAGCTTTGGGACCAATGTGGAAAAGACAAACCCTGGCCAGCATATGCATGGGACTAGCCTCTATGTTGAAGCAGCAACTAGATTACCATCGCTTCTTCTCAGGTCCTTTGTTTTGGGGGACCCGAACCCTGGGTAACCAGTAGGATCCGGACAGCCCGCACTGGACTCTGCGGATTAGTCTTGCATGGGAGGGCTGGGAAGTGACCGAACGTGAGGGCAGCGTCCAATGGGTCGGGCTTGTGTGAAGGACAAGGGGTTCGGAATTGAAGTCTCGCCTGACAGGCATCATCGACATGTCTCACAACCAAAGCCCTCTTTTTGCTTATGCCCGTATGCCCAACAAAAATGGCGAGCTGGCGCAAGTGGGCGCTGGAGCAAACAGGCAAGCCAAAGTAGAGGATTTCTTCCGTGCAAGCCCTTGACAAGTTTTTAGCACCCAAGACCCAAGAAGGCGCATCATCTGCCAAATTGCTACTCACAGCCGAAAGCTTCGCGGCACTTGCTTTTGAAGGTGGCGCTCAGCTACTGTGGCGCTCATGCGCTCAAGCATTCATGTGCGAAGGCAAGCAAAGCCGTGGCCGCTATTGGACACGTGCACTGGATGGCGCCGCAAAATATCCACCGCTTCGCTCGCGCAGCAGCTGCAAGGGGAGTGTCAGCGGCCAACTCTTCTCTTTTGACAGCCGCTGGTTGAATCAGCAACAACAACTCAAGTTGCGTTTGCGACGACAGCTGATAGCCTCGTCTGCGAAAACTCGTTCGAGCATTGCTTGACTTAAAGAGGCCACAAGTCTCAGGCTAGAGCGAGGTTGCAACTGCAAGTAACGCAAGCGTGCACTGAGATGGACAGCCGTTCGGCATGGCTCCGAACTGAAAGGCCAAAGAAGCCAGCAAACTACAAGGCTGCAGTGAAGCCCCGATCCTGGCAACCTGCAAGCCAAAATGTCCCCATCTGCAAGAGTAGCCATTGGACTTGCTAGGAAATGGATGCTTCCTGACCCTCGAGCTGGTTTCTAAGGAGCCAACGTGGCCCCAGCTCTGTGATGCTGCCGGCTCCCAAATGCGCACGAACATGGCATGGAACAACCGCTCAGGCCGTGTGAGCTTGCAACTGCAAACTACGCAAGCGCACACGGAGATAGACCGCTGTGACTGGGAATCGGCATGGCTCCAAACAAGCGCAACCTCGCTGCAAGGCCGAGGTTGAAGAAAGCAAACTGTTCAAGCCCAGTGAAGCCCCGCCTTCTGGCAACCTGCAAGCCAAGATGGCCCCATCTGCAAGAGTAGCCATTGGACTTGCTAGGAAATGGAGGCTTACTGACCCTCGAGCTGGTTTCTAAGGAGCCAATGTGGCCCCAGCTCTGTGATGCTGCCGGCTCCCAAATGCGCACGAACATGGCATGGAACAACCGCTCAGGCTGTGTGAGCTTGCAACTGCAAATTACGCAAGCGCACACGGAGATAGACCGCTGTGACTTGGAATCGGCATGGCTCCAAACAAGCGCAACCTCGCTGCAAGGCCGAGGTTGAAGAAAGCAAACTGTTCAAGCCCAGTGAAGCCCCGCCTTCTGGCAACCTGCAAGCCAAGATGGCCCCGTCTGCAAGAGTAGCCATTGGACTTGCTAGGAAATGGAGGCTTACTGACCCTCGAGCTGGTTTCTAAGGAGCCAACGTGGCCCCAGCTCTGTGATTCCGCGGGCTACCAACTGCGAGCGCACGTTGCAAGGAACCACACGGCTCGCTGATTTGAGCTTGCAACTGCAAACAACGCAAGCACACACGGAGATGGACGGCTGTGAGGCACAACCGCTCAGACTAACGTGGCCCCAGCTCTGTGATTCTGCGGGCTCCCAAATGCGCGCGCACGTTGCAAGGAACAACCATACGGCTCGCTGATTCGAGCTGTGACTGGGAATCGGTATGGCTTTAAATTCGCGCAACCTCCCTGCAAGGCCAAAGCAGAGCCCAGTAAAGCACGCCTCCTGGCAACCTGCTTGGACTTACTGGGAAATGGATCTATACTGACACTCGAGCTGCACCCACATGGGCAAAAGCGCAACCAAGTTGCTAACGAGCTAACGTGGCCCCAGCTCTGTGATTCTGCGGGCTCGCATATGCGTGCGCACGTTGCAAGGAACAACCACACGGCTCGCTGATTTGAGCTTGCAACTGCAAATAGCGCAAGAACACATGGAGATGGACGGCTGTGACTAGGAATTGGCATGTCTCCAATGAAGTGCAACCTCCCTGCAAGGACAAAGAGGAGTCCAGTGAAGTGTGCCTCCTGGCAACCTGCTTGGACGTATTGGGAAACGGATGCTTACTGACACTCGAGCTGCACCCAGATGCACAAAAGCTCAACCAAATTGCTAGCGGCCAGTCTGGCCCCTGCGGGCCCCCTAGTTCCTCCGAAACAGTCTGCACCCAAAATGGAAATTGCCAAGTAGACCCGTGGTGAGCAAACGGCAGGCCATTTGAGAGGTAAGCTCCAGCGAACGTCACAAGTACTCCTGTGAAGGGGCCTGCAGTCTTCCAACCAGGTCAGCAAAGCACAAGAAACGTAATTTCCATCATCATGGCACTGCACTGGTGGCAAGCATTGTTGTCACGTAGCCCAGTCTCCACTCTGTGAGAGACCTGCGTGACGCAGCAGGGTTTGCTGTATGATCGATACATCACCTTTTGCCTGCTCACAAACAAAGGAGAGACTATCTGTCAGTGGAACAGGTGGCGCTACATGTTTGTCCTGACAAGTGTAAGTGCGTGTGGAAGACAAACACATGTTTGCTCGCACTTCACCACTTGACACTACCTGCTGCTGTCATACAGCTTGTTGTCATCTGTGATTCACGTCACCTGCGCTTTTGTTCGGGTCGACCGCATACACCTTGAGCAGAACCTTATCAAGATCCTGTGCTCAACTCATTGCCACCGAACGGAGAAATTGCTCTTGCTTTGCCGTGCAGATCAAAGCCAGAAACAACGCATTGTCGACCGCGAGGCTGCTCGTTGACATTGGGCACTGTGACTGAAACAAGCAAGCTGCAAACAGTCGGACAGCTTGTGCTTTGTCCTGCAGCTTGCCAGTGGCCAAAGGTAACCAACTGAGCTTAGATGATGCCATCGAAGGTATGCGAAGTTGCACAGAATCGTTTGCATGCAAGCTTCCAATTAAGCAGTGCAATGCAACAACATTCTCAGCAGCTATCAATACTAAAGCATAACGCATGACTACTTGGAGTGTTGGCAAATATGACTCGGTATCTGGACTAGGCAATGCCGCGCGTGCAACTAGTGACGAATCTCCCGCTTCTGGCAGAATGACTCCGCGGATTTGTGGCAATGCGCTGTCAGCAAGTCGCACCAAGCCCACTTGACGACTCTACGCTATGCTGACGTGGCCTCAACGGATCGTGCAACAGCAGCCTCCCCACGGACTCAAGCTACAACTACTGCGATCGAAAGCTGCGTGACTATGGATATGCAAAGCAAGCTTCCCGAGAAGGCTAAGATAGCCCAACACACCCAAGTCCCAGGAAGCCCGTTTCAAGACAAGCACTTCATGTGGTGCGCGAATCCGAGACTGCCAACTCAGGAAGGAGCATTGGCAGCAGGAGCCGCTGATGTTGAGGCAGCTGCACACATCGCAAACAAACGAAACCAGCCTGCAGGCCTGTTGGCAAGTCAAGCGGGACAACCGTCCAATGCTGGAGTCAGAGCCCAGGCAGATGATGCTGCTTATGGTGACAATGTTGATGCAATAAAGCTGTGGCTGGGCCACAGCCAACGAAAGCTTGGGCAGGAGGATGTATGTCAAATGTCAGGAACACCAGGACAGGTAGAATTGCGTTCAAGGCCACGCGCATGTGTCCGCCTAAGGCAGCGCTTTGGCAGCATGGAAGCAAGACCGTCACGGCCGGCGCGACCGAACACACAATGCCTCTGCTGGTTGGAGGTTTCGTCTCAACAGCCACCTCATGGGCAAATGGGCCAAATACAGCGCAGAGCAAACGCTCTGCGCGGTGCTCAATTTGGGACCATGTTTACGGCTCGTCATGCTGGCCCCTGACACCGGCCAAAAGAACAACGCGAGCTGCGGAGCTTGAGGAGCCAACAAAACGCGATTCGAGGCCTCCTACTTGGCAAAGAGCTACAAGCGCTGTGCAACTGGCATTCCCTGCGGTGGAATGCCCAAATGTCTCAAGCCATCGGCAAATTCAAGCCGTTGCTGCCCACCTGGCTGTTAGGCCGTTTGCGGCAGTGGCCGAAACTCAAAACCGTTCGGCGCGCAGAGCGTGAATGTGCGGTGCTGGTTGAGAGAGGCCGGTCTTGCTGCTCAAGCGAGTCGTCTCAACACCTGCTCTTGCTAGCAGCACTTTGCAAATGAACAGACAGTTGATTGCTCTCCCCAAGCAACGCTGTGCTTTAAGGCACGTAGACCGCTGGAGGAGTGCTCCGAACTCGCACTTCAAGCAAGATTGAAGTGTACCTGCATGCCGCTGGCTGGACCAGATGATAAACCACATCCGAAATCCACTCAGCGGTGAAACCACCGCCAGGAGTCAACTGCATGGATGTAAGGCTTAAATCACCTTTGGACTGGGAACATTCAGGAAGGATAACTCAGGCTTTGCACTTTTGTTCGTGTGCAGCCACGGAGTCCGAATCAACACAGGAACGTAAAATAACTCGGACATGCAAAACAATCGGCACCCATCCGCAAGCATACTCACTTCGGGCACGGCCAAAGACATCCCCTTTGCGGAAATCGCCGACCAAAAGCTTGGAGCTTGTGACATGAAACGGGTGCCGTTTGCCTTGACGTGCAGGTACGGCGGGCCATCAGCCCAGCATTATGGACACCAGAATCGGAGATGTCGCAACTGGCACCGCCTGCAATAGTACAGGTCAAGTAGTCGCACACTGGGTCATATATTGCCTGCTGGTCGGGATCTGTTTGACCCTTCGCGACGGGTTTGAGTAGCGGCCATGTGTGACATTGATAAGCCGTTACTATTTCTTTTCCACACTGCCTGGAATTCGGTCAATTCTTTGTGTCAGGCGGCTCTAGCCGCTAGGCAAAGCCGCAAAAAAAGAGGCACCGCAGGACTTTCCTGGCGCAAAGGGCCAGGAGCACGTGGTGATGTCGCATTCTGAGCTCCGCTCAAGGTCTACAGAAACAATTGGAAGCGCTTGCTCACATGCGCTGGTCCTGCGCAGCTTTGTAGCCTGACCGGCGAACGGTGTGGGCATGAAGCCATGCTCCCTAGCTCTGCAAAGAGCACGCAGCTTGTGGCATGGGTAGGACGGCACCACTGAAAACCCAACGCCGCGGAGTTCCCGCGGCTTGACTGCATTCAGACCCAACTTCTTCTTTTCTTAGTGGGACAGCTAATGAGCCATCAAATTAGAAAAAGGTCGGGCGAAGCGACGCAAGCTTGAACGCACGTGTTGCTGGATGTGGGCCAGCCCTGGGCCAGACTTTTGGCAAACTTTGCTGCCAACTTGTTTCAGGAATTCTTTAGTTAAACAGCTTTGGGTGCGGCCATGCAACTTTAACGGCATGGACCAAGGAAGTTGATGTTTGCCGGCCGGCAGAGATATCCCAAACTTTGTTTATTGGTGTCGCCCCTTGCCAGCCCCTCAGCGAAGAATGCAGCTGGCCTTGCGGACCCCTAAGTCTCCCTCCTTGCGCTGTAGCTGATCCGAGAACGTGCGTTGCGCTTCAGAAGCCTTTTCACCAACCAACAATCACGCACAAGGCTTGGCACTGTGGATGGAGCATGGGCCTATAGGTTAGTGGCGTTTTCACTGAGCACTGACGTCACACACTGCAGTTCACCTTGCTAGGAGGCCTCATATTTTCGTGACACCAGGCACTTCGAGCGCTGTGCGACTGGCATACGATTGTGTTGCGTGTGCTTCCGGTCACTTCACAACCGCTGGCCTGAGAGTTGGGGGCTTAGCGGAGCTTCCATACAGAACGCAACAAAACAAATCACCATCAAAACAGGTGGCCACCTCCCAGGGCTCAGCCTGTTTGCGAGGTTCTCTCTGCATTTGATAGGCTTGCCGGGACGCGTGCCGCTCAAACTTGGACGACTTCGTCGCTGCCGGAGCTAGATAGTCAATACTCGCCTCCAGGTCGTTCTTCCGACGACTGCATGCCTTCTTGGGAAATCTGTCGCCACTCGTGTCAAGGAATCCACAAACGAGAAACGTTCCGGTGCCACAACAACGGCTTGCTCTTCAGCGCCCGCCCCTCTCCCAAAAGCTTAAAAGGCGGCCGCATCGCAATGTGCATGTGGCATGGTGGCCAATCGGGGCACGGCCACGCCCAGAAAAAGACAAGCACAAGTTTTCAAGCACAAGGCTTGGAACTGTGAATGGAGCATGGACTTCTCTCGGCGGCCCGTGGGATCGCGCAAAACCGGGTGGGTTTCCTGGGCAATTTGGGGCAGTTTTGTTCTTCGGTTGTCACGCGCCTCTCAGTACATTCGCGTTCTCGAGCTGTTTTGTTGCTGCCGGAAACTGCCTGAAGTCCAAACCCGTTCTGGCGTCCCCCGTGCAGAACTCAGTGACTAGCCTACCAGGCGGCCATGTCCACAAAAGTGACAACGGGCCCTTGCCGGCCCTTGCCGCAGCCAGACCCCCAAAAAGGACTTGGACTCCAATCTGCGGCGCGTAGATATGATCTTTTGACCCTGTGCGTGGTGAGTCTGTGTGTCTCTCGAAATAGCAGCTCCAGCACTCCTTCGCGAGTGACATGGGCGTAGAGTAAAAAGACAACTGCACAGCGAGCTTGTAGCGGCCTCGACACAAGCAGTCTCTGTCTCAAAACTGCCTGCTGCGGGTGTTTATTCCTGCGCTCGTGGCTTCCTGCTGCACAACGCTCCCAAAGGGTGAGGCAGTCGGGGCAGTGGGAAACTCGCATTGTATCTAGCAATTGTTTGTTTGTTTCGTGAGACCAAGAGGAACTTTCAGCTGAGGCCCTGTGATCACTCAAGTATTCGACACCAGCTACCGCGGGCGTACTCGAACGGATACGCACGTTGCGAGTTCTTGCGCACACGCGTGCCCGTTTGGCCACGCCTATGTTGTTGGATGAGACGCCAAGCTGCTCCTTGAAAAGGCGGTTGCGGTCAAAGTTGCCACGAGGACAGCGCAGGCAAAACAGGGGCCTAAATCCCAAAATACTCACGCACAAGGTTTGGCACTGTCGATATGTGCGGTCTATACCTTAGCAATCACGTGTCAAACAGGATGAATTTGAAATCCTTCTTGCTTCGTCTCTTCCACTCTTCACGCGGTCTTGAGGTGGATACTGCTCGCTATGCGACGGGCCTGCACGGCGCTGCAGCGTGACTAAGGACAACTGACGTTTAAGTGCGCTGCAACGAATAGCATCCGTGAATCGCGCAGCCCACTGCCACCCCTCACTTAACCTCTCTTGAGGTGGTCGCACACCATGGATTAAGAATCAAGAATCAATGTCCACATGTGCGGTCGATCTCATCGGTGCGGCTAGGGCGGCCAGCTGCCCGGCTCGCCTTCAGAAAGGCGCCTCGTGCAGCCAGCCTTCGCCGCCTTCGCATCGCGAGGCCGCCGAGTTTGGACTTCAGACGCATTCGAGTCGAACTCCAAAGCGCTCGCAACTTAAAAATGCGGGTATGTTTCAAAGTAAACCCACCAGACGGCAGGTTTTAGTCTTTGGTTCCATTTGTCAGGGTTCCATTTTGGGTACGCGCTTTTGACCCACAGCCATGTGGCGTTCTTTCGGAGAGAAAAGAGGGATGCGACCAAGTGGGGTATGGATAAGACCTTCACAAAAGCCGCTACCAATACCCCCCAGGAAGCGTCTGTCCAAATTGGGTCCTTGATATTGGGAGAAGAGATGTAGCAATGTAGCTGTAGCAGCGGCTGCGGCGGATCCGCAAAATTCGGATGCCAGAGGCGGCATGCCCGAAGAAATTGGTATTCTGCTGGCTCGCAATTGTTTATTGATCGATATGTTTGCATCTGAGCATCATGATTTGTCAGTTACGCGTAGCCCCATGGCCAGCATGGTCACGCAGTTTGAATCTGCGCTGCTTGTAGCAGTCCCCTACTAGGGTTGACCCTTGCCTGCAACAGGTCAATCGGTCACGCATCCCCAAAGTCTGCACACTGAATGCGTCTTACATGATCCTTCGACGGCTGACAGTCGGTCTTGTCCCTTCAGAGAGACCACCAGTTTAACAATCATGACCAAACGCAAACCGCTGGGGATTCAATCAGATTTGGCACCGAGCTATAAGAAGCTTTCTGAGGCCGAGGTGCATAGTCACCTGCTGCGTGGGTGAAATCTGGGATCGCATGTTTTACACCGTAAATGTCCTAACCTGCACTTCAGCCTTGCTTCTTCGCACAAGAGGTCTGATCTGCGTGCCCAAGTGTTCTGCAATCCTTGGCACAATGAAACCGAGTTCCGAACTGCCCTCATGATTGAATGTGCGCATGTCAACCCATTCGTTCACTGTGGAACAATCCAACTCTCTGTCGTTGCCTCACGTTCCTGGCTGTGTACGACCTGTTGCTCTGAGTCTTGCACAACCCTTTGTTTCATCGAAGGTGTCAGCTCAATCGGGAAGCTACTATCATTCCTGCACACGCGTTCAGCTCTGCGGGCCGGATGGCTGCCTTCGAATCTTGGTGGTGGTTGGGTAACTTGCGGGCACTAGCCACCTCATGCGGATCCAGCTGCAACATGGCTGAACAATAGATCGAGTTTCTCTTGTGAGCCAAATCTCGGGCATCACATACAAGACATACTTCAGCACTACATAGCATGGTGGAATCTGAGACATATGGTAGAATAACACCGGCAACCCCTTGGGCCAGTTTTACTTTCGAGGGTAGCTTGGCTTTCGAAACCATGCACCTGTCACTCCCTTGCAACTTGGGATGTTTGCTTCTGAATTCTGTGCTTCCTCGGCCCAAGTGGGGCTCAACCATACCTTGCGCAAGCCAATCCATGAACCCTACAAACCCCTGGTAAACTTGTCTGTCATTCTTGATCTTGTTGCTTCACTTGATCAGAGGCTTCAGAACTTCAATGAACCCGTAGGTCCTCCAGTAGAGAGGTTGGAACAAGGGTACAAGTTTTTCCGTAGTCTATTTTAGTAGGGGAAGCCTCCCCCAGAAAAGGGATTCAAGGGCACTACTGAAGGACGTAGCGATTTGATCAGAGCTTCAAACCCCACTTCCCCGGCTCAAGCCTCTGCAGCCCAAGGCTCTTTCGTTTCTAGTGCGCACCCCTGAGGGCGCTTTCACCCGTTTGCCCCGTTTGGCCAAAGGCGCATTCCTCTCAATTGCCCAAAACACCTGGAACGACAGATTAATGCAGACCCAGGAGTAGTAAACCTGTCCCATTGTTAGGGGGGTGTTCCCTCCAAAAGTGATGAATCCCCACTAAAAGGGGACACCCCCCTATTACTCAACCAGGGGTTCATTAATCCGGGGTTAAAATTACTTTTCCATGGTTGCCCCAACTGAGCAAAAGGTCGTTAGACCTTTTGCTCATGGAAACACAATTTGATTCCCAAAGGAAGGAGCGAATCTTTGTCAAAAGACCCAATCGCCATGTGACAGGAGTCACATTCCTAACGATTGGTTGCCAGCATACTGTGGATGGACGAAATCCTGCACCACCTCAGAACCCCTAGAATGACGATTCCCCCTGTAAATACCAACAAACAATGGGTTTAACCATGATTTCAAATGGTGCGAAATGGATTCTGTCCATGCACAGTAGGGAAACCAACAGTTGGTTGTTCTGGTCTCTCTTGACCCTTGCTCTCTCTTGACCCTTGCTCTCTCTTGGCGTCACGTAGGCGAGAGCCGGGGGGGTCCAACAAGGCAAACCCTTCCGTTCCTGTTTTTTGCACCAGATGGTCGAACGATTCTTGTCTCAAATTTAAGAGATGGTTCTTAAAACGGCTTGTGTTCTGGGCACTGCTTCTCATGCCCACGTGGGGAGGATCTCGTATCCAAAATCCGCATTGGCACATCACAGCAAGAGAAACCACTACCATATGGCATACGGATGACGGATTCTTTTTTCAACCCAGTCTATGCAACGTACCAACATTCTCAATAAAAGAGCTCCCCATTCGACTGGACGAAACGCAACTCAACGTTAGCTCTGGCGCCAAGAGGCTCGCTGGCGTTGTGGCAGGCGCTTACGGCGGCGGTGAAAGTCACTACCTAGGCCAATGGGCAACGCTCATAAAAAAAAAGAGACCTAGGGCAAACCGCAGGTTTTAATCTGTGGTTCAAGGTGTACATTATTATGGTTAAACATACTTTGATTAAACACACTTGGCTTTGGCTCAAAATTTAAGAGCTAGGGCAAACCGCAGATTTTGGACTTTGGTTCCATTTCCATTTTGGTGCCATTTTGGTACCACGTTCTTGAGCCACAAAAAACAAGTTGCCTTCAAAGAACCCAGGAAAAACGGCTGACCCTCCCACAACAACTCCTAGGTCCTCCAGATTTGAGAGGTTCGAATTCAGTTGGTACCTGTTTTGTTTTTTGTCTATTTTAGCAGGGGAAGCCTCCCCCAAAAAAGGGGGAGAGAAGGGCACTACTGGGGGATCTAGACTCAGTTGCACAGTTTGGACCCAGCACAAAAAAAGAGAGGCTACCCTCCCACCAACTAACATGGAAGTGCAAAAGGCCCTGTAAACAAGAGGAAAGTCGTCTTTCTACAGGGGTCTGTGCACTTCCATGTTAGCTGGTGGGGGGGTAACCTACCTTTTTGGGCTACCAAAAATGGACCAACATGGGAAAACCACAAGGCCAAAAGGCCGGCCTTGGACAACTGACACTACTTAGGGATGAGGCGACCTTTCCAATAACACTCAGGTGGATCATGGTGGAAATGGCTTCTTTTTTGGCCAGTTCCTGCAATACCAAGGGAGCCCAGTGTCAATCGGGCAATGATTTGGGGTCCCATGCAACACAAACAAAAAACAGCGGGTCATACTGTAGATGGACGAAATCCTGCACCACCTCTGAACCCCTGTAAATACCAACAAACAATGGGTTCAACCATGATTTCAAAGTGGTGCGAAATGGACTTTGTCCACCCACAGCATCATGAATGTCGGGAATATCCGACTTCGGAGACCTATCAACTAGGATTTGAACCACTACTAAATCATGGGGTCATCCGGGCTGGGTATGTCCTAAACCTCTTTCACCTTTTGTGGGGACAACTATACCTCTTACCCACATGAATTGGTCGGTGCTCAGAAACCCCGTTGTCAGACTGCCTTGCTCTTGGGAGGCTTTCGGGAAATGAATAAACTCCAAACCTCTCCAGGGAAGCGACTTGCGAATGTATCAACGGCCTGTGCCTTTGTTTGTGGGCCTGTTGTGCTGCTTAAAGCCGAAGGGACTGATGGGTGGTGTCATGTTGAGTTCTCCTGGTTTGAACAGAGCGTATCATCTGCGAGTAACAGCCTGCAACCATTTAATGAAACTATGGTGTTGTTTCTTGATTTAGCTGATGAACAATCCAAAGGGGTATACCGGGTACCCTTGCAAAAGGATGTCCAGCCCTAACCAGCTTGTCACGAATTCGTTTTCACGAGCACCAATTTCTCTCAAACATCAGTTTTTTTTGGATCACCTTGGTGGCAGTCGAGGCAAAAGACTCCAGCTATGAGTCTGGTTTTACTTGAGGGTACCTATGTTGAGATGGCTTAAAGGGAAAGCACAGTCAACCATCTTTGCTAGCATGGTTCATTGCTATGACCTTGTGACCTGTCCCTTGGTATCTCTCTGAAACTGGGTCTAACTCTCCCCCCCTTTGTTGGTCCTTGATCTTTATCTCTTCTGCTTGGGGCCGCCAACAACTCCGACCACCCCTCCCCCCCTTCAGAACTTCATGTGAGTCACAATCAAAACCTGGTACAAAAATGGTCGACCCAGAACCATGTAAAGAACCAAGAAGGCGGCCGCAGCTATTTGTGGCTGGGATCGTCCCTTGCTACCCTTCACTTCCCCGAATCGGTTTTGCTTGTGGCTCATGTGCCCAGGCATTCCGTATCCGTGCGGCGTTGGGATCCAGCGCCCTGTGTGGCATTCTGGTCAGCAGATGCAGCGCAGAGGTCCACAGGCTTTGCTGGGCGCAGGCACCTGGAAAATGTCTAAGACGTCCATATAGATAGGGGGGGAAAGCGGGGAAAAGATCTCGGGGGAGAAAAGGTGTACCCAAAAATCCTAAAAGCTTCAGGGGATGGCTGGGAACAAACAAGCCAAAATACGGCATCTCCAAGTAAAGGACCTACATCATAGTGAGCTCGCTTTTTGCCGGTTCCGGTTTCCCTTCAAACCAGTCTGCAAAGGGTACCGGGCCCAAACCAACACAAACCCATAAGAGGTGCTGTCACAACTCTGGTGGTTCATTTGGGAGGGAGAGTCACAACCCAAAGCAAGTGAACTTTCAAGAAATCGCCAACCAATTCCAGGGTGTCCCATGTCTCTCTGGTTCACTTGCATATTTCAGGAAGTGGGTGTGTATCACCTTCCGGGTCTGGATGTTGGTATGAACCGTTTTTGGAAATTCCCGAACGGACATTCCTTCTCGCATCGTACCGGTGTTCCTGGGGGTTTCTTCCATTTCTCCTTCCTATCGAACCAAGGCAGGGGGCCGCCCGTTACAGCGGGTTAATCCTTTGCAGTCCTAATCCTGCATCATCCAGTACCTCCCAATCACCATTTCCTGTCTGTCAAAGATGGAAATCATTGGGAGAGCTCGGTTGCTTTCTGCTCCCCTGCTAAAAGTTTAACTTGTGGTTCAATGGAAAACCCATTAGTTGGCAACAAGTTGTTCAGTCCTAACATCCCTTGGCAAGATGCACAAAAAAAAAGGTCAATAGACCTTTTGCTCATGGAAACACAATTTGTTTCCCAAAGGAAGCGGTGCAAAGACCCCATCACCATGTGACAGGAATCACATTCCTACCGAAGCATCCCTTGGCAAAATGCACGTTGGATATGGAAACCCAACCACTAAAGCAACGAAACACACCACACCACCAAAGGGAAGGTAACGAATGAACGAAGGACAGGAAGGGGAAGGTGGCGCTCATCTCTTCGCCCGGGGGGCTAATGGCGCTGCCGAAGCTCACCACGTCCGGGCTGAAGGAAGCGACCTCCATGGCATGCAGCAGTTGAAGGCCGAGGTCCTCGGTGACAAACGAGCCATTGGCTTTGGCTTGGTTGTTGTTTCCCGGAGGCTACCCCCCCTCGTTTTTTTAGGGGTTGGTATTGAAGGGAAACCAAAAGGAAAACCAAATGCCTTGTTTTTCCCAACAGCTGAAAGCTTTGGGGTCTCAGCCCAGATAGGCTCCGGGGTGGTCCGGGGCGGCCCTGAGGTAAGGTTCCACGAGGGTTCCACCAGGGTTCCACCGCATGCTGTTGGGGATATCACCTGAGCTTTTTCTTTGGGGGGGGAGGGGCGGGGTCCTATTTTGAGACAGATTTGCGTGGGGATTGAAACAAAACTCCGATGCTTCTCAAATTCTTGGCCTCGAAAACCTTGGTTTCCTTTCGGGGTGCCCGAACAAATACCAACCAAAACGGGGGGGCCTCCATCATTTTGAGAAACACCCATATGGCCTATGGTCCATGGTTCCCTTAATAAGAATCATTGTGGTCATTAAGGATCCGTTGGATGAGTACCAACTCTAAAAAAATAGGAAACTTGTATCTGGTTGGTGATTGGACACCTGCATTTTGCCCGTTTGCTCGTTGGTTGGTGAGTAAATTGCAATCTGCTCGTTTCCTCGTCCCTAAAACTCTGGCATAGGGATCCAAGCTTTCCGGTTCTCCTGCTGCTTCCTTTCATGTTGACCCCATCTTCATCAACCCGGGTTTATTCATAGGGGGGTGTTCCCCTGCACAAGTGATGATTCCCCGCTAAACCCAGAAAACCCCCGATTTTTTCAGCTGGGGTGTATATAAATCTGGGCTTCCCTGAGATCCCCCGCCAAAAGTTTGACTTCTGGTGGGTTGTCATGGAAACTACCACTAAACACTAAAAGGCTAAAAGCTTCGCCACCAAATGGGGTCAACACTAAGGGAGTCCGAATCCCGGGTTCATTCAACCCTCGGAAGCTGAGAAGATCATGGCAACTAGGTCCTCCAGTAGAGAGGTCAGAATAGGGGTACCCCTTTCTTGTCTGTAGTCTATTTTAGTTGGGGAACCCTCCCAACCAAAAAAGGGGTGATAAAGGTGTCTAGCTGGGGGACCTAGTTCCCTATCCCACCAGCCAGAAAATTTCCGCGGCATTTCTCCATCCAAGGCTCCCAGCGACTGCTGCACGCGGCAATGGCTGCGTTGTAGGTCACCGCCGTCACTTGACCTGCCTCAAGACTCCAAGCCCCCCAAAAGAGTGGGGTTTAGCATCTAGTTCTTTTAAATATAAGTATGTTGATCCAAATCAGGGGTCTATTTCAGTAGGGGGGTTCCCCTAAAAAAGAAATGGTAAAAGGGCGATATCATGCGATATCCAAATCCAAACACGAATTAAGGGCGATGTTTCTTCCCTTCTCCCTTCAAGCCACAGCCAGACCAGGCTAGCTCCACTGGCTTGAGGTTCCGGAAAACGACGAGTAAACAAAAGGGATTTGATGCCCAGCCAGGGAACAAAAGGGGCATCCTGTTTTTTTTCTTTGAGCTTCGAGGACTCGGAACGAAAGGAAGGAAGGCTCGGAATATACTGGGCAGGGAAATCGATGGGCATATTTCCAGTGATTTCCCTCTAAAACCAACAGGGGGAGTGGATCCTTGTTTTGGTTGAGAATAAAGGAATCGGGACCCTTCCGAAATCGAAGAGTTGCAAGAACTTGACCTCCACTGGACTGAGAAAAAAACACGGGAAAGAAAAATGAGGGCTGGACGTCTTTGGTTGACCATGGACTCATGGTCTCGGATTTTTTTTCGAACCGTATGCTGGTCTGTGGCACTTGGGGGTTGATCAATATTCCATTTAGGGCTCCCAGTTTTGCCATGGGTAATTCAAGGCTTAACTTTTCCCATGTGGTTGAAATATCCTTGGTTGCTGTTGACCCCCCTGCAAAAAGCTTCACTTTTTGGGGGTTTAGTGGAAAACCCTTGATTTCCCAAAAAGTTAGAGTCTAAGGATCCGTCACCCTATAGCAGTCAAGCATCCTATCTTTTCAGTCCCATATCCTTTTCTAGGTCCTCCAGTAGAGAGGTTAGAATAAGGGTAACCCTCCCAACCAAAAAAGGGGTGAGAGAAAGGGCACCAATTGCTGGGGGACCTAGCAAAAGGAAACCAGGCATTTTGGTGGTTCCCTCAGTTTGTGGCAACCGAAAAAGCACACCCGTGGCGCTGCAAGGTTACTGGGGGACCTGGCTGGGGGACCCAATTTTTAGTGGTTTCCCATGTAAAGGGAGGCGCCTTTTGGCCGTTGCCGGGCTCCCTCCAACGTCGGCTGCCGGCCGGCTGGCGCTTTCGCGCGGCAGGCGCGCGCCTCCAGCGCCTGGCCGAAGAAGTGCAGCGCCAGGTGCCACTGGCCACTGGCCTCGCAGCAGCTGATGGCTGCGTTGAAGGTCACCTGACTCGACTCGAAGAGGAAAAGGATCTAAAGAGGTAGGTGTTCCTTGTTTCTTTTCCTCTTTTTTTTGAGGGGGGGCTAAATGGCAGGATGGGTATGCTGTTGTGCTTTTGTTGTTTTTGCGGGGGGGGGGGGCTAAATGGCTAAATGGGTATGTTTTGTTTTTTTTTGCTGGCGGGGGAGGGGCTAAATGGCTTTAAATGGGTAGGGGGGGGGGGGCAGAATGGGTGAGTTTCTTGTCTTTTTTTTGGCCGAGGGGGGGGAGGACCCAGGAAAAAAAAATACCCTCCCACCAACTAACTCCGGAAACCTCTGGAAACCCAGGGAAAACGGATCCTGTTCTTGGAAAGAACGATGAACCCAGAAAGGCTACGCTCCCACCAACTAAGATGGAAGTGCAAAAAAGCCCTTTCCAAGAAAAAAGTCGTCTTGCTACAGGGGTCTATGCACTTCCATGCTAGCTGGTGGAAGGGTACATGGGTATGTGTTTTTTTTTTGGGGGGAAGGGGGGGGGGCAGAATGGGTGAGGGGGGAGGGGGACACCAGAATGGACTTTGGGTTTCCCCTTAGTTTCCCCTGGAGTCATGACCCCTCTGAAAAAAACATAATGACCGGGGTTACACAAAAGAAAGGGGTGTCAACTCATTGTTGAAGGATGTGTTTTCTTGGGATTCAGACCCAAAGTGGATTTCGTTGCTTCTATTGGTTTCTCTTTAGACCCAACCAAAAAGGGGTTCTGCCAAAAAAGGACAGAGCCAAATGGATTCTGCGTGGGGTCATGAGTCATGACCCTTTGTGAACCCCCCCCCCCCCCACAACACACTCGGGTTACACAAAAGAAACCCTTCAAGAAACCAAACACATGCTACGTCTTGGTGCCTTCAAACATGGACCCCTCAAACAGATTGATTCCTCTTTGGTTCCTCGTAGAATCAACCCCCAAAAGAAGCACACCACACAAATGGGAAAAACCTATTGGGTTTGGGTCGTCTTAGAATGTAGGAACCTGGCAAATGACGAGTTGTTCTTTGGTTTGCCTGACATGCGCAGAGAATTCATCCACACACCTCGGAAAGGGTGCCTGTCAGGTTACAAGAAGGACCCCATGGTTGGGTGACCTGTGTTACAAGATGAGTTCTACTACATGGGTCTCTTCCAGACACTTACACATCATAGATTCATTGATTGCTTGATTGATTGATTGATTGATTGATTGATTGATTGATTGATTGATTGGCTGATTGATTGATTCATTGGTCGGTCGATCGATCGATCGGTCTGTCGATTGATTGATTGAATGATTGATTGAATGATTGATCGATCGAGTGGTTGAATGATGGACGGTTGGATTGATGGATGGATGGATGGATGGATGGATGGATGGATGGATGGATGGATGGATGGATGGATGGATGGACGGATTGACTGATTGTCGATTGGTGCAAAACGGAACCTCCTTGTGACAGGATTCCGTTCTTGGAGTCCTGGCACACCAAGCATTTCAAAGTAAACCCAACGGGTTACTAACCACTAACTATTGCGGAAAATGCCGATACGTGTTTTTTTTTCAGGCAAACCAAACGACAACCGCCCACTTTCGAAGTTCCCTTGTATGCGATGTCGATTAGAGCCCTCCAGACTGAATCGCCCAACCTTGAACACGATCGCGCCGAAGGCCTAGTCTCATTGCGAACCATGCAGCTTGAGGGTGCAGGATCCAAAGTCTGCACCTTTCCCTCCAAAGTGTGTCTACTTCTTCACCTAGGTTCAAGCTCCCTCTCGTCTGTTTGGGGACGTAGATGCGCACGGCTTCAAAATGGCAGGATTGGGAGAAAAAACCACTTGGCCTGACGGGCACGTCTTTTGGATTCCCCAGTTCGGTTGCATGGCGTCCACCTTCAAGACGTGTTTCTTGAAGGTGCACCGAAGACTCACTCAGTCGGGCCGTGAGGATTCCCACGGGAGCTGAGCAAAAGCGGATGAAACTGCCTTGGCCTAGCCATCATATTCACCCTCCTCTTCATCGAACTCACCTTCCTCCTCCGCGGTGGCATCCTGATACTGCTGGTACTCAGAGACGAGATCGTTCATGTTGGACTCGGCCTCCGTGAACTCCATCTCATCCATTCCCTCTCCGGTGTACCAGTGCAGGAAAGCCTTGCGCCGGAACATGGCCGTGAAGTACTCCGCGACCCTCTTGAACATTTCCTGGATGGCGGTGGAGTTGCCAGCAAAGGAAACAGCCATCTTCAAGCCCTTCGGCGGGATGTCGCAAACCGATGCCTTGATGTTGTTCGGAATCCATTCCACAAAGTAGGACGAATTCCTCAGCGTGGGCCGACAAAGCCGTTGCGCCACACAGCTTTGAACATGGCACAACAAAGGATCATGAGCGGACGATTCAGCGCGAATGCAACCGGCCAAGGCTCTTGTTCTGGACATTCAACATTTGTTCATCGACCTCTTTTGTGGACATCCGCCCGCGGAAAAGGGCCGCCGCCGTCAAGTAGCGCCCGTGACGAGGATCTGCCGCGCACATCATGTTCTTGGCGTCAAACATTTGCTGTGTCAACTCGGGCACGGTCAGTGCACGGTACCTCAGAGGCCCGCTGACCACTGGAAAACAAGGTCACCTTTAGCTGATGGGTTTGGGGTTCAGAGTTTTTAAGTGACAGAGAGCGACAGACAGCTGCGACAGTTTGAAGCCTGCTCACCAGTGTCCTACGTTGGGGCCAGGCCAGGAAAGCCGTGACAGCCCCAAGCCTGGGGCTTTCAGTAGATCAAACTTCTTAGATGGGGATTGTTCGAAGCAAAGGAGTTTTGTTTAGTTGGTTGACTCTCGAGTGAAACCCATCCCCACAGAAATGGCCATGGTTCAAAACCAACGGTACGATTTTGGGATAGGTGAATTCACCACCCATTTTAGGCCACCTATCTTAGTGGTTGGATTGGGATGGGGTTTTGACCCATGGCCAAATGAGAAAAAAACCAACGGGGGAAACAAATTCGCGGCTCTGGGCAACCGGGGTACTGTTGCGAGCCGCGGGAGGTCAAGGGAGCAAAGCCCGTCATGAAGAAGTGCAGCCGCGGGAAGGGCACCAGATTCACCGCGATCTTCCGGAGGTCGCAATTCAGCTGTCCTGGAAGCAAAACGCGGTTTTTCAGTAGGGATTCAAATAAGCTGGTACCCGATTTGTTTTTGTCTGTAGGGGAAGCCTCCCCCCAAAAAGTTGGTAGAAGGGCACTACTGGGGGGACCTGGAAAATCCCACCTTGCTCCCCCTCACAGTCATGGGGGGTCTTTCGTGGAAGAATGATCAACCCCCTCGTAGTGAAGGATCCCTGTTTGAGGGGGTCGCCAATGTCAAAAGGTGGCAAGCAGACCCTGCTCACAGCCAGGATTTGAGAACCCCAAAGCCCTGGCAAATTTGTCCAACGGGGCTTGAACCTTTCATTGGAAGCCCCAGCAGGGCATGCTTGAACCAGAAGTAAATAAACCGCATCCTCGCGCATCCTTGTGGTGTCCATTGAAAGGGAGCCTTATTTGGCCGTGGGTCAAAACACATGCGATCCCATTTGGGGTAGGTGCACCACCCATTTGGGTGTGGCTCAAAATTAAAAAGGAGGGGTTACGCAGGTTTCGGTCCATGTTTCCACTTACCAGAGTTCCATTTTGGTAATATTTTTTTGAGCCACAGCCATTTTAGTCTATTTCAGTGGTTGGATTGGGATGTTCACTGGGGGTACGGGCGTTGGCTTTTGACCCGATTCGCCATTCTTTTCGCCACGAGCTCTGCCTGGGAAGCGCAGGCAACACGTCACCCCACTCATTGCGGCGGACACCAGGTGATTCAAATCCCCGTAGGTGGGCGTCGTCAGCTTCAGCGTGCGGAAGCAGATGTCGTACAGCGCCTGGCATCCCCGTGCTTCAAAGTCTTGGTTGACGTTGGAAGGGGAGCAACAAAAAAGAAGGAAAAGAGCAGTTAAGTGGGGATTTCCCACTAAACCACAATGACCAAAAATGTAAAATGTGTCCCAACAACAATTGTTTTGGGGCTTCCCTGTGGCTTTCAAGGGAAACCAAATTCTAGGTCCTCCAGATTTGAGAGGTTCGAATAAGTTGGTACCCATTTTTGTTCTGTAGTCTATTTTAGTAGGGGAACCCTCCCCCCTAAAAAAGGGTAAAAGGGCACTACTGGGGGACCTAGCAAAATTAAAGGAAACCGGCCATTTCGGTGGTTCTCTCAGTTTGTGGCAGCCCCAAACACATCCGTGGCTTCCGAGTTCCAAGCACCAGCCCAGCAAAAAAGGAAGCCGCAAGCCTAGCCAAACGAGGTGCCTCGTTGTCCAGCAGGAAGGACTCATCCGAGTTCTCCACGAGCTGATGAAAGCTCAGCACGGCGTTGTATGGCTCCACCACCGTGTCAGAAACCTTTGGAGAGGGAATCACCGAGAATGTCCTGAGCGACTCGGTTGCGACAACTCAACGAAACGAAGAGCTTCGTGCTGAGCCTGAATGGAATACAAACGGTTTGGAGACCAACATTCGGCAATCCAAAGAACATCTTTGAACAACTCTCACAAGAAAAAGGGCTTCCGCAATCCACCGGGCTGAAAGGGAAAAAAACAAGGGCGAGGCTGAGCGTCTCCATGATTCGGTCCGGGTATTCTTCACGAACCTTCGAGATCAGCAAGGTGCCCATCCCCGCGCCGGTGCCGCCTCCCAGGGAGTGGCAGAGCTGGAAGCCTTGAAGGCAATCGCAGCCCTCCGCCTCCTTTCCTCGGACCAAACCAAAAAACCCGCGATCCGCGCACGGCGCTTGTTTTTCCCTCAGCTGTTTTTTTGTTTGCCCCCAGTTAAAAATCAATGTGGGCTCAAGATGGAGGGATTCCTAATCCATCATCCCTGACCCAAGGATGGGCCTTTGAACGGCCCAGATTTTCGGTGGTTGGTTCTGGTCCAAACTAAGCGCACCTTCATGCGCAACATCGCTAAACGAGCAGCGAGAAAAAACAAAAACAAACTGCTGATCCGGCGCAAGCGTGTCGTGAAAAACGGAAAGAACTGGCACCAAAATATCAAAAATCAAAGCAAGACTCTCACCACGTCGAGCACCGAGTCGATCCTTATTTGCCCGGTAAGAAGCAACATGCCAACTTGCAGTCGTTGTTTTGTCAAACGGAAACTCGAGCAAAGCCAAAGGAATGCTATTGGAACCGGGTGTCAACTCGGCTCCTTCCGTGTAATGGCCTTTAGCCTCAGCCGATTGGCCAAAGGACTTCGAGTCAAAAGCTTCGGCTTTTGGAACTTCTCGACATTTTTCATCTAGGGTAGCAGGTAACCAAGCTGAAAGGATATCGAATCAACAGAACCAGCGTTTGGAACTTTGACGTGACTCCAGTTGCTTTTCCGCCTGGGAAAAATCAAAAATGTGTTCAGTAGTGGTAGATTCGCTGTAAAACCAACAGGGGAAAATAAACACATATTCTTAAGCAAATGGAATGTTGAGTGCTACCAGTTGCCACTGTAGCAGGTAACCAATGGCAGCCATTTGACAGGGAAACTCGGTTGCCTGCTACAATGGTCACTCGGAGCGGACTGGAGACAACAAAAATGGCTTGAAAAGCGGCGATGCTCAAAGGCGAAGTGTGTGCACCCATATGAGAACCCCCGGTTTTGAGACCTAGGTACTGCTGGTTTATGTGTTGCTTTCGTTAACCAATATGGGACAACCAACCCCCCAACGGACCATGGGTTCCCTTTTATGGGTGGACACACTCAGCCTTTGCTGGGCAACGAGTCGCCCAATTATTTCCAGCCCCGGTCTGTCCGAAGACGAAGTTGTCCGGCCGGAAGAGCTGACCGAAGGGCCCGGCACGCACGCTGTCCATAGTTCCCGGCTCCTTAGCTTGGCGCCACCGTGTTTTCGGCGGCGTTCTGACGTTGGTTTCCCCTTAAAACGCAAACAAAAAGCAGCCTCCCTCGTTGATTGGGTGGTTTAGAGCCGAATCGGTGGTTTGGAGGTGAACTGGAAAATTAAACCCCATCTGCCCTCTACAAGAACCGGGCTTCAATTCTTTAAACCACCAATCCAAATCACCAGGTAAGTGATGCCTGATGAAAAATGGTAGCCTCAACAAAACACACCCATACCGATACCGACACCGACCGAACAGAACAGTCTATCCGGATGCACAGCAAGGCGCTGACTAAGTCGGATCATATGCGCCAAGGGAAGGGGAACTCCCTAAAATACACCAAGATGCACTAGAGACGGGTTGCTGCTTCTCAGTCAAGAATGGATTTTGTTTTTTGGCTTTTGCATTTTAGGAGTCAATTTGTTTCCACGAGGAAATACATAAGATATCCTCTAACATTTTAGGAAATGAAGGGACCCTGAAAGCACCGTTGATGCACAAACACAAAAAGAACCTGGCCAAATTGAGGCCATAGACCAGTTCCCGGGAACGCTACTAAAAACGGTTGCACTCTTTTGTTGGTACCAAATTTTGATACAGGGAATCCCCGGTCGATTTTGTGGGCCCAACCAAGAGCATGAGTTTGTTTAAGGGTACCTGATTTGTGGTGGCTTTAAGGAAAAAGGAAAACCCCTTTTCGGTCTGCTTTGAAGGGAAGCCACAAGAAAAACTCCCTAAAACTTGGAGCTTCATGAAGGCTCACATCCGAAAAAAAGATGGTGTTAATGGCTGCGTCAACCTAGGCCTTGATACAAGCTTGCGTAGCTAAGTGGTATAATTGCCCCCCCCCCCCCACCCCACTAGGGGCTAGTGGCGACGAATGAGACGGATTAGGGGCGAATCCAATTGCCATTTCCTGGGGCTTTCTCTTGGGAGTCCCAAACAACCATGGGAATTGCTGGGGTCCCCCGAAAAGAAAACAACAACAACTTTGCCTTGATGGTTCGAAAAGCAGGAAATGAGAATTGCAATGAGTACAAGCAAAACCATCCCCGATTTGGTGTTTATTCAATTCGGTCATCCCCAAACAGTTCATTCCCAAAACCCCTCATTCCCTACCTATCGCACCAGCAAGACAAAGGAAAACCAACCAATTTGGGTACCTAGATCTGATCCATGTTCCCTAACGCGCTTGAAACCAACCATCTTTAGAAACTCATTTTGGATGATGCCTGAGATGCCCAGTTGCCATGGGGAAAAATAGCACCCTCATTTTTAGTTGGTTGAGTTTACAGGGCGACCCTTCACCCAGCAAAACTGAAGCAACATTGGACATGCGCTGGGCAACTGGAGGGTTTTCACAGGTCATTGGCTTCCAAAGGGCACTGGGCAACAGAGATGCCAGAGGAACCGACCCGTTGACGCCCACTGAAACCCGTGGACCACCGAAAAAGAAACTTCCGATGTTCAGATCGAAGGAGCGAGGTCCATCAGCACGGCACGGGGCACATAGCGGCCACCCGTGGCCTCGTTGAAGTAGACATTGATCCTTGGCCCAAATCCCAGCCATGTATATACATATATAGTTTGTTTTTGAGTTGAAGTTTATTCATCTACTTAGTGGTATATTCATTTTTTATACATGTTTACATCATATCTTGCATATGGGTTGTATTTTTGTGTATAGTATGGAGTATGTAGTATATACTGTATATAGAAGTACCCACCCTCAGCCCCAACCCCAAACCGCCTCCGTCCGGCGTGGGAAATGATAAGCACCCCCACTCAAGTGCATTTGCTTAGCTGCGCTTGCGATTCCGGGGTCCCGCAAAAGAAAGCACGAAAACAGCAACCCAAGGACCCGGACAACACATGCCTTGGCGCACTGTGCTTTGGGAATGTTGCTTCCGGGACGTCTTGGGGATGGAAACAGTCTTGCGCCCCCAAGTAGCATACAGTATATATATATATACATATATTTATTCGTATAAAGGAAAGGCAACCCCTTTTGGGTAGTTGGTTTTCAAGCGCCCTCCAACAACAAGGAGGAACATTAAACACAAACACACCCCGTCTTTGGATAACATATTCCAAACATAAATCGAATCGGAAAGAAAGACGCCTCGCTTGTACTGGTACACGGCGCCTAGTGGAGAACCCAAACAAACAGCCGAACTGATTTGGCAAACCCCAGGGCTTAAACCAAGGCCGGCGATGACCCACGCAAATCACCCATCAGTTTCTCCATACTGTGGATGGACAAAGCCCATTTGGCACCACCTGAGAAACCAAGGGTAAATCATTCTTGGCAAAGGTATTTGAAGGAGAATCGAATGAATCATTCCGGTAGGTGTCTGAGTTCGGTGGTGCGACGAGCCAAGTTCGCAACCGTCGACAGTATTAATTACCCCGACGCGTGGCCCCAGGTTTTCTTTTTGTTTAATCTAAATTTGGCTCCACCAATGAGCGCATTTGGTTTTAATGTATGCCTCCCTTCAAGGCCCCCAGTTTTAACCATGCGTCACTTTCCCATGTGGGAGATAATTATCATCTTTTATCTGCAACACCAATATGGGACCGTCCAAAAAACCGATACCCCTGTACAGGTAAGCTTGACGTGCAGCTACTGACTTGCGACATTTTCACGGACGACTCAAGTTCTGGAATCATCTTTACCGACCGAATTGGTGAACTTGCTGCGACACTTGCCTTATCCGAGTACGATTCGATGCTGCTTGTGCGGGTCTGCGAATTTAAGCGGATCAACGCTTGACAAGACTGATCCGACCCCTGCAGAAAGCTCGCTTTTGGATGGTCGAAGGGGACAATGATGGACAACCAGAGGGCAAAAAGGCAAAAAGGTCAGAATAGCACGGGCTCCTGGAGGGACCACGAAACCCCACATCCGAGCGTTTTCTAGCTCGAACCGGCTAACAAGCGGCAACTCAAGTTTCACCAACCAATCATTGAGCCGAAAACGCTTTATGAATGAACAATATATAACCCATTGCACGACCATTAATTCAATGTCAGTCATGCCATGTTGGCATGAAATGGCAATGTAGCTTTCAAAGTTGCTTCGGGCATCCACTTCAATCTATCCATTAATGGTGGAAGCTGCTGGCATCTACCACATGTCAATCAGGCACATCCCACGCACACACACATTTGTCTCACTACTCGCTTCCCTGCCTCGGCTTTTGCCCCCATACAACTGCCTGTGGATGGTTCCGAACTCCATTTCACACCATCTAAGAAACCCAACGGAATGATTGGATCCCCATTGTAAATACCTTAGCAACCAATGGCGTCAACCATTTCTTAGGCGGTGCGAACTGGAGTTCGTCCATCAATATGATGATTGATTCTGGTCCATGTTTAGGCAACCTTAATGTCCAAAGAACCCACAAACCAAGGCCCTTTCTTCCAAAGCAAACCACAAATGAACGTGTTCTTGTTGGTTCCTTGTGAACCAACCCAAAACGGGTACCCTCGAAAAAGGACACCTGATTGGTTTCCACTGGCAATTGGCAAGGCTCCTTTCAAGCTGAAGGTCTGAATCTCCATGGTAGGTGCCTGCGGAAGGATGAAATGAATTTGCTTCTTCGCTTGCTGGAAAAGACATATTTCCAGAAGTGATAGACTCCCTTGGAAAGCAACACGGGAAATGGAAAGTTATTCTTACGCAAATGTAAGTCAGTGACGACAAACACAAACGCCCTGCTTTGTTGGTTGAATGAGAGGGAAATGAGAGGGACCCCCCTCCAAAAAAGAAAGCAACCAAACAACAAAAAACGGTGATATCCCTCACAGCCCTGGAACCCCTGGCAAGTTGTCTGAAACTCTTCCCTGAAAATCTACTCCACGCTTCCAGCTGTGAAGGTCCACCGGAATCGGAGAGTGGGGCACGGCCGCTCTGATTTGTGAATTCGTGTGGAGCCCCGATGCGCGGTCCACCATGCGCGCAAAACTCGGGTGAAAAGTGCACAGAGCATGGTCAAAACGTTTCCAGCAGAAAGAATGTTCTGACAGGCGAACAGCTCAAACGAAACAACACCCCTTGTGAGACTTGAGTGGATCTGACTTTAGGCAAGAATCAACACAGGGGGAAGTTCAGGAAAAATTCAGCCAACGCCCCCCCCCCCCCACCCAATATTTTTTTCGGCGACTCATCTCAAGGAAATCCAGTGGAGAGTGAATCATGTGGCTAGGAAATACACGCGGCTCCGGCGAACAGGCCTCGATCCCCATCATTTTCCCCAACCATCCCACCAACAGGAAAACTCCATTTGGCCCAGGCGATCTGTAAAACCAGCCTGTGGGGCATTTGGGTGTCAAAAATCGCCCCCCCTGGGAAACAAGGACAAAACCCTTTGGTCCATATCCTGGTGGCTTGATTTTGACCCAGACCCATTTGGATTGTTCCACTCCTGTTGGGTCAATGCCGTGCTCGTCCGCAATCACTTCCCAGAACTTCGCACCGATCTGGTTGCCGCACCTCATTTTTTGGGAAGTACTTGCGGGGAGGCAGCAGCGAACCAGACAATTATTCCTGTGGAGGAATAAAAACCGCCAAACGCGCCAGTTTGGATTGGTGGCGTATCCATCATGATTTCCAGGGTTTCATCCAACCAAGTGGGAAGTGAATCTCTTCCACAGAAACCGTCCCCTTATAGCTTCCTAGGGCATCCATGAAAATCCCACAAGCCCGGTTCCCAGACGAGTGAAGCCACTCCAAAGCTCACCCTCTCGAGGGGGCTGGCCGATCGATTCCGAAACGGAACTCAGCAAGTGAGAAAACATGATTCAACATAAACCCAGGTGTGTTCCCCCAACAGCCCCGGAACCCTCTCCAGAACTCTCTGAAAGCTGCCCCAAACCACCCCGCAAGCACGCGCCCATCTGGGAAGAGAGAAACCCCATAGCTTTCAGCTGAAGAGAAAAAGGAACCAAGGACATGCCTCATGCGCCAACTCGAGGTGTTGCACCGGCGGGGTCCCTCGACAAGGCCCCAGGGTCCGTAACCTACGGCCAGCCAGCGGGGGGCCTTCTTCCTTGGGTGCCTCTGCGTTTTTGGTCCGACCCGAACCAAACTCACAGCGAAGCAAAAAAGAAACAAAAGAGCTCATAGGACCGGATCGTGGCCCACTTTTACTTGGCGCTGGGTGAGGTGAAGAAACTCCACCAAATTCCCTTCCGGGAGTCACACACACAGACACACACTTTGAGTCGAAACAAGGCGAACCCCAAATAGTTAAAGCTACGTACCTAACATATATGATCCCCTCTAATTGTAGAGGATCGAATCCGCATAAATCCCCAAACCACCCATCCAAACCCCCAATTCAGGGAAGCCTGTAACAAGGGCATCCTCCAACAACACGCATGCCAGTCAACACAATCATCGTTTGCACGGAGCAAGCCTAGGTCCTGCAGCAGAGAGGTCAGAATAAGGGTGCCCTTTTTCTGTAGTCTATCGTAGTAAGGGAACCCTCCCCCAAGAAAGGGTAACAGGGCACTACTCGGGAACCTAGAAGCACTGTCAAGCATAGGTGGCAAACCTGAGTTCTGCCAGCAACCCGCCCAGGCGCTGTCCACCCTGCACGTGCACGAGCTCACGCATCTTGTGAAGCGAAGGAATTCGAGGAAGGCTTGCGTGCGAGGGAGGCTTGAGCCGAGGCTTGCTCATTTGCAGCAAGGTCTGATTTCAGGGCTTCTGTGGACTCCGGATGGTTGCAAAATCCATTTCGCGCCAGGTGTTTTACTTTTGAGGTACTTGTTGGGGTTTCACCCATCCCAATTGGAATTCCTGATCGGCGTGGATGTTGCAATCGTCCACAGTCGCACACATCGGGAATATACCTTGGGGAACAACGGAAATCAGAGCAGTTCCCGTGCCGTAATCCGAGGGCCAAATCAACTACCAGGACTACCAAAACCTTCCCCAACCTGCGGATGCTCAGGGGCATGACGGGGAAGCCCTTTTGTTGCTGCTCGATTTTTAGCAGGGAACGTCCTCAAAGCTTAGCACATCTGCAAACCAAGTCTTAGGATTCTCATGGCTTGTCTACCCCAAACAAAAGTAGCTAGGGGAACCCCCTGCCCAAGGTAGCCGAGTAAGAGAAGCCCAGACAGGAACTCGGTCGATCTCCCGAGCCGGGAGATCCTCGTAAAGTGCTGTGCGACCCAAGGAAGGTTTTAGGGGGTAAGTCAAAAGGTAAAATGGAGGTCCCAAACAGGTTTGGGGCTGGAGACGCTGAGTCCCCACAAAGAAGTTGAGTGGGGAAACGCACGAATTCCCACACTAGGGGTTTGTCTGTGGTCGGCCTACTCAAAGTCTTGGATAGGCCAAAACTGCTCAAATTGGCATTAAAGGTCATTCAACCTTTGCCTCCTCGTGATCAAAATACATAAGATATTTCCCCTAGGAAACGACTCTTGGGGTTTCGGTTGCAGAAGACGCCCTTGGTGAGGTCGAGTTTGCCCAAATCCATTCGAGGCTCGAAGCGTGGGGCACAAATGGGAATGTCTCCAACTGGGGGAAGTTCTCTTTCTCTGACTCTTGCCACCCCTCCAATGCAACACCACGGGCTCTCTAAAATGAAGAACCTCGACCCTCGGGCACGGGCAAACTATGTCGACCAAGATGGTCGAAACCGACCCTTGGGGAGGCATAAAGTGACATGGACAACCTTGGGATATTTGCATGGAGAGCTGTGCCCAACATGTTTTGGGGACCACCCCTCCCCCAAGAAAAAAGTGGTGGGGACTCTTGAAGTGCAGGGCTAAAAGAACAACCAATGCTTCTCGAGCGAGTGGCTTGGCAGAAAGGGGCTTGTAACCCAACTAGTCAAGGAAAGCACGCCAAGGGATGGGTTGTGGGGGCTGCAAAGGCTTGCTTCCCAACGGGGAATCACCAGGGTTTCGGAATGAAGCGATTCGTATCGTCAAGGAAACCTCGTCACTTGTCATCTGCAACGTATATGATAATTCCAAGACCTGAAACAAGGAATACACCAAGTAGGGCTGACTATATATATATATCATGAGCTCGCTTTACCCTCGGGTGAGCAGCGCACAAAACCAATTCACTTTGAGGGTTTTGGGTGCTCCAGGTGGAATCGCACGCAATAAACATGGGCAGCACTAATTCCCACTCCAACTCGAACTATAATATGCGTCCCTATACCCACTCATTTGTGACTGTACTATAGACTTAAACCCAGGCGCAATCAACCACCCATCTGCATCTTGGGGCGGGTGTGTCCTAAAATAGACCCTTCAAAATGGTGGTCGTCTCTTGGTTTGCCTCTCAAACTCACTTCCTGAGTGGATTGGCCTCCGAACTTGTTCAGGGATCCTTACATTACACACCTGAACATTGCCTTGTAAATGGTGGTTTCTCTTTATTTTCCATGTTTCAAATGGTTGCCAAATGTATCTCTTAAGGAGCCCTGTTGTTGTTTACCAAAATGCTCCAAACCAAAAAACAAAAAAGTCCCAGAGTCCCAGAACTCAGGCAGGGCGCGAGGAAGCCAAAAGAAAAAAGGCGCCAACTCCCAAAAAAACAACGACCACCCGAGGCTGGACGGGGCCCACCTACGCTTCACAACAGTTTTCGCTACCAAGAGCTTGCTCCTACGACTCGGAATATCATTTTTGCTTGTCTTGTAGTGCAAGGTACCCCTGACCCGAGTCCAAGAAAAAACAGAAAAAAAGGAACAAAAATCCTCGAGCTCCGATCCGAGCGGCGGCGTCTTTCTGGGTGGAGGACTTCTGGCAGAGGCCCAGCAAGGCCAGGGCCTCCGGCCACCGGCTGCACTGCGTGCACGCGGTCATCACCTGAACAATTCCGCCAGAGGGATGGAACCCAGGAAACCCCTGTTGAACATCAAAAAATCGGTGGCAAATGGAACACCCCAAAATGGGATCGCCATAGGTTATGCAACCCATGGCCATATGGATGTATGGAAGCCCTGTAAATACCCTCTCTCCCACTTTTTCATAACAAAGGGGGTCCCTCCAAGAGGAACTTGATCTTCCAGGTACCCTCTCACAGGTGCCATGACAGTTGGAGGGACGGTATTGGTTGCTCTGAAATGAGCTGCCATGGTTGAAACCACAATGTTGGTTGATACATCTATTGATGCACCAGTTAGTGGCAAATTATTGGTTGATACAAATCAGCTAACTGGCGCAGCACTGCAATGAGTTTCCGTGGTTGACACCATAGTGTTGGTTGATACATCCATTGGTGCACCAGTTGGTTGCAAATAGTTGGTTGATGCATCCCAGGTGGTGCAGGAGTTCGTCCACCGACAGTATTTGAAGTGCGGGTCCCTTTATGCCTTTGTTGAGTGCTGTGAAATGCTGGATTGAAACATGTTCAATCTGCGCCTTGTTGGTCGTCATTATTAGTTTTAGGTTGGACCTATGGCCTATGAGGAACCCTGGCCGGTAAACAAAAGAATGACTGGTGTTTGGTATGACCTTAGCCTCTCAGACCTGTTGGAAACAAATGGCCTTTCGCAGGTCATCGACGTTTGTTTATGGAGTTAGGGGGCGGTCCCAGAAAGAGGTTCCTTGAGGCTCCCTAAGCCTCCCTGGAGCACCACGAGGCTCACAACTAAGTTTTGCTCAGCGGGGAAGAGCAACCCAAAGACGAAATCCTCGTTTGTTTTCCCGGCAAACATCTAAGCCCAGTTGCCCAGAGTTGCCCTGGTTTCCCTTTTATTGGGGGGAAGGGTTCCCTTTTTACTCAACCAACCAAAACAAGGATGCCCTTTTTTTCCCCTGGCCACTGGGCATGTGAGTAAGGGAACAAGCGGCGATGCCGGTGATTGTGCGTTTGGTTCACTCGCAAAGGAGGGCAAGATTGGCAGTGAGCGCACCTTCTTTTGCATGCAGATCCGACCGCACAGCCGTAGCGGGCGCCCTATATTTCCTGTGGTTTCAAACTTTTCTTCAAACTTTTCTTCAAACTTTTCTCTAGGTGGAGTGTTACTTCATGTTACTTCTAAAGCAATCATATCCCTGGACATCGAGTGAGAGAGCAGGTGCTTGCTAAGATGTGTTCCTTCTCCTTTGCCTGTGCTACCTCCTGGACCAAACATCAAACCAGGTTAATCCGAAACTAATAGGTAGACAATTTATCCTTGGACAAGGGGAACAGAAGGAAACTGTTGATCAATTGTCTACCCTTCATGTCACTCTTCTTTGTGTTTGGGCTTGGAGCAACTGAAATAATGTCCAAAATCGCCTACGAGAGGCCTGTGTTTTTGTTGACACCAGCCCACACGTGTGGCGTTTGTGCAAAGTGGTGCACCACTGAACAAAAGAACGTTGGTTGGAAAACATACAGGGGATCGAGAATGATTCCAAGGTTTCTCAGGTGGTGCAGGATTTCGCCCTTGAGAAACTGCCATAACGTAGGCTTAGAAGAATCTCCTGTGTGGTTGAGGACCCTCAGGTTCATTTGCAGATTGCAAATGCTTCCTGCTGGTTGCTGGCTGCTTGCAGGGAGCTACATGGATGGATCCCTAATGCTTGATACACCACCAATCCCAACTGGTGCTTTTTGCGGAGTTTGTCCATGGTATCAACCCTAAAGAAATACACGCTCCGATTCTCTGATTCTCCGCAATTCCGATTTCGAGGCGCCGAGTTGTAGCACACGATGTCCGGCACCAGCTGGCTCCGCAACATGGAGGACAGCAAATGGAGCGCCAGGTGCCAGTCTCCTGGCCGAATATACTCAGATGCCCAGTGGCAATGGGAAAAGAAGGGCATCCGTTTTGGGCTGGTTGAGTTTAAAGGTTGAGCCCTGAAAACAAACAAACAAAAAACGAAAACGGGCGCCACTGGGCAAGCGGATATAAACCGGGCTGCCCGTTTTCAGATCCGCCGCTCAAAGCTGAGAACTTTTAGTGGGTTACATGGACACTAAACACGAAAAGGATGTAAAAAGCTAAGAAACCGGATGGCTGGCTTCGCCACCAAGTAAAGATAACAAATCCAACTGCCACTTGATCTTTTGTGCTGGCTTGGATTGGAGCAACAAAACTCGGTAAACAAATTCAACAGCCATTTGATGTGTTTTGTGTGTAAGTGGTTTTGGATTGGAGCGGTGCAAACGTCAAACACCCTGAACCAAAGGTATGTCGTGATGGATTCCCTTTACAACCAGCGAGGGAAACCTCACATATCCATTTCAGCGAATGGTTCAGCAAGTTAAGAGTCGTCCAGGTTCCCTCTTTCCCTCAGCTCGCTCCTGCAGAGATGGCCGAGCCGTAGCCTCAGCACCAGAGTCCCCCTCCACTCAAAAAAACAACCACCGCCCTTGGCTATATAGACTAGCTCCTCCAGTAGAGAGGTTAGAATAAGGGTACCAACTTTTTGGTGGGCGTCTATTTTAGTAGGGGAACCCTCCCCCAAAAAAAGGGTAAAAGGGCAATACTGGAAAAACCGAGTATATGCCGTCAATAACTTGCGATCGCTGCCAGAGACGCAGGGAATGAGAAGGGAAATGATCCCAAGAAAAAAAAAAAAAAAACATCCCTTGCTGTCCTTTTTTCGGGGATCCCCAGAACCGGTTCATTCGAAACGCCCGGGCTCGGTCATTCCCTGAGCACCAGCAAGATAAACAACCATACACACAAATGGAGCATACACATGTTCTGTCCAAGGGTATACTTTTTGCTTGCCGAAGCCTTGAGGATGTTTCAAACAAAGGTCCTGATGTTGGACCATGTCAACACCATTGCCCTTTTTAAGGGAGTCACAAGAGGGTCAAGGCCGGGCCCCACGTGACAAAGTGCCTTTGATGAGTTGGGTTGCAGCTCCCTTCTTGAGACAGAAAAACCCAACCCGGGCTGAGCAATGATTGAATGCCCCTGCCTGTTAAGCGAAGGAACCGGGCCCAAAATCAGCCCTGTTCCCTGGGTGGGTTCCATGCGACGCTGGTCGGTCCAGCGCAGTCCCCAAACATATGTGTCCAAACGAAAGGATATGGTGGCTTATTCTTTGCAACCATCGTTCTTTCACATACGGATCTGTGTTTCCTGGGTTGGTTGTGTGGCCGGAATGCAGGGTCCCAGAGGGAAGTTCCCTCAAGAAGAATACAGTATCCTGAAGCACAGAGGACTTGCAGGGGCCAGAACTGATAATCAGGATGGGATTGCGAGAAATGTTAAAACCAAAATCAAGTCATGAGATAATAGCACCTGTTGTTTAAAACCAAAGACAAGTCATGAGATACTCACACCTGTTGTTTGAATCCAAATCAAGTCAGGTCCAAACCAAATGGCCATGGGTCAGAAACCCGTACCCCCAGTGAACATTACAATCCCCACGAAAATTGGTTCTAAAATGGGTGGTGCACCCACCCCAAAATGGGATCCCATTGGTTTTGACAACCACAGCCAAATGAAGTCAGGGCCACACCAAATGAAGTCGTGTTGCCATGTTGTTTTCTTTTGGCTCCGGACAAGGCGCTGATCACATCCGGCTCCAAGACCTCCCCCTGCATGGTCTGCAAGAGCCCCAGGGCCGAGTTGGGGCCTCGGCTGACGTGGTAGACACAGTGCCGGTGGTGAGAGCAAAAAAATGGGGCCCCAAAAAAACAAAAAACCGAAAAGGGGATCTAATTCTGGGGAAGTTCGGTTTATTTCGGGGAGAGTCATCTATCATGAATGCAAGGTCCATTTCGCGCCACCGAAATGAAACCATGGTTGCAACCATGACGTTTGTTGGTATGTTCCGTTGGGCTTCCACCAATTTTGAAGTGGTTGAAATTCATAGCCATTTTTGAGGCGTGCTCTCTAGTCAGCGGTAGAACAAGGAATCATGTGCTTTTTGAGGGGGGAAGACACGCCGAATCTGCTTGGTTTTTTCCATTGGTCCTACTGTGGATGATGTTGCAACGTCTAAGAAACCATGGTTGGAAGTATAAAGCTTGTTGTATTGACAAGGGAATCAAATCATGCCCTTGCGTTTCTGAAAAGCTCTGCGAGAAGCGGATTTCCCAACCATCCGCAGCATGGTCCTACCGTATGGTTCAATCATTGCAGGTGAGGGCCCCTGCAAGATCCCGAGCTAGGACCGCAATTCTTGGCCAGATTTAGTTTTTCATTTTTTCCAGGCTCAAAGGGAACATGAGCACAAAACAGAAGGCCAAAAGGGCAAACATGTGTGCACATAAATATATACATACATTGGCTAAATCAGGCAATGACTTGTTGGAAGCCCTGATCTATCTGCGACAGCGCAGCCTCCAGCCCCGAGAATAGGTCTCTTTCGGCATAGGAAGCTAGAAGTGTGTGGAACGAATGGGCATGTACAGGACTGCTCTCATGATCGGATTTCAGGCGAGCAAGCAGGTAATCCGATTTTTTGCGATTTGAGAAATCGAAGCGCCGTTGCCCCTCTTTGCTTCAGATGCGACGCGTCATGGAAAAAATCTCAGAATCAAAAGAGTTGTCGAAAAGAGCATTGAAGGAAAACTTGGCTGTGCCTCAAAAAAAAAGAATGTTGTTCTCGTCTGGTTTCGTGTAAAGCCACTCCAAACGAAGTTTGCCCCTGCGCCAAGAAGGCAGGCGTCAGGCGGCCATGACGGTGTTGTAGGTGACCACCTGAAGCGAGCCATTTGCCCGAGGGATTGCTGCTACGCTCCGAACATGAAACCCGCCAGAATTAGGGACGGTTTTCTATCAAGTATCCCCAACCCACCACCCCCAGGAGTTAAATGGGCTACACAACCACTACATGTTGTGTCTGTATATATATATATGTATATATAAATATATATATAAAATATGCTCACCCGGCCCCCATGATCTACATTTGCATGCGCACGGGTCCTTGTCAGAAACATTGGGCATGAAGCTTTTTGGCCCTCTCCTCGTATTTGTTCTGTCTAGTATAATGTCAACCCCTTTCGCGCGCACTTTCCCAGTGGCGGTTGTCCACCTTCTCAGCGCCATGCGCGACTGCCCTGGGCCATCGAGCCCCAGCGCCTGCAGGGACTGGCCTGTCAAGGGGCTACTCGGAGTCGGGCTCCTTGGCAATCGCAAATTAGTAAACATGTCTGCTTTCATATTTTCTTCATGTCTGGCAAGCTGAAACAAAAGAGGCAACGAGACCATTAAAGCTATGGCCAATCTAAGGCTGTGAGGCCTTCTACTTGAACGACTGCCACTTCAAAGTAGACCAGTAATGGAGAGACAGTTTGTCAAAGGAGCTGACGCAAATGGTGAGGACTGTTGAAGGCTCCAAAGGAGTCCTTTTCCCTGCAAAGCGTTGCTTCTCGAGACAAAAAGAAGAAGCTGCTTGTCTAAGGTAGTGAGAGTGAAACAAACTCATATACTAAGTAACGGTCTCATACGCGTCTGCAACTGCACCTGAATCACGTCACAGCTGTCATGCAAATGAAACTTTCTGCTGCAGCAATGCAGCAACTTCAAGGATCCACTTCTGCGCCCTAATCGCTTTCTCCGCCTTCTTTGCTCTAAGTCATGGCTTCTGAGACACCTCAGCTCGCTCAATCCCTCGCCCGCTCCATCTACCAGGACAACTTGGATGGCAACATGACTTTTGACGAAGCCGTGGCCCACTTGCTTCCAAAGATTGGATTGTGCACTTCCATGCTCCCAACTACTGTAAGGTCCCAGAAAAACAAATCCTAAAGCTCCAAAGTGCTGTAAGGTCAAAAAATAACAACACTTCTTGGGTCTTGGACAGATCTGAGGCTTGAAAAGATCGTTTTTGTTTGGACCTTACAGCATGTTAGCACCAATCTTGTCAAGCCTCAGAGCTCCGAAACAATTGTTTTAGCTTTTTTGACCCAACAGCACTTTGGAGCTCTAGGATTGGCTTTTTTTGGACCTTCCAGCACTTTGGAGCATGGAGGTGCTAAAATGCTGCAAGGTCCAAAAAAACAATCTGTTCAAGCCGCAGCATCAACTGCCTCCAAATCACCCCATTTGAAAACTCTTAAGCCTCGTTCACTGCTTCCAAGTCTGTCCAATCCATAACGTCTGTCATCTTCCAAATGATTGCAAACACGGTTGTAACAACTTCAAACAACTGCAACAAACATCAAAACACTAGAAAAAAACATGTAGATCATGGGGGGGTGACCAAATATATATATATATATATATATACACATCTGTATATACAGTCTTGTTCTCCCTGGGCTAGTGGTGCGCGGTTAGGAAAGCCATCTTAGTCCAACAGCTGCTAGGAGGGTTGGTAAGTCCCGGGACACGTTCCAGGGACACCAAGTACAGTGCCGACACTAAGCTGCATCCACCCGGATCGGTGTTGATGGCTCACTTGGCATTCAGCCGCTTCTCACCCGTGCTCAACTTTTGGGGCTGGCAACATGCAAAACTAAAGGAGAAAGCTGGATTGGGCACCCCGTAAAACATGTTTACATATCACTACTGTTTTTGTGGCTTCTCAAGGAATTGGACCAGGGGCCAGGTGTTTAAACACAATTCAAATCAAACAGCCCCGGAAGACACCCTTTAGCATTTCCTGGCAGCGGCTGTGGTGTCGGCTTGATTCAGGTTTGGGTGTGAATATTACTAGGGGACCCTTGAAGTGAATGGATTGGCCCTTTCTGACAAGTCTTTACCTAGGTCCTCCAGTAGCCAGGTTTGAATAAGGGCAATTCCCCTTCTTTCTGTAGTCTATTTTAGTAGGGGAACCCTCGCAAAAAAAAAAAAAAAAAAACGGGTGAGAAGGGCACTGGGGGACCTAGTGTGGGTGCTGCTTTGGAGCAGCTGCGGAATCCGGACTTTGTTGGCGTTGGGACTTGATGTGAGAAAGGCCCAGGAACTGCAACTGCAAACATGGAACCTCTGAAAACCGCTTGAAAAAGCTTGGTTGCTGCAACGACCCACCTGCAAAAAGTTGAACTTTTTTGGGGTCTACTGGAAAACCCAAAAAGTTAAAGTCCAAAGATCCAACCCAATAGCAGTCAAGAAAAATGCGGTCTAGTCCTCTGCTGGCAATGCAGGCAGCCAACAAATTGCAAGCCCCGCAATTCGGAGCCATGCAGAAAGATAGGGAAGGTTGACGGTCTAGGCTATGAGAATACCAAAAGGTCGACAGGACCACCTGCAGGTCAGTTCATAGTGAAACGCACGGATCGGAGCCCGAAAGTCAATCAGATTCCATGATCAGCCCGGACCAGCGGATTTCCGTTCAGGGCACCCTTTGGTCGCTGACAAGGGCATTTCCTTTCAAATGAAAATAGGCGCACGCCCGGGAGCCTGAGCCTGAGCGAACCCGTTTTTGGCCAAGGCTGCCACAGTTGCTAGCTTAAATCGAACCCTGTTTTTCACCACCTTGGAATGGTTTGATTCCCCTGTAAATACAAACCAACGATGGTTTCAATCGTGATTTCTCAACAAGCTTTCGCAACCATCCAGAGTAGCATCCATTGAAAAAGCCAAGTATGTGTTGAAAGGTTCTCGCTAAAATGGTCTTCTCCCCAAAAAGCATATCTTTCCAGAAATGTGTCTTTTCTTCCCCGAGAATCACATCTGTCCTTTGAATCAGGGCAAACCCAAAACGGCGCAACGGTTTTACTTTAGGTTTCCCTTCGAAACCACAGACAGCAAATGGGTACAAGTACTCCAAGAAAAGACACACCCAACTACTATGGATGGACGAAATCCTGCACCACCTGAAAGACCCTGGAAGGATGATTCCCTTGTAAATACCAACAAACGTTATGGTATGGGGTTTTAAACATGGTTTCTTAACTTGTGCGAAATGGATTTCGCCCATCCACAGTGTCTAGGTCCTCCAGTAGAGAGGTTAAAATAAGGGTACCCGATTTCTTTCTGTAGTCTACTTTAGTAGGGTTTCCCTCCCAACCAAAACAGAAACGAGTGAGAGAAAGGGCACCAATTGCTGGGGGACAACTAGCAAAGGGAAACCCGGCATTTTGGTGCTTCCCTCAGTTTGTGGCAACCGAAAACAACACGCCCGTGGCGCCGTCGCGGCCCACTGGACCTAGCTGCTAAATAGGGTGGGGGACCTAGGTGTGCAACCCCCCGTTGTTTCAAGCTCGGCGTCCTCAAAACTCGGCTCTGAGCCGCAGGCCGTGGGCTGCAGAGTTTGGCGCCGCATGGCCCGCAGGAAGTGCAACGCCAGCGGCCACTGCGGGCCCTCCTTGGCTCAGCTGCGTTTGGTCGTATGGCCATGGGTCAAAATCCAAGTCGTACCCCCAGGGAATCCAAATCCGCCACTAAAATTGACGAAAAATGGGTGGTGCACCTACCCCAAAATGGTTTGGTCATACTGTGGATGGTTGCGAAATCCATTTCGCACTGGAAGGATGATTTCCCTGCAAATACCAACAAACAATGGTGTCTCACGGTTGCTTAGGTGGTACTGGATTTTGTCCATCCACAGTATGTCTAGCTGTACCTTCCGCATTCTCTTCAGGGATCCTTCTCTTCAATAATCCTCCAACCTAAGAAAATGCGTGGTGTGCAAAGAGAACGATGGGTGAAGAGAAGAGGGAATCAACCCTTAGAATATGGGGATTCTCCAAATAGTGAACCCCTCTATATAAATTGGTTTTAAAGGGAAACCCACAGGAAACCACTTGTGAGTACCTGCAGGTCCCCAATCTTGAGAAACACCCACATGAAATCTGTCCTGAGACCCCATTGGCGTTTGGTTCTTCAAGGGTATCAGGATCTTATATAGGCCTAACCAGCGCAACATGGCCAGGGGTCAAAATCCCGTACCAGTGAACCTCCCAATCCCCACCGAAATGGACTAAAATGGGTGGTGAAAATTCACCTACCAACAAAAATGGGATCCCATTCGTTTTGACAACCACAGCCAAATCATTCAGGGTCAATCTGCGGGGTTCCCTTTTTCTCCCCTTTTCAAACCACCCCACAAGGAAGCTCCTGTTGAGATGACTTGCTGGTGCTTGGCATCCCGGCCTGGTGGTTTCCTTTCAGGGAATCCCTGGCCTCACTCCATTTCTCATTCCACGATTTCGCACCGATCGCAAGTTTCGTGCCTAATGCAAAGCTTGGTTCTTGTTTTTGGCCCATCATCGGAAGTGAGAACCAAGCAGAAACAACCAGGTCATGTCATGAGCCACACTTCCCTCTAAACTAAGGTCCTGGACTCTGAGATAACAAGGTCCTGGACAAGTTGGCCAGTAATACGCGTGCTCTTTCTCCCCGACTTTTTTTTTGCTGTAGTCTATTTTAGTAGGGGGTTTCCCTCCCAACCAGAAAAGTTGGGAGAGAAGGGCACCAATTGCTGGGGGACCTAGAACACCTGCAAGATTTGTTCGACCGATCTGGACCTCAAATTTTCTGAGGCCCGCACACAGGCGCTGATCACCGAGTTGTAGCTGATGGCATCCTGACGCTATGGACTCGAAAACTCCTTATGGCCATAGGTTGCCTTTTGGAAAAAATAGACGGGTTTCCCTGGTAAATCGAATAGACCCCATCTAAACCACTGCCATTTATTTTTAAACAAACTAACCTATAAAGGACACCTATGTTCATGGGGCCTGGGGGGGCTAAAGAGGGGGGAGCCCAAAAACGTCTGGGAGGGGGGGAGCTCGGATACGCCCTTGATAAGCGCTTACTTGGGCTCCATCCCCCCCTCCCTCCTTCCCGGCTCCCATGATATGTGGCCGATTGTGTCATGGTTCAACTAAGATTCATAATGATGGCAATTAAGGCTAGGTCATCCAATACAAAGGATAGAATAAGGGTACCTTTTTTTTCTGTAGACTATTTTAGTGGAACCCTCCCAACCAAAAAAGTTACGGTGAGAAAGGGCACTATACACTGGGGGACATACAAGGATCCTTCCCAGGTGGATGGCCATCCAAACGTCAACCCCTAGTCCACGGAGCCATGTTTCGTTTGGGTGACCCCCATGTTCGCAGGGTGGCTCCGGGCAAACACAAGGAACAAACAACAAAAAGCAAGCAAGCCGGCAAGCAAGCAACAACACGAAGAAGACAACGCGCCGGGCGGGCGCGGAAATCCGGCGGGGGGCGGAGAACCGGTCCGGCTGGTGCGCCGAACATACCAAAGCAAGACAACGATAGAATGTGCAACACAGAACAACAAACTGCAGCATGCGACCGTGCAACGCAAACAAACGATATACGACAACACAACTACAACACAAATAAACCAACCAATCAAACAATTAATCAAAGCGAACCAATCAATCAACCAACCGTTCAATCAGTCACTCACTGAGACAATCAGAAAATAAATCGAATCAGTCAATCAATCAATCAATCAATCAATCAACCAACCAACCAACCAACCCATCAATCAATCAATCAATCAATCAATCAATCAATCAGTCAGTCAATCAAGCAAGCAATCAACCAATCAATCAATCCGTCAGTCAGTCCGTCAATCAATCAATCAATCAGTCAGTCAATCAATCAATCAGTCAATCAAGCAATCCATCAATCAGTCGCCCAGTCACTGAGTCAATCAATCAGTCAGTCAATCAACCAATCAATCAATCAATCAGTCAGTCAATCAACCAACCAATCAATCAGTCAATCAATCAATCAAACAATCAATGAACTTCATTCAATCCAATCAATCAATCAGTCAGTCAATCAAGCAAGCAATCAACCAATCAATCAATCCGTCAGTCAGTCAGTCAATCAATCAATCAATCAGTCAATCAATCAATCAATCAATCAGTCAATCAAGCAATCCATCAATCAGTCGCCCAGTCACTGAGTCAATCAATCAGTCAGTCAATCAACCAATCAATCAATCAATCAATCAGTCAGTCAATCAACCAACCAATCAATCAGTCAATCAATCAATCAAACAATCAATGAACTTCATTCAATCCAATCAATCAATAGATCAAATCGAATCGAATCGAAACGATAAAACACTCAATCAATCAAAACAGTGAAACCAATCGAAATAATCGAACGTATCGAATCAATCAATAAAAACGAATAGATCAATCAAATCAAACAAGTCAATCAAAACAAGTAATTCAAGTCAGTCAGTCAGTCTGTCAGTCAGTCAGTCAGACAGTCAGGCAGTCAGTCAGTCAGTGACTCAGCCAGTGAGTCAGTCAGTCCTTCGTTCATACACATACAATCAATCGATAGTCGATCAACCAACCAACCAACCAACCAACCAACCAACCAACCAACCAACCAACCAACCAACCAACTCAATCAAACAATCAATCAGCCAACCAAACCAATCAGTCAAATCAAGCAGTCTATCAGTCCAAACAATCCATCGATCGATGGATCAATCGCTAGCTTGTTCAACATCCCTGGGGCCCCAATCACAATCCGTAAACCGCTTGACCCTCGTTCTGCTTGGTAATTGTTCTGTTAATTCGCAATCCGCGTGCAAACAACTATTCAAAAACTTGTGCTGGAACTTGAACATCCATGCAACACAAAATCCGCAGTCCGTGAACTGCATAATTCAATCCGTAAACCAAAAAAAACTCAATTTGCGATTGGTTGGGGATTGTATAGTGAAAACACTGAAGCAAGCAAGCAAGCAAGCAAGCAAGCAAGCAAGCAAGCAAGCAAGCAAGCAAGCAAGCAAGCAAGCAAGCAAGCAAGCGAGCGAGCCAGCGAGCCAGCGAGCCAGCGAGCCAGCGAGCCAGCGAGCCAGCGAGCCAGCGAGCCAGCGAGCCAGCGAGCCAGCGAGCCAGCGAGCCAGCGAGCCAGCGAGCCAGCGAGCCAGCGATCAAAACAGACACAGCCACAGCCAGAAGAATAAAAAACACACACTATCGCGCAACTACTCACACACACGCACACATGCAACAACAAACAAACATCACAAAAATCAAACAAGCATGCACGCAAGCACCACATAACAACACCACACAACAGAACCAACCCACACAATTCAAGACACAACACAGCACAACAACACAAATACCACAATCACGCAGCCACGTAAACACCACAACTACGCAACCACAAGCACACACACACATACGAACAAAACAACCACACAAACGCACAAACACATGCATTCAAGCGAGCAACACAATGCCAGGCCACAGTCATTTTCTTGCCTTCTGCATTCTTGAATGGCATTGCCCATATCTTCATCTCTTATCCCTTTCCTTTTTGGCATCATTCCAAATATTCGTCTGCAAACTACAAGGGAAACCCATCCAGACTTGATTCAGCTTCCCTCTAGCTGGTGAATTTGAATTGCTGGTTTGGAAATCCGAATCCAAACCGGGCTCCAAGTCACCAACTAAGGATTATGATCTTCCCTTTTCCCTGAAAGCCACCCAATCCAGACCACCAATGGGCGACCATTTGCTTGAGCCTCTGATGAGTTATGCTCACTTGCACCCAGTTGCACCTGATTATCACTTTCAAGTTGAATTTCTGGGCTCACCGAAAATGGCCCCCAATAGTCGGACGCCTGGAACCCATGAAGCCCATGTGAAAGCCCATGAGAACAAAACAACATGCGATAGCAGCTTCACCCATCGTCGTTCTTCGGGTTGGACGGTTGGACCCCTCCAAATTCTGGGGTCTTTGGCTTCCAAGAAAAACACCCCGTTAAAAAAAAAAAGTCCTTCAAACAAAGGCCCAAATTTGTTGAAACCTGCCTAGGTCCTCCAGTAGAGAGGTTAGAATAAGTTGGTACCCGATTGTTTTTCTTCTTTTTCTGTAGTCCATTTTAGTAGGGGAACCCTCCCCAAACAAAAGGTAAAAGGGCACTACTGGGGGACCCAGCTGCTCTTGCCGGCCCATGAAAACCGTTCGTCTCCTGGCGGAGCGAAGCGGTTGCCATGTCCGCCAGCAGGCCCAGCGCGTGCTGCCACTGCCGAGCCAAGGAGCAGGCGCTGAGAGCCCCGCTGTAGCCTGCGAGCTCAAACCCGGCCGATGCCCCGGAAGCTTCCCTCCCAGTTCACATGGAACTCCTAGGTTTTTCAGTAGAGGTTGGATCGAAGAAGTTGGTACCCGATGTGTTTTTCCTGTTTTGTCTATTTCAGTAGGGGAACCCTCCCAACCAAACAAGAGGTTAAAACGGGCACTACCGGGGACCTAGGAACCCTTCGACGTTGTTTTTTGGGGTCCTTCTTTTGGGTATGGGCCATTTTCCTTCGACCGGGTCCCGAACCTCAGGTTCCATGTTGACTGGGGGGCTGCCTTCCCATCAAGAAATGGAACCTGACATTGGGGCATTGGGGGGGGGGTTCCTGAAAGGCGCTTTCAAGTTCCATGAAAATTGGTGGGAGGGCACCGCATCCTTCCAAAGCACAACATGGTCCCTCGTAACGGTACCCTCCCACAGGTGCTATGTTAGTGGAAGGAAGTGTAAAGCAAAAACCACATATTCTGAAGAATCAAACATGAACCCAACAAATACCAAGAACCTTGAAGAATAAAACATAAATTCCCAAACATGCCAAAGGAACAATGAACTTTCTTGGCCAACCTTGGACATCGACATCTTCCCACATCTTCCGACTTGCGCAGGCCGCCGCTCTTGCGCAAGCCGGCCGCTCTTGCGCGCCGAGGCGCCCAGCAGGTCGCGCTGGAGCTGCGACAGGTCCAGCTGGCGCAGCAGCCCAAAGGCCGCGGCCCAGGCGCTGCCTTTGGCGCAGCAGCTGATGGCTGCGTTGAAGACCACCTCGGGTGAGAGGGCGGAGCCGGAGCCGGGGTGGGGCGAACCGCGGAGCCAATTTGGCAAATTTGGAGGTACAGTGGAAGCCCTAAATATTGCAAGCGCCACCAATGCACATGTTGACACCATTTCTGTGGCATCGCCCGCTGCGTGCGGACCTCTCTCCCCAGTTACAATGTTGAAGCCAAGCCCGTAACCCGTCTTCCGAGGCCCAATGTATTGCAAGTTCAACATTGTATCAGGGGAAGGGGGGCCACAGATATCATGTCACAGTGCTTCCCTTAGTGGACCGTGCCCTTTGTTTTTCTGCTCCGCACTTGCAATATTTAGGGCTTCAACCGTCTCGCGTAGACTGTCCATCGTTTTTTTGCGTCCGCGGCCGTCGCTCCGCACCGTCTCTTTGTCTGCGTGCGAAGACTTTGGAGAGACTTGCCTTGCTCAGCCCCCACACGTGTGCAACCTGGGGTTTGGAGACGCCTGCCTTTGCACAGACA
>CAUJNA010003561.1:0-147500 GCA_963377175.1 Effrenium voratum
TCTGTGTGTGTCTGTGTGTGTCTGTGTGTGTCTCTGTGTGTCTGTGTGTGTCTGTGTGTCTCTGTGTGTGTTGTGTGTGTCTGTGTGTGTCTGTGTGTGTCTGTGTGTGTCTGTGTGTGTCTGTGTGTGTCTGTGTGTGTCTGTGTGTGTCTGTGTGTGTCTGTGTGTGTCTCTGCGTGTGTCTCTGCGTGTGTGTCTGTGTGTGTCTCTGCGTGTGTCTCTGCGTGTGTCTCTGCGTGTGTCTCTGCGTGTGTCTCTGCGTGTGTCTCTGCGTGTGTCTATGCGTGTGTCTCTGCGTGTGTCTCTGTGTGTGTGTTTTTGTTTCTGTGAGTGTGTGTGTGTGTGTGCATGTGCGCGAGTGGGATGTTGGTTAAACGAACACACTGTTGGGATTGTTGTTAAGGGAAGCCAAGAGGAGACACATCATGTATGGGGTTCCCAAATTTTGAGACAAACCCATGACTAGCCTTACGCTCGGAGTTCCTGGACTATATAGAGCCTTTTCCTTCGCGGTGAGAATCAGATCCCGTGGTTGCTGTTCACAAAACGACACACCCATGTTTCGCAGAGGCAACTTGAGGGCCCTGGTCCCAAGAAAAGTTCTTCTCGATCAGAACCCCGGACATGGGCCAAAGGGCCTTGCAAGCGGGGAAACCCTCATCAAGGCATCGCGTGCTTTTTGTTCTTTCCTTTGGACAAAAACAAACAAGAGGTTGCGAATTTGAACCAACGGGTCATGAAGCGATGCTCGCGCAGGTGACATGAAGAGGCTGTTCTTGGAGGCTCGAGGGGCGATGATGTGCTAGGAGAACCCTCCTACCCAAGTTGCTGCTTTTGCCAGATACTTTTCCCAAAGGAAGCCTATTAGAAGGGGTGTGGGGAGTGTGCGAATGCCAAAGAAGCCCATAGTGCTTTGCACAAGTAAGAGGCTCACGTGGCAGTCGGGCCACTAGGGGATGTCCTGCTTCCAATGAGGTGAATTCCAGCAATTTGGCCCAGATGTTGATTTGCCCAAAATCAAGCCACACAGTGTTGGGAATCTGTGTGTTTGTGTGTGTGTTTTCCTAGCAATGCCCCAATTTACATCCAGTGTTAGATGAGTTATGCCTTTTGTTTCGTTTTTTCCGAGTTCCGATTTGCTGTTTTCGCTGCGATTCGCCGAATCCAGTGACCCCATGCCAGGGCCTCTTCGAGCAGGGCAAGCGGGTTGATATCGTCCACGTCTACGGGAAAGCTGCGGAGTCGGAGGCGCGGAGTTGACGTACCAGGCAAAGGATTACGTGTACCAAATAGAATTGGCAATACTAAATTAAGTACTGGCAATTTGAGAGTTTATTAGTCTTGGTAATACTAAACTTAGAATGTGCAAAAATCATGCAAGTACTGGGAATCTAGGAGTCAGCCTTGGCAATACTAGAGTAGAATTGGGAATACTAAAGTAAGTACTGGCAAAACCAAGTCCCTCCCAGAAGGTTGCTGAAATTCTCAAATTGAAGCCTTTGACCTTTACATTACAAGGGTGGTTCACCTAACCAAGCTCAAAGGGTGAAGGCCTTGGATCTAGGAAGTGAATTTTGCCAGTGGTGGTCCACCCAAACTAGCAAATTTAAGATACGTCTTTACAAAAAGTAGGGCCACACACTCGCACAAAGGGAAGAGGCCCTGATCCTCTTTACTGTCGTGACTGTTTAAACGGCTCTTCCCTGCTAAACCAAGTACTGGGAATGTGAGTCGGGCTTGGCAATGTTGGACCCTCTGTAACGGGGCTCCCCACCCCCCTTGACCAGTGGGAACAGTCGCGCGACCCTCTTTTAGTGAGAATCCTGAAGCCCAAAATAGGTTGGACACGAACTAGGACCCCAAAACAGTCACAATAAAGAGGATACCTCCTTTGTGTGCCTGTTTGCTCTTACTTTTGTGTAAAGAAGTTATCTTAAATTTGATGGTATGGGGACTTTGCCCAGATTGATTTGCCCCATCTTGGTTCGATTTTTCGGGCCATTTGTTTTTGCTTTGATTTGTTCCCGGCATTTTTTTCCGGCAAGCACACTTTCCACAATATAGAGGACCCCAAAACTGCCACAGAATCCTGAATAAGGACAAAACTTGCTACAATAGAGACAATAGAGGCCCCTATCATTAAAGGAGGTGTAGCAGTAGTAGCAGCAGCAGCAGCAGTAGTAGTAAATAAGGTTAAGCGTGTTGGCTAGAGTGCATGGCTAGAGCAAACAGGCACACGCTACTGGCAGAATTGCTTTTCGTATGTTTCCATTGTAAACCACACACCACGGTAGATTTCAGAGCTTCCGCGTTTCTACTGGTTCCCTTGTATCTATCTGGGAATCAATTGACGCTATGTTGTAGACATTCACATGAGAAAGGGCCAACGATACCATCATGCGCATTCAGAATAATGCTCTTGCAGCTTGAATTGCAAATTGCATGGAAAACGAGAGGGGACTCATGAAGAACAATACCCTTGCCCGATACCCTTGCAACATGCGATAATGATAGGTGACTTACTGAAGTGGAATGAATACACGTTTAGCACATGATGACGGCGGCTCATATGCGGGTGCATACAATTAGCTTTGAATTGGTTGGATGGGTGTCCTCTACCGGAAGTCTCGGAGCCAGGAACCTCCCATCAAGCTGCGATGCAAGCCAGAGCCTAAGTATGCCCGGCGATCCCTTGTCCAATGGAACAGCCGCAAGGCTTTAAGGCTTGAGGCTTTCTGGGCCATTCAACTTGATGGAAACAATCATTGTGCCACCCAATTAATTAGTCCGGGACCGGCAGAATTATCTTGGACATGTGCGATGCCCTTGGTGTACTGTGCGCAAGCATCCAACATGCTTGACACCCCCCCCCCCATATCGGGCATCCCCCTTTGAAGCGGGGGAAGACATGTTCGGGAGACATGGAGTGACGGTTGACACAGACACAGAGATCCAGAAGCACACCATTACCAAAATCAGTGACAAATTCACAAAGATGCAGAGATGCAGATTCACCGAGCCACAAAAAGACAGCGAGGGAGCCACGTTCTTTGTGTCTCGGCGAATCAGTTGCCGACTGTTTGTTGGGTGCTCAAGCAGTGGCAGTTGATTGGTCCAGACCATGACGAGTCTTATGGGTTGTCCTAAATTCCTGGAGTCTCAATCGTGACAATATGTTTGGTACTTGGGTTCCCCCCAAAATATTGCATCAATTTGACAATCTTGGTACCCAAAGTCCGCTTGGATGATGGTAGACCCCAATCATGCAGACATTGTGTTCCCCAATCATGGGGAGTTCCTGTAGGTCTAATGTCTAATCTCTGTTGTATATTCATTTTTGGGTATCAAAGTCTGCCACAAGTGCGTGCGTGCAAACCTCAATACGCGAGGCCGTGACATGCCAAGCTGCAGATACCAAAAGGGGAAACCGACACCTGAGGTTCTTGGAAGACAAGGTCTTGACCTCCAAAACCGAGATGGCCTGGCTCTACGCTTAGCTCCGGGAGCGGCGGTCAGGGTGTGCAAGCCCCAGGCTTTACGGAAGACCTGACACCTGTTCGTCCCAAGCCCCCGAACGGTGTGGACCCAAAGCCTTCGCCCTTTACATCCCTTCACATCGCTTTTTGGACCAATATTGAGCCCGAACTCACAATATTAATCGATGCACCAGATCCTGCCGACCCTGTTGATCCAACCTCAACCTATGTTTTGACACTCTGTTTACTTGTGGGTTTTGGGATCAGAGACACAGGTTGGGGGGGGGCGAAAGAACCCGTGCCATCTCCCCCTTATTTGTCTGCACTTCGGCATTGCACGAAGATTGAAGCTTCTGTACATGTCATGTATTGGTCTGTAGGGAACCCTGCCCAAGGCCGGAGGTTGCTTGATATCACAAAGACCTTTTTCTGACCACTGACAAGGAGTTTGACCAGGCATGCTGCAAACCACCCCAACTAGCCCCCGCTCATCCGGTGAGGGTCTGGTTGGCCGAATTTTGTCTTGTGTTACTTTAAGACGCAATAAGCCCCGAAGTCTTAACACAAGGAACGTGGAGAACACATACCTGTGAACCTGCCTTCCACCTCGGCGGTCCTTTTTTTAACACCGGGCTGAAAAAGGGTCCCGTTCCAACATCCAATGGTAGTCTCGAAGACAAGCATGAGTGTCGCTTTTGTGAAGGTACACTTTATGGGATTGCTTCAAAGAGAAGTCGAAGGCAAACGGCCCATGAAAAGCGACTTACATCCATGCTCCCGCCCAATGCAGACTCTCGGGGCACGGACCCTAAGTTCCATTTGGTGTATGTCTCAACCGAATAGTCGACTGGTATGGCTTTCTCTTAGACACAAGGCCAGCCAAAGTGGGCCCATGGCATCCCATGGCCCATGCGATCCTCTCTGGATTGCTCCTTTCCAGCCGCGAGCTCCGAGGGCGCGCTTCGATGACACAGGCAAGTTCTTTTATGGCATGTTGGCGCAGGCGGGCTGGTTTTCTGCCGAAAGCGGTAATCACAAAGGAAATCAGCCTTACTTTGCAGTGGTTCCTGGATTGGGAGATGTCCAAACATTGAAAGCAATGCTGTTAAAGCATCATCATTCAGGGTTCCGTAAAAGGGGGGCAATGATCAAAGTATTTTAACCCAATCTGGCCCAAGCTGATCAACCATCTAGGATTAGTCCTACATAGCCCTTGTTTTTGGCAGTTGGTTCCCTTACAACCACGGTTGCTCCGAATCTCTAAATGACCAAACCAAGTTTGGTTAGAAGCTTGGAATTGGGGTTTCTTGTCTCTTTCCAGGGGCCAACCTATTCCCACTGTGACGTGGACCGGAATCAACGGTATGAGTCAAACAAACTGGGGAAGAACTTTGGTTTGTGGATGAACAAAGTCCACTTCCCACCAGATGACATGGATGAATCCCTTTGAACACATGTTGATGAATCGCCAACTGGGATTGGTTCCATCCACAGTACCTCTTTGTATGAGGCTTCAGCGGAGGCTTCAGGAGATTCGGCCATGAGTTTCAATTCTGGAGCCCCAAACAAAGGTCCGTGGACCTAAATCTCTACCAAAATCCCAATAAGTTTAGACTCATATTATAATATGCTCAAGCAAACGTCCCTGGCAAGAATCCACCACATGCACAGGATCATGTCCTTTGTGCTTCTGGCCCAAAATCGATGTCGATCCCTGGTTGACCCGGTTGTTTCATCTACCAGGGACATCGATTTTCCATTGAAAGGACACTGCGAAGGATGTCTCTGGATTCCAGGACGGTGAGCTTGGCTCCTGGGGCACCCTCTACTCCCACCGCGCGGCGGAGGATGAGCCAAAGCCTCAGCGATGGGTTTCCATGCGAAGGGATTTTGTTTCCAAGTTTGATGGTGAGTTGAACTCGACAAGATCTGGTTTTATACCGTGGATGGACAAATATGTTTTCGCAGCAATTGGGATAGATGAAGCTCGTTTTGAAGACTGGTTGATCAACCATCTACCAACTGGTGCGAAACGGATTTGGTCCATCCGTACGGTTTCCAGTTCTGGGGCTCAAAGTCAGTCCCTGGGCAACCCGTTCGCTCCTCGAGTTCCTGGAGTTTATAGTTTTTTTGGACGAGCAAGAACCCCGGTCCAAGGATAAGTTCAGTTGGACCATTTGAGTTTCGGTACCTACACTTGTTTCCAGCCCTTTGGAAAGACATGTGCAGCGGTAATTACTTGCACTCATAGTCGGTAATCCGGTTGCACAGTGGCACCTGTTCCCGTTTGTTTGGTGGGTCCCTACAAAAAGTGGTGAACCCCAAGAAGGGTTACCAGCTTTGCTCTACCAGGGTCATTTTACAACTAGAAAATGGAGGGATGCCACGAAGCCCCTTTCTGAGATTCTGGGTTAGCGCGCAGCTTTTGTGTGCAGAAGACATGCATGTATACACCTTCTCCTCGGAAGAACTTGGCAAGAACCTGGCAAGCGGGAGGTGGGGGCTCGCACGTGGTGACTACAAAGATTTAGCACTTAATGCAAATAAGAACAACAAAGCACATGCAAGGTCGCGCCTTTCCTCAAATCGCACAGCGAGCGAAAAAGCTCTCGACCTCGTTTCAGAAGTGCGTGCTTTGTCCATTCTCGCAATCGGGTGTATGCAGCTCGCACGCCTTGAAGCTAAAGATTGCGTTTTGGTTCTTTGTCGTGGCCTTGTCAGTCAAAGCTACCACTAAAATCCGCCAGAGGGGGGCGGAAGTTCAAACATGGAAGATAACTATAGTTTGGAGCTCGCGTCATTCCTCCCTTGCTTCCTTCTCGTTCTCTTTCTCTCTCTCTCTCTCTCTTTGTTATTTGTCCTTGATTTTGTTCTTTCTTTTTTCTTTGTCTGTCTCTCTCTCTCTCTCTTTCTTTCTTAGAGAGTGTTTGCTCAATTAGTCAGTCAAAAAGGTCCCATATTTGCCCGAACTGCTGGTTTTGTTCTGACAGTCGTTTGATGTATTTGCCTGCAGGGGACCCGTATTTGTTGAATAGCAAATTATTTTGAGCACGTCAAGGAACCGAGGTGACGATTTTTTCTGGCCAAGCCTTTTGAGCAGAGAAAAAACGGCCTTTTGGGGTTTTCAGGAAGTACTACGTAAGTGTTTACTATACTTTTGACTACACTTGCACGGAAACAAATACGCTTATTTGAGCATACTTCGAGTATCTTCAAAGCGCAAAGGATCAATCTGCGGGGGTCTCGCTCGGATCTGGTGTAGATCCGTTTGTAAGACCGAAGCCAGAAAGAGACGCAGCCTGTGTTTGTTCTCAGCGTGTGCTCTTCGGGGTAAAAGGGTGTCACTTCCCATGCAGGGGGGGACTTCCCATGACATAGACATGACTTCTTTGCAGTCGCGTTGCCGTTGGGACTTGCTGTGAAAACTGATGGGAGGTTTTTTTTGAGTGACCCACAATTGGACAGGTGATGGCAATTGATCATGTTTCTTCAGCCCCTATTTGGCACACGGGAGACGAAGATAGACCTTTAGAACCGTGCCGTGTACGCAATGATACATTGAGCGTTTGCCGGCGCGCTCGCATTGTCGCCCACTCCGAGGACATTCATGAGCTGCGTAAAAGAGGGCGAGCCCTACAAGGCACAGATCAGATGTGAACTTTGGATTCCGAAGGACCCTTACTAAGGGGTGGTTCCCCCTAAGCCCAAACCCATGGGCACGCTTCCCATTGGCTGCCTCTTTGAAGAAGCAAGAAAGACAAGCCGCGCACGCACGTTTAACGCGGCCCTTTGTGCAAAACTTAGAGGCTCGCACCTGTAAACTTCTGGAGTCTCCGAGACATGTAGAACCAGAGTTTCATGATCCCTGGATTTTGAATTTATGACAGTAGGTTTGGAGTAATTAGGGCGACCCCAAAATCGTGTTTGTTTTCTGTTGGTTTTCCGCCAAACCTGGGTGAAAAGGGCCCCCTTTGGCCCCTTTCTGCCATTATGCAAGTCCTCTGGCGCCTTGCACGGAGCTAGCTGTGGTGACTTGCCATTTGGGCGGTCTCAGAAGAACCTTTTGGGCGCTCTCAGCCGAACCTCCAGATTGCGCTCTTGTTGCTTTGTTTTGGAAGTGTCCTTTTTCAACTGGTTTTCCAGAAGGGCTCCCTCAAACATCACATATATATAATATATTATACATATGTTTGAGTGCCCTTATCTAAGCCATAGCTGATCAGGGTTTCTGCGAACCAATGGCCCAGGAGATGTCGCGCTTCCAGTCCCATAGTAAGCAACCAGTAGCCGCCAAATCTTGCAACATAGAATGGGTACCAACATGGGAACTCCGGACCAGAAAAAGCCTGGCTGATTTTGATCCCGCGTCAGAAGGGGAATACCTTCGCTGTGGAGCGAAAATGTGCACGTTGGGACAGGCGAAATCCGATTTGGGCACTTGGATGAACCACCAAACCCAACTGACGTCTGCAGATTTGTCTATCCACTGTATCCACCACTTGTGCGTTGCAGGGGTGGACTTTGGTATCTGCTTGCGCCATGGGCACCATCATTCCCACCTGTTGTGGCCCGATAAATAACTGCCAAGTTGCTTAAAGATATATATATATATATAAATTAGGTGCCGTTATTTTAACCATATTTGTTTCATGATTCGCCTGTTCACGGGACGGATCTGGGTCAAAGTGTGCGAATATTTTGCGTATTTTCCCTTGACTAAAATAACAAGAAGACATCACGTACCTACATCCTAACAACGGCCAAGTTCTGATTCGCACCGGTCATTGATGAAGCCCTGGGATACATCACCGAACAGCCGGAGGATTTTGGCCATCCAGGCGTAGGGTTGCGGGGTCAACAAAGGCACGGGGGGGGGTCCTACGAGAATATTTGGCAGGCTGAGAACCCGGAAGACGACTCCACTCTGAAGTACACTTTGTACCACGGAGGTTGGAAGGCGCCGGGGTGTTTTTGCGTATTGTTGGTTGTGGTGAATGTTTCTTTGGAATTCGCATGTGTTGTGCTGCATTGTTTGTTCTTCTTAAGATGCAATCACTGTGCTTGATGATTGTGTGCTTCTTCTGTTGCTTCTTGTTCTTCCTTTTCTCGGGGACTCCTTTAGTCTGCTGTTTCAAGGGAAGCTACAAGGACGCCCATTTGTAACGTCAACCTCGGATTTCCGGGGGACCATTTTAATCAGGCATGGTTCCCTTCGAACTTTCAGCAAGGAAACGAGACCTATTTTAGAGGGGTCCTCTTGTCGTAGGGTCCTCCGTTTTTCATCGCGGTTGGCATTATGGACCCAGTTGGAACACATGGCTCCCCTGGTCCCTTTCGCTGCAGACCCCACAGGGCGGTTTGCAAATGGTTGCTCCGCAACGAAACCTCCGCAGAAAGAAAGTCACAAGGCTAGAGAATTGGCCGTCGTTTTTTTGGATTTTTGGTCTTGGGGGGGGTGTTAAAGTGAAACCAACAGAAAACCCCACCATTTGGCTTCCGGAAAGACACCCACTCCAGTCGGGTCTTTGGAGCAACGCTGCCAGATTTTGTCCGTCTCAAAATGACGACAACTCCATGTCGGCGACTTATTTTCCATAAATGACAACGCCTAGCGCCCATCTTGAACCGTAGCCTTTTGCCTTGCCCTAAGGATGATTAAGCCTTTAAGGTTGTTAAGTGCCACTAAAAAACGGTCAGCCTGAAACAACCCTGGTCCCTTGCCTGAAGAAGTCTCCCGGCAGGACAGCATGCCGGACGGCTTCGGCGTGCAGCACTTCGAGGGGGCGCGACCGCCGTCCGAGCGATCGCGAGCACAGCGAATGTGGCGCTGGTTGGCGGAAGGAATATGATTGTGGGTCAAAACCAATGGGATCCCATTTTGGGGGCAGGTGCACCACTCATTTTAGTCTATTTTAGTCGGGATTGGGATGTTCACTGGGGTACGGGATTTTGACCCATGGTCATAGGTCCATGGGTGACTCCCTTTTTTGTGAGGGCACCAATCAGTTAGGCGGTTTAAAGGGAAACCAACAGATTGGGCTGTTTTAAAGGAACACCAAAATGAACCCACCTAGTTTAGGGGTTCCCCCATTTAAACACAAACCCATGTGAACCCTTGGTTGGTTCATGAAGGGAAACCAGCTCAAGAAGGGTCCAACATGGCCATGGGTTCAGATATGAACCTATACAACCAGCCTTTGAGTGTTTGCGTGAATTTCAACGAGCTCGTTTGGCAGCAAACAAGCGAAACCACATGAAGGTCCTTTACCTGAAAATGCCTTGTTTCTGGTTCATGTGTATTTGAAGAGAAAAGGTCCCGTCCTGATTGATTTCAAGCAAAAGCGCAGGTTCTCTTGCAGGGCTTTCTCAAAATGATCCAACAACCGTCGACAATTGGCAGAAGGGGGGTCTTGTTGTTTCCACTTGGGGCTGAATTTCTACCTGCGATCGGATCTTTGGAGCCCTGATGATTGGTTGGACTTTGGACCCTACTTTGGTTGGCCTTTTCCAGGGACCAAAAAGGGTCTTTGAAGAGTTCCTACCCTAGGCCAGGTTGGAGGCTTGTGGTGTGGAGGGAACTCAGTCTAAGCTTTCTTCAAGGAATCAAAAGGACGGCCACAAATTGGGGGCCCCCTATCTTGACACATAGCCAGGGATCCTGTTGCGAGGCCCAGGTGGAGCAATTGATGGGCGCCCACGGCGGCACCTACACCGGGGACTTCTTGCGTGGCAAGCGCTGGGCGCCCAGTGGCCGAGAAAGGCGCTGAGGCTCCGAGGCCAAAGGGGCAAAGGCTCAACCAAATCGCTCGGCGGTTCTTGCTCACTTTGCGGAATATGGGCGTGTCCTCTGTCCTCCAAACTAGGAAACTCATAAAATGGCACTCGGCAGCGTCATCGCTGCCCGAAGGCTTTTGTTTTTTGATATTCAGAGTCCCTTTGCTTCCAGGTATGCTTACCTCATAGTCTTGCATGGTTCCAGTGGTTGCCTTCTCTGGATTGCCTGGAAGCACTGAAACGGAAGCACTGAAACTCAGATTGAATGCCTCAAACCCACTCCCCTGCCGCAGGTCACGGGCGCGGTGTGTGGAAGACTCTCCAGGGTGCCTGGGAGTGCCCCGGGATTTGTCCCGTTTCCGCAAGGTCGAGTTGCGGCGAAAGAATTTGGCGCCCTTCAAATGACAACCGAAACCCAATCTTTTTCTCAGGTCTCTTCAGACAAATGTGATATTTGAAGGTTGACTAAATATCAAATGAACTTTGATTATCATATTTTAGTCATTGTCATATGTTTGGTGTGCTGCGCCAAGTTTGGCGTCTACTGCCCTTGTTGTTGGGCTTTAGAAAGGGCTAGATAGGCCTTGCTGGCTGGCTGGCTTTACTTCAGTCAATTTATTTTGGCTTTCTTTCATCAGGTACAAATTGTCTAGCCTTCGAGGGTCTTGGGAGCAGCGCAACTCTAAAAAGGGTTTCTCTCTTGGGGCAACCATCTTTTGGCGAGTTGAACACCAGACCTCTTCAGGCTGAGCCTTTGGTCCCTTGTCTTTTTCTTGTGGAGTGGCATTTGACAGTCTTTCGGTATTTATTTTGTTAGTTCATGTCAAGATCCCGCTTGAACGTTCAACCCACTTAAGTAGATTGTAACCCTGGTTGTAAGGGAACCAACCTGGTTGTTCCATTTTTCTGCCCATGGTCATATCCTACTAAGTGGGTTGAACGTGCAAGGTGACCACCTTTGTCCGGCGTAACCGGCAGGACCCGTTCACCTTCATTTGGGTGTGTCCGTCTTTTTTGTCGTTTTGATGGATGCTTTTCGGGGTAGTTCTTTTTTTCAGGGCAACCAAAGGAGGACTTCGACACAAATGCCATTTTTACAGCCCAGCGATTTCCCGTGGTTTTGTTCATGAGGTACCGGCCCATTGGCACAGAGACGGTGCCCAACTGGGAGAACGCACCTCGGCTGTCAAGATGTGTTGCTTTAGTGTCGATTTTATTTGTTGTTGGTGTTGTTTGGGTGTTTGTTCTTTGTTGTGTGTGTGTGTGTGGTGTGTATGTTTCATTGATTGGTTGTGACTTATTTGTGGTTCTTTGTGTGATTGGTTCTTGTGTGTGTGTGGGCAGAGTTTTTTTTTTTTTTTGTTTCTTTTCGTGCTTGGTTTGCTTATTTGTTTGTTTCTTTGTTTGGTTGGTTGGTTGGTTTGTCGTTTGTTTGTCTGTTTCGTTGTTTGGTTGTTTGTTTGTTTGTTTGTTTGTTTGTTTGTTTGTTTGTTTGTTTGTTTGTTTGTCAGTTTCATTTTTGTTCTCTTTCTTTTTTGTGTGTGTGTGTGTTTGGTTGTTGGTTTGTTGGTTGGTTGGTTGGTTGGTTGGTTGGTTGGTTGGTTTGTTTGTTTGTTTGTTTGTTTGTCTGTTTCTCTTTTTGGTGTGTGTGTATTTGGTTGTTGGTTTGTTGGTTGGTTGGCTGGTTGGTTGGTTGGTTTGTTTGTTTGTTTGTTTTTTTGTTTAATAGATGGTTTTGTTATTTGTGTTTGTTTCGTTGCGTCGTGTGCTTGTTTGTCTGTCTGTCTATTTGTCAGTCAGTCTGTCAGTTTGTCTATCTGTCTGCTGTCAGGTTGGCTGTGTTGTGGTGTGGTGTGGTGTGGTGTTGTGTGCTTGTGTTGTGTGTTTGTTTGTCGGCTTGCTTGTTTGGTTGTTTGCGTGTTTGTTTGTTTGCTTGGTTGTTTGGTTGTTTGTCTGTTGTGCCTGTTTGTGTGTGTTTTTTGTGTTATTGTTTGTGTATGTGTGTGTTTGGCTTGTTTGTTTGATTAGTTCATTGATTTGTTTTGTTGATTCGATGCTTGTTTGCTTGTTTTCTTGCTTGCTTGCTTGCCTCTTTGTTCTTGCTCAAGCTTTTTAGCTCTACGTACTCGTTTCTCCCTTCCAGGGATCTACGAACACCAAGAACTTGGGTGATATCCAGGCATCCCCAACAGCTCAGAGCCTAGGGAAAAAATCCTCGAAGCCTTTGGGGAAGAATGTTGGGTGAAACAACGGTAAATCCGATTTGAGAGAGTTCGGCAAAGTGGCGAGCCTTTGTGTTCCTGGCTCATGGCTCTGGTTCGAAGTTCGGATGGTTTTAAAAGCCACCCCAAAGGTTCCTGCTGTTGACACCTGCTCCGGTGTAACTCCTGGGCGGTGGCTTTACAAGGCTCTTGTGGCAAAGCCTCCCTCTGAGTTCCAGGGTCTTTACCTAGCTTTTTTCCACAGGGTACGACGGGTGGGAAGTCGTTCTGTTTGCACACGAGGCACCGTGAACCCTGTTCAGGAAGAATGTAGGTTCATTCGACGACCACAGGCCTCACTCCCCCCCCCCCCAGCAAAAAGGTCCCGTGAAGGTTCAGAGGGCGACTAAGTTGCCAAACAGCTGTGGCTCAACATAAAGCGAAAGGGTTACGCAGGTGTTAGTCTTTGCTTCCATTTGCCAAGGTGACATTTTGGGTGTCATTTTTTGAGCCACGGCCAAATGAAGCCTCAACAGTTGGGATGGTTTATTGGGCTTGGTTTACCGGTTCCCTGAACCACCACTTCCAACGGGACTATCCGTGAACCCCAGACACCCGGTTCCCCTTGTTTGTTTCGTTCTTTCTTCGACAGAAATGATGAATTGCAAAACGAGGTTCCTGTTTTTACCGGGATCATTGGGCCACTAGTTGGACCTGAAAACCATGCACCTTCAAAACACCATGGCCAAAACGCCCCATTTGGGTAGTTTAAGGCACCCCATTTTGATGATGGTCTAAAGGGAACCTGAAGTTTGACACCACCCTGTTTGGGTCCTCTTTCAAGTGGGTGGGTTCCGTTTGATTCCCTTTGAGCCCACCCCAGCAAGGGTTTCAGCGAAAACGACCCAGCAAGGGCTTCAGCGAAATCCGAGCCACTTGGGGCGGGCAAGGGGTGTGAGCAGAGTACATATAGCCAATAATCGCGGTGGGATGAGCTTGGGATCCACAATGAAGGCGTGTTACTTGGGGATTCCTTGCTTCCGGTTTGTGTTGAAATTTGCCCACGATCTTGGCATTTATAATTTATAGATCCCTTTGGATCCCAGCTACCCCTCAACGTTGGTAGCTTTGTAAAGGGTGGTTCTCTTGGTTACCAGGGACATGGAATTTGTGGGGATTGCCACTCGAATCCCATCGATCGGATTTCTCAGGACCTCATGCACGGCATTGGCATCGTGGAAGACAGCGACCACGTGCACGAAAACGCGGGGAGCCCTGGGTTTCTCGAAGAGACCCCGATGCAGAACTCCGTTGAAAACCCGCTTCGGAAATCCAAGAAAGGAACTCCAAGGAACTCCTTGAGGATATGGCTGTCAAATCGGGGCCGGGGTAATTAGCCCAATAGTTAGCCCAATAGTTAGCCCAATGTTTTATGTTTTTCCTATTTGTTTCCCTTTTAGATATTGCACACTCTGCCAACCATAGTGATGAGAGAGCTTTTCCTGCCACAGGATCTACCCTTTTCGGCCGCCCACCCCAAAGGACCACAGCATTTGGGTGCTTCATCGGCAGACTGTTGTTGTCAGGGTTTTGGCGAGCTTCCTAAAGGGATGCTGCAAATGTGATACTCCAACAATAACAACCGTCCAGTTGTTGTCCCGTCAAACCAAAAAAAAAGGGTACCCTCAAAAAACACACACCCAGTTATTTCCAACTCGACAGCCTTCCCCGGCCCCAATTTTAAGACTTGATGACCCGGAGACCAAACCATCTTCAATCGAATCGACAGGTTTGTTTGCAGATTTCCGGGATCCCGCTTGCACACCTCTCGCGATTGTAACTTGAACGAGCCGTAGGCCAACTAGGGCTGACTGGTTCTTAAGTGACTCAATAATTGTATTTTCCCCAGATACAATCAATCCGGCACCAGCAGATCTCCCAGTTGAAAACAAAGTCAGAAACCTGGCCGGGCTGTCAGATTTGATTGCTTCCCCCCAATAGATCCCAGTTACTATAGCAGGTAACCCTTAGCCATGTTCCTTTTGGTTTTGAAAGGCTCGTCCCGTTTGTCGCTGCTAGCTGATGCGGATCCTCGCTTCTCCCCTGAAACCTGCGCGGCTCCGTGACGCCTTGCGAACGGCCGAGCAGACACTTTTGAAGTTCCGAACTAGCTGTCCGGAGAGGTCGGACTAGTGGCCGTCGCCAACCTCCACAGTTGGAGCGCGCATGGTGTGAATCGCGTTTTTGCGATTCACGGCAACCACTCCCAAGAAGCAAAAACAGGAAGCACGCTGCTTCTACTCACACAAGAAAGGTGTGGATAGGTGTGGATTGGTGACGGGGAATTCATGACACCATGGGAAGATGTGCTCCATCAAAGCGTGTGGGTCCACGCTTGTTTTAAAGGTCCCTTCCGTCAATCTGAAGAGTAAACAAGTCTACCAGACGCCATAACGTCCTGGCCTTCTGTCACTGCTTGGGTCATGATTTGGATTCTTTTGGGGGTTGCAGCCTGGCATAAGGGCCTAGTCCATTTGAATGATCTGCGGGGAGTACCTGAAGTCTCCTTCCAACCCTTCGTCACCCTGAGCGTGCGGTTTCCAATTAATATAAACATGCGGAAGCTAAGCTTGGAAAGGTGTGCATTTGCCTTTGCATTTGCATCTGCGACGCAATGGCGATCAATGGCGTAGAGAACGTTTGTCAAACAGGTTACATTGTGCAACAAACAACTCGAGAAAAATAAACTAAACAAAGCAAACATACAAGCCTATGCGGAGTGGCTCCAGGATTTTGGACTCGAGGTCTGTATTTGTTTTTGTTTCGTGCTTGTTGGTGTTCTCAAGGTTTTTACACTTTTCAAATAAATGCAAACATAACAAGTCCGAAGAACAACACGAAACACAAAAAGGCAACAATAACAACAAAAGCACGGATCACAAGAACGAACGCCCCATTAGGCAGTGGTTCCAGGATATGGGACATGCGGTCTGTTGGTTTTATGGAGCAGCCGTTGTTACGTCATGTTGCGTATTTCCGGTTTCAGGCCTGTGTGCAAGAGCCTCGGTGTTTAGTTCACTTCGACACCTTGGAACAGTATTGAATGTTAAGTGATTTGTAAGGAGCAACATATTGGAAGGGAAATCATGTGTGACTTGTAAATAGAATGCTTATTATTTTAATTCCAATTAGAAAATACATTCTGTTTGGATGATTTCCTTATGACATGATTGAGTTTCGGTTAGACATTGACTGAAACTTGGTAAAGATATGATGTAGAATTCACATCGCAAGAACAGCATTCAGAGGTTTCAAAATTGGGTTTGTCTAGCCCTAAGCACTACCATGGTCACAATCCAACGGCCTCTCTTTAACATCAATTAGATGTTAAATAGGATTTAAATGGGACTCACTACGCAAACAAGCATTCCGCATCCTACAGGAAATCATACCTTAAATGTATCATTCAGACAGAACTGCTTTTGCAATAGAACCTGTACAAACCAATAATAGTTTATATAGAGATGTTTTTAAGGCACTGATAAATCCAGTTATATGTTCTATTTCAGATTATACATTATATTACAATTACTGTTGTTCAAATTGCATCTTTCGCAGGATGCGCTGTCCAATGAATTTGCTTTACAAATGTGTCAATATTTGAAATCAATTTATTCAATCAGAGTTCAACGCCAATTCCCATTCAAATGTCCTACAGTCATAGACCGACGATTGAGGAATCATGATCAACCATCTCTTAAGAGTCTGATCCCAACAATCGGCCAGATAGAAAAGTTATATGGGGCAACGTACCCGGCGGAGTCTCCAAAGGGACCTTGAAAGGTAACCGGAAAGCCATCCATGCTTTGAGGATTATTGGCAAATGCGCAGGAGCCTATTTGACCAGAGCAAATGGATCGCAAAGCAGTTTCCATTCCAGCTATGGGGTTTGGGTTTCGGTGAACCACTTGAACCTATTGAGGTCATCTACACCAAGGGCAAGTGCCAGATGCCCTTTACCGAGCTTGGGCCTCCCAAGACAGGCTGGGACTGTCCACGAAACACCGTGAATCTTCTCCCGAGTTGGGAGTAAGAACCCAGGTCCACCGGATGAAGGGGAATTTGTGGCAGTCATATGGCTATGATTCTTAATACCCTCCCAAACAGGTGGATATAAATCCCCACCTAAGTGATGTCCACTGGGTCCCCATCAGATTCACACCCATATGGTTGTGTCTTTTTGGAGGGAACACTGTTTAGGGTGAGTTTGTTTAAGGGAATCTGTTTTCGGGGTTTAGTGGGAACCCCCCCCCATATTGGCTCCCAGCTGTTCCGAACTCTCCTCGTTTGAGCGAAACAAAGAAGAAGGAACAAGAGTACCAGGGCCAGCTATAACTGGACTTTGCTCCATCCCAGCTCGCTCGTACTTAGTCGCAGCTTCTTTGTTTGCCCAACAATTTCCCCCAAGATACCTTCCTGTCCTCCAGGATGCCTCAGTCAGCTTCCAATTGGGTTTTCATATCTTTGTAATTCATTTTTATTACACCTTAGAACTGAAGCCTAACATGCATGGGATCCAAGTTGTCCTGCTGGCAAATGGCTACACACGGCCGTTGGAGGGGGACGCCAGCGGGGACTGGGGACAGAAGACTTCCGAGAGCAATCCCAACACTCCCCTCCATTTCTATATGTGCCCAACACCAACCTGGCAAATCTTGCCAACTTTGAGAAACTTCAAAGCTTAAGTTGAAACAATTATGTATTGTATGTTGAACAAGGGTCTTGGCTCCATGTTCGAACACCCCCTTGGTCGAACAAGCCAGCGCCACGCAGGCTTCGAGAGCGCCGCCTTCAGCGAAGTGATGCCGCAGGATCGAGAAACCGGTTTGGAGGATCCCCACCCAAAGAGGGGCACCCCAAAAAACATCCGACCCCTAATTACACCCCCCGCCAAAAAAACAGACGTAATAAGGGGTTTCTGTTTGAGAGGGGATAGTACAAATAAGGGAACCCCTGCAAACACGCAATTTGTTAGCGCGGAAGGGACAGTTTCAGCAGACCCCTGAAACTCAAGGGGATTGAAGAAAGAAAAGAGGACCCCTACTGTAACACCCCAAAAGTGGGAGGTGTTGTATGGGAAACCTTTAACCTTTAATTTTTGAGGTTTCTAAGAAGGGACACCCTCCATGCCTAAGGTTTTGTTGGAACGCTGGGTGGCAAGGATTCACAAACAGGCAAGGTTGCACATCACACATCTACCAGCTGAGTTTGAGGATCCCCTGTGACGCATGTAATTTTGGAATGTATCTTATGGGGAACCTATGGAACGTTGGGTTCTAAGGCAAAGCCTCAACATTGTACGGGGACTTAACTCGAAGGGATGTGCCCAGAAATCGACTGCTCTTGTATTTTTACGAGTTCACGTAGGGGAATCCTGTATGTACCGTTTGCCAGATACACGGGAAACACGGGGGAAAAAACAACTCCAAAAGGTGGTGTTCCTCTGTTTTCTTTCTTTGAAACACCCCAACAAGAGTACCCTCAAACACACACAAAGACAAAAGCACAGACACGCAGACACCAATAGTGAGAATTCGGAAACACATCAACGACAAATGTTGCTTCGGCCAGGCGAACCGAAAGCGCGCCTTTGTCACGCCCTTGCCCACGGTTTGGGATGAACAGGCGCGCCGCCGCAACTGGGCGTCGAGTCCTCTCGCAGGTTGAGCAAGGTGGCTTGACTGAGGGTACCCTTTTGGGCGTGTTGGATTTGGAGTCGGTACGACCCAAAGGGAGTTGTTGTTTTTGTAGGTGCTCTAAAGGAACCGCCATACACCTTCTTTTTGTGGGAAGGGAAACAGGAGGCTGCGCGTGTTTCGCAGCTTTCACGTTGAGCATATTCCAATGAGACAGGTCCCAGGTTTCCCTCGAGCACGGTGTCACTAGGGGACATTCCTGAAAGCAAGAACCAACCTTGCCCGTATTCCCTAGAATTAAGCCAAAGTGTCCGACTAAACCAGCTCAAACGTCGTCCGCTTTCCTGTTTGATTGCTTGCTTGTTTGTTCGTCTGTTTGAAGCAAGTCTTTGTTGTAGGCTCATTGTGGGTGCGGAGCGGGATGCACTTTCGGGGAGGTTAGGTAAGACTGGCACCCTTGTTTAGAATGGAGCCTCTGGTTCGGTCCCCCGTTTGTTTGGCATTGCCATACTTTGTAATCTAAGCAACGAGTTTGTCTCTGCTATTGATTCTCTGCACATCAAAGCCTGCGAATGTTTTGCACACTTGTCCCCGGTTCAGCCGCCGTTGTGTGTCTGCGCATGTCTGCGCGTTGCAGGACAACTGCCTTTGACTCTTGACCAAGTCCCAAAGCCAAACAAAGGACCCCTCCATTGCCAGCGCAGACACCCACAATGCAAGGCGGTTCCTTGATGGTTCAGCACCTACGGTTTTCCGATCTTTTGGGGAGGCTCTAAATGGGTTGTTTTGAGGGGTTGGTTTATGTTTGGCGTTGGAAGGGGGTCTGCGTTGGAGGGATAACGGGGGCCCTGGCAAAATGCAAGCCCACGTTTTAGGCTTTGCTCCTATGTCAGCGTTGATCAACGGTGTCTCGATCACTTGGGGTAGCTAGGCAGGCTCGTCATTTATTCGTGGGATTGGACCCACAATGCGTTCCCTTGGCCATTTTGGCCTTTTTTTGCAGCTGGTTTCCACACTTGCAGAAGCCAGTTTAAGATGGAAAACTACAGATCAGGAGTTCATACTCGTAGATGCTGCTCCAACTAGCCCCCCCCCCCCCCGCCGTGTTTGGCGCGAACTTGCCTTGACCAGGAAAATAACCCAGCCTGGACCGCGCTGCTCAAGAGCTTCGGGTACAAACTGAAGAAGGTCCCGGATGAAGGCAACCGGCTAAGGGTGTGGGTAGGGTGGCATACGGTGGGGATGGGGCAGGGGTGCAGGCAGGGGTGGGGCTGGAGGGGCTTTCTCTTGCCCAGCGGACAGTAACTCCCGGGACTAAAGAACAGGCGGTTGACCTGGGGGAGATCGTTCGAACATGGGAACTCGCCTCTGAGGGGTACCCGCATGTCCATTCGAAGTTAATCGAATTGTCTCGATGTGTTGCGGAAGGGTCCTAGTGCTATGTGTGTTTTGCGGGAGTATCCTCCGTGGTTGTGGGGTAATTGTCAACCACTTTGCCTGGGTTGTTCAACATCAAGGCTTTATCCGTTTGCCAGCTGGTGGTGGTTTCTCTTGCTGTAGCGGCAAACTGCTGATTTTGGATTCGGATTACGGATCTCCCCCATTTTGAGCAACCCGCTTTCCCAGACCATGGTGTCGCAGTTCTACACTTGTACAGTTGTCCCTTAAGCGATCAAACCCCGATTCGTGAGTGCACAAACGAACTAGGGAACACCACCTGCTTTCATCGAGGCTTAGGCCGACCTGCCTAAATCCAAAGGGTTCCTTAGTCATGGCTTAGAAAGATTCGCGGACCCTTTATTACAACTAGGTTCATGTTCCTTTAGCTTCCCGCCAGCCAAATGGCTACCTTGGAGACTTAGAAACAACGTAGTTTGGCTTGTTGTCTGGTGAGCAACAAAGCAGGGCTTAACGATCTGTTTCACCATAACGAGCAAACTAGCAAGCAGGAGATCTCGCGTCGCCAGCCAGCTCTTCTTGGTTTACTCCTGCCTTCCCGCCTTCCCGTTGGAGCCCCGCAAGCTGTGGCTCGAGAGCCGCCGGGGCTCCGGGGGCGGCTGCCGCGGGGTTCGCATCGCGCCGGGCTTCCGCGCGATGCCAGGCCGGGGTTTTCGGACGGGGAGGGCGACGAAGATCATCGTTGCCCAAATCGATTGAACCCAATCTGTCCTTTTGGTTCTCTAGTTTTAGCCAGGGTCCCAAAAACCTGTTGTTTCCAGGTCCTTTGGCCTTATAAGTTGGGGTCTTGATCTTGGGGAAACAGGGGCAGAGGTGCGGGGGAGTGGGATTGGCATAGTGTGCAAAACGCCAAGCAGGAACCAAGGCATCCCAAAGTAAGGGTCTTCATCATGCGTTGTCGCTTGGTGTGTTTCCAAATCCGTGAGCGCGCCATAGAACGGGCAGCCTTTTCGGAGGTTGAATCCTGACAGTAAAGCCGGCGGAGCAGGGGGGCTGTTTCAAAGTGTAGCTGCTATGGTTTGTAGCAAGCTGCGTTTCCCCTTCTGTTTTCTTTATGTATTTGTTGCGTTCTTTCCTTTCTTCCTTTTTTTCTTTCCTTCTTCCTTTCTTTCTTTCTTTCTTTCTTTCTTTGCTTTCTTCCTTTTTTTCTTTCCTTCTTCCTTTCTTTCTTTCTTTCTTTCTTTCTTTCTTGCTTTCTTTCTTGCTTGCTGGCTTGCTTGCGTGCTTGCTTGCTTGCAGGTAGTATACTAAAATTGTACAGAGATTTGAACCCATTTGGGGGTACGTGGATCATTTTTCGATGTATATCGCCTGTGGGTGTTGGTTTCATGGGAAACCAAACGGACTCACAACCGTTTTTGTTTTTTTATGTACCCCTATTTTGAGACGCGCTTTTTGTGTGTCCCTATTTTGCGTACCACCACGTGTGGATAAACCTGCCTGGTCATGCTGCCCGAATTTTCCGAATGAGGCCGGCGGAGCCGCAGCTACAGAGGCCGCAAGGGATCCCAGAGGTATCGGGGGGGGGGGGGGCATGTTGGCGGGGCCCCTAAAGACAAGACAGACCCATCGAGCGAACATTTTGAAGATTCTCAAGCTACTTTTGGAGATTGTTCCCCCAAAAATAAACCACCGTTCAGAGGGTATTGTTGAGGAAGTCATAATTTTCATGGGCCCAACAATTAGGCAAGTGGCGGAAATCATGATGGGGAAAGCCTGGAGGTAAGAAACCCTGGTCCCAGAGGTAAGAAAACTTAAGCCGTTGCCTGCGTATTTAATTGATTTCGAGCGCCTGGGGGCCCCAAATTTGAAAAGCGCAGACACCATCCTCCCCAGCTCACAGGAAGTTCTCGCCCGTTGATCAGGACCTGCTGGCCCATTGCATGCGCTTGTTGCACATCTTCGTTACATACTACCTCACATTAACAAAACCGCCTGGCTGATTGGCCCTCGTTGCATGCCCTGATGCATACCACAGCACGCATTCGTCAACTTGCAGAGACCTTGCCATTCGTCGCAGGTAGCAGAGAGGGGCTGACAGAAAGAGTATTCTTTGTGTGCTATACTTCACTACACAGTCAGTACATACCTAGTTACATACCCGACCTCAGCCCAGGCCAGCGACCCCTTGTTTTGCCAGCACCTGGCTTACGCTGATTAGCAAAAGCTTTCGAGCTGGAGTTGCGGAGGCGCTTTGCGTACTGCACTTGTGCTGAGTAGTTCTGACTTTCTTGCTGGAGCTGCGGAAATGCACGTTGTTGTGCTGCACTGCGTGGAAAACTTGCGACTTTCGAGCTGGAGCTGCGGAAGTCGTCCAGGGAAACCCATTTTGGGGTTGCCCTATTTTGGGCCCACGTCCTTTTGGTACCCCCCTTCGCCGAGGCCGCAGCCGCAGCCGCAGCCGGCGGCGCGACTCCCGCAGCCGCGATCGCCGCGAGGCGTGCGGGAAGCCGACGGGTCGCGGAGGGCCGTGGCGCATGGAGTAGTTTTTGTTGTTTGTTTTGTGTTGTGTTGTTTTTGAAAATTCATTTAACAATTTCAGTCGTTTTAGTTATAAACAATGCAACCCAGTGGGTTCGCATAGAAACTGTTTTTCTCTTTGACAGCTATGGAAGTGAGGGCTTTAGAAGATGAACCAACCGCGCTCTTTGAACAGGACCTTTGATTTCCGTCTATCATCTGCCCGGAGTTTTCGAGCCTTCGGTATTAGCAACAGCTTGCTTTGCCCTGTTTCTTCAAGCGGAAGGAAAGCTAGAAACACATGTCTTCTTTGCCGCGATGGCGAGAGCAGAAATCATGGAGGCTCCACTCCTCCCTAGATCGTGTATCAAATGACTCAAGTTGTGTTTTTTGCAAGTTTCAGAATGGTTTGTTCAGGAAGGAGACCCCATGCGTTTAGGTAGATGTGCTTCGGGTGAATTCAGTGGCGGCATTAAGCGCTACCGACTACATGGTGGTATGAAAAATACCACTATGTACTCCCGCTGAGCGTAGGGGTCGTATGGTTCTGGGATAGTAGCAAACCTGGAATGCTGTTTGCGGCTCAACCATGTCTGCCATAACTTGTAGTGTCGAGGCGAAACCAAAGGTGGGTGGAGGGGGGGGGGCGGGATCTTTTGCTTATCCTGAATAATCCTGGGGTAGCCCCCCATAGGCCTCTCCAAGAGTCCATGAAATAACGAGCGAAATGCATCCAACCCCCTCCTTACCACCTAGTTGGGTATGCCAACTGCGTGTTACTCGCGGTTGGCTTTGTTTGGCCCTCAACCGTCGCCATTTGAAGGCTGCATGCGGAATATCCATGTGAAACTCATGCTTCCCCCCTTTGGGAACCATGGGTCCCAATAATGCAATAATTGCAAAATCCGGCACTCACAATTATTGCAATTATTATTTATGTTGTTTGATTATTTTTGCACTTCAAATCCAATGTTTGCAGTCATTGCAATAATCACAATAGTTAATTCATCCCAGATTTGGCCCCAATACTATCGGGTTGGATCTTTGGCCATTAACGTTCCGGAAAATGATGATGTTTCTCACTGAACAGCAAAAAAGATAGCCTTGATTTTGTCACAAACCCAGCTAGGTATTCAGGTTTCCACTTTCTGTGACAATGAAGTCCCCTTTGACAAGATGAAATAGTGAACGGCATGACAGAGTTTTGGCATCTAGGGAAGGAGGATTTCCCACCACGCCTGAAACCCTTCCTTGCTTCCGTAGGCCACCAGTTAGAGCTTGCCTTTGAGCCCCCAGTCTTCCAATTGGGGCGAGTCCAAAGAAAAAATGCAAAATCGGTTCCTGCGTGTGTATTCCTTCGGCCACTTACCTTTTTTTTAATCACCACAGGCAACTGTATGTTCCCTGTTAAACTTTAAATGGAACTAAGGGAGGGCCTTTGGAATTCATGTGTATTCATTCCCTTGTCCCAAAGGAGGCAGTACCCTGAGCCAGCGAACCGCCCAACGCGAAAAAATGAGTTCTAAAGACCCAATATTGTAAGACATGGGGAACGTTGTGAGAAGATGTTTGATATTGCGACAGGGCGTGTCAACAGCGAGCTGGGGTTCTTCAGGGCCGAGAGTTCAATTGGGCCATGTTGTGGTCCTAGGGCCAAACTTCTACTTACATGCCCAGAGCCGACCCTTTGACCTTTTGGTTTCCCAATTTTGGTCCATTTCAGTCATGGCCCCGAAAGGTCAACCTTTTATTTCTGGGTCCTTTGGGCAACTGAGTCTACCCTTGTGACAACGGGTCTTGGGAACGCTCCAAAACGTTTCGGATAGGAGGATCGCCGGCCTCGCCGGGAAATGGGCAGAATACCTCCGCCCGCCAAGAAGGCGGGTCCCGGCTTGGATTTGGGTTTAGGCTCGCTCCCTTCGATTCAATTGGGTCAGACAAGGAGAGATGGTCAAGTGTGGGGTTTGTTGGCAACCGTGCGTTTGCTAAAGTAGCCAGGAGGGCACCCAGGGTTTTGCCATGGGATGGTTACCAACGCCCTCAAGGGAACATGAGGTATTCTCAAAGATTGTTTGTTCGTTTAATGTTTTTTTTCTCCTGATTTTCCGGGGGGGGGGTCCTTGAAAACAACATGTTGAGTCTCATTTTGAGGAGTTTAGCTGAACGGGTCCATGGTAATCAGGGTTCCAAATGACTTGCCGGTGTTCAGAGTATTCTCAGGGGGTTGGCACACCCAGAAGGGGATCCCCTCAATTGAGGAGCGCCCACAACCCGCATTGGCCATTTTACTAGAGGGTTCCCTACCTGCTTGCATCGTGTTGCTAGTAAATCCTTTATAATCATCTTAGTAGACTTGAAATTATATGTTGTAAGCAGGAAATTCGACCAGAAAACCCTGCTTCCAATTGAAATGCCGGCTGATTTCTATGAGTTGTAGGCGCTGCTCAATTGAAACAATAACATACATGTGTTTGCATGTGTTTTGGTGTGTGGGTGTGTTGTGTGGGTGTTGTTGGTCTGTGTCTGTGTCTGGGTTTGTGCCTGTGTGCGTGCGGTTGTGTGTGTGTGTGTGTGTGTGTGTGTGTGTGTGTGTGTGTGTGTGTGTGTGTGTGTGTGTGTGTGTGTGTGTGTGTGTGTGTGTGTGTGTGTGTGTGTGTGTGTGTGTGTGTGTGTGTGTGTGTGTGTGTGTGTGTGTGTGTGTGTGTGTGTTGTGTGTGTGTGTGTGTGTGTGTGTGTGTGTGTGTGTGTGTGTGTGTGTGTGTGTGTGTGTGTGTGTGTGTTGTGTGTGTGTGTGTGTGTGTGTGTGTGTGTGTGTGTGTGTGTGTGTGTGTGTGTGTGTGTGTGAGAGTTGTCGTTTGTGTTTTTGTGTCCACCCAAACGATGGGGGTACCCCCCCAAATAACAAACAGCAAAGGCAAAAACAAAGAGAAAAACAACCCAACAACAAAAAAGAGAAGAGCAACACCCCCAACAAACAACAAGAGCAAAACACAGCAGCACAAAGCAAAGCAAGCAAACAAGAGGTTTTGCTCCCCGCTCCGCCGCGCGACAGGAAGAGCCGGAGGAGGGAGCGGGGGGCTCAGAAAGCCAACCGGTCGAGAGCGAGCGGTTGCCACTTGTTTCTTTTATGTGGGGGGGCCGACTTTGGGTTGGTGAGCGAAACCAGGTCGCTGATCGCCACGACATTGATTGTGGAGCCGAACAGTGGTTGCATCTTGTGAAAGAAGTCCACCCAAGCACTCCACCCAAGTACATAAAACATACGTATGTTGGTGGGGAGCCCCCTTTGGGTAGGTTTTAAAGGCAAAACGACAGGAATCCCTGCAAGACAAATACATTATCCAGTTCACTGCATTCCGCGTCATACTCTCTCGCATGTTGATGAGAGCCCGAATACCGACAGTATTGGAGATTTGGGTCTTCTTTGGGAAAACCTTTTGTAGGTGTCAATTGAATTTGCAGGGGAGTACTGGCTCTGCCGCCGCGGCAATATTGACCATCTGGTGTTACCCATTTTGAGACCAACCCATATCCGTTCATGCTATATAACGCGACCTGGCCACATCTCGCCCGTCTTTTTTGGAGGGACGTGTTGGCCGTGAAAGTGTGGCGACAGGGTATGTCGCCTCTACTTCTCTCCAACACATGGATTTGTGCACCGAAACCTTGGGCACCAGGACCCCAGTTGCGAGCCTCTTACATTTGTAGAGCGTATCAATCAACCTTCAGATGTAACGCTCGACATGCGCCCAGTTGCCACCAATTATAATTGTGTTCTTGGTTGAGGTTGCGCACCTGTATGTCTAGCCAATATAGAGCTACAAGGCAGTTTCCCTTTTACAGGGGATTCCGTCATTCCTCCCAGAAAGACCGAGAGTTCCTGTGCGGTTCGATTTTTCCTTGGTTTCCCCATTCTGTCCAGGGTCCCAACTGTTTGAGTGATTATGTTTGTCTCGCAGAACCCAGACCTCCAATGGTGCCTCTGATGGAGGGTGTCCTACGTGTAAGATTACCCCAAAGGCGTCCGTGTCCATTCCTGACCACTGGAAGGGTGTTTGGTTCCATTTTGGAGGAACACACGTATTGCAAAATGTTTCTGTAATTTTGGAAATCCCTTTTGCAAGGTTGGTGCTCAAACGGCTCGCACAAAACGGCCGACCTCTTTTTACTCGAGGTGACTGAAGAGCAGCGTCAGAACGCCATCGAGTGCGACGGCTTTTTGTACGCGGCCATCGACTTCACGGCCCCGCAGACTCTGCCGGATATGGGCCACTTGACTCCAGCAGGGGCGGGGATGGGAGGGAGGGTTCACCACGTACATGCATCACTAAGCTTTGGATACGGCTCTTACAAAGTTGTTGTTTTGTCACTTTTACTCATTCAGCCACATAAATGTCCCAGTGGGAGACCTCGAATTAATTGGTCTTGTTTGGCCACCCAGGGTCTGGCCATGTGATGTTCCGCTTAACACCTAGCTTTTGGCAACGGACCAAGAAGCCACTAAGCTAGCTGGTGGTTGGAAGGCCCAAAGACTGATCCAAAATTGCCAGGAGTTCTGATGTTAGTAAGAGGAGGGCTCGGTCGCCGCCGCCGCCCAACCCGCGAGGCCTGGACGTGACGCCTCGGTACTACCAGCCCAACGAGGGCTCGAAGGGGTTGACTTACAACAAGATGCCGCCAGGCGGGAATGCGCTCTCTGGGCTGATATGGACCTATGCCTGCCATGGTCACAGCATCCCTTCCCGTGCAGGGATGGAGGATGGTCATGGACTAACTCGGGGTTTTAGCCAGCCAGCATAAGGTTTCCTAAAAGTCCATGACCATGGCCATGGATAATTTTGATCAAACACCCGTTGCACTGGGGCCAAGTAGGGATGGTCCAGATGATGGTCCTGTGGGCAGATGGGCGAAATGCAAATTGATCAACTTCGGCGCGGGGGAAGTTCCGATGAGTGCTGGCAATTGTTGAGGATATTCCACCTGGGCTTGTTTCAAAGGTACGCCAAATGGTTTTCCCTTTGGTCTCCAATAAAACCAAGCCCACAACGGAGACCTCGGCGACGTCGACCCTGAGGCTGGGAGATGGCCGAGGCCACGGACAGCGTGAAGGAGAAGGCGCAAGCGCCGATTTCGTTTCGATCGAGTTGGCGGGGTGTTGACCCTGTTTGTTTGTTTTCTTTGTTGTTTTTTGCCAGAGATGGGTATGGGTCAAAATTCAACCACCAGGGGATCGCAGGTTTGAGACCTTGTTTCCATTTACCAGGGCTCTATTTTGGGTACCTGTTCTTGACCCACGTCCATATTTGGGCGTGTCTCTTTTGGAGGGCACTCCTTTCTTTTTGGTGGCTTTACGGGAAAACCTAACAAAATTTGGCGGGTCCCCCAAAGAGACACACCCATTTTGGAAGATCGACTTTGCAACACCGGCAGACAAGTCAGTTTCCAGCCCAACTCGGCAGAAAGCTTTGCTATGGGGAAAAGACGGATTGGTGGACGCCGACAACGGTGACTGTTCTTCGCTAACAAGTTCAGGACAGCAAGGAGAGGCGAGTATGAAAACACTAGTAGGCAAATACAAATCCAACAATTTTGAATCAGTCGCATTCGCACGCACACGGTCTCACCTTCATGCGAGCATGAGACCACGGCTTGGAGAAGAGCACCAAGAGGCAAAAGTAGGGATGGAGACTGAGGGCATTTCTTGTTTGATGGTGCGAACCCTGGATCGCAATTGATGGATTCCCACTAAAAGGGGGACATCCCCGATCAAAATCAACCAGGGTTTTTTGTTCATCGAGTGTTCATATTAATTGCCTGGCTTCATGGGGGAAGTTTTGTCCCATAAATCTGAGGTCTGTTGAACCATGGCAGTAGAACCACAAGACAATGGGACTTTCGGGCGCTTACCGGAGCGTCCGCCAACATAGGGGCCTGCTATGGATGGTTCCTCGTGGGTCCCCAAAGGGCTTCACCATGCTCCACCATTTTGAGCAGCCCAAGCCCATTTGTTTGCTGAACTTAGAACATGCGATCAACTTATGCACCGAGGGTGCACCAAGATCACACATGATAAAGGTCCTTGACTTGGGGTCGTCCTTATTTCAGATTAGAATTATAATAATCCGCCCGAAAAAGTTGCAAAGAGAAGCATCCGAAACGGTAAGAGGCTTGAGAAGCCTCAAGAGGGAAGGATTCAGCCGAATCAATTCTCCCAAATCGGGGTCTTTGTGGGAAGGCTGGTCCCTCATCAAAGCTTGCTGCGGGTTGGGCTTCCAAGCGGTTGGGAGGGGTGCAACCACCCCAACTGATCAACTTGCTTTTCCTCAGAGATTGAGGGAATCAGACCCCTATGGACATGGTTTCCTTGAGAGCATAGGTTCATTCCGACAACCCGAATGATTCCCGAAGAACCAATGAAGGGCACCAAATCGCTCGCCATCGCTCGCCTCTTTGTGCCTGCAAGGCCCACCCTTCAGCGTCTCCTGTTTGTAGACAACCCCATTTTTGCCCTGTTTGCTTGCTGGACATTGCTGGTTGGGCCAATACATCTTGGGAATCTCTATGTAGGTGATAGTTTTCCAAGGGGAGATACATCTGGATTCCTTGACCCCAAGTCTATGACTCATGCTGACCCTTCCCAGAGTTGTTTTTATATTTTGGCAGGGGGAGGTCCCCTTAGCAATGTCTTACTGGGTCTTGCTCACTACAATTCGAAACCAAACACATTACCTTCCCAAGGGGCCAAAAGAGCGATCACAGTTAGCATTGAAAGCGTCTTGGGCAAAAGTCAATTCGCAGTCCGAAGAGCTTGTGACTTTGAAGGGGGTTCAAGGCTCAAGCAAGGCGTTAAGGCTACAGGGGGATGGCTTTGAGTAGTGGGTTTCCTGAAGCCATACCCTGCCATCGCATGGAAGCTTCTGGCGAATGTGGGCGATGGCTTCGCTGTGTGGGAATGCAGACCGAGTTTACCTCTTGAATCAGCCAGGAACTTGAAACAACCATTTACTCAGGGTGGTTTCCAAAACCAACCGCCAACCCCAAACCCAGACAAAGGCCTAGGGTGTCTTTGAGGGGGGTGTTGCATAAAGACGGTGTGTCATTTCTGAGTCCAGGTCCTTTCAAGTTTTCTAGATCCTATTCACCCGGAACCCATGCACACCTTCCTTGAAGGGTCCAGCCCAAACCGGACGAAACCTCTTTTCACCGGCCCCCCTTTTGGGTTATTTCCCCAATCTGCAGGGGAAGAGATAACGGCAGTCAAGGAAACCAAATGAAGAATAACCCCTATGGAATTTGACCAAGAGAGGCCTGTGGGGAAGTTTTCGATGTCATTTGTCCTGAGATGTTGCGACTCAGCACTGTCACCGGACGCTAGGCAAGGTTCCACGATGGCGGGCTCTTCAAAGGACCATCAAATGCCCGAAAGATATGGTACCAACCAAACCTTGCAAGGTGCTGGGGGGATGCTTGTTTGTTTTGTTCCAGATCGCTTCGGTTTATTCACTTGAGCGCAGGTCATCAAGCCTTATCCCTGGGGTACTCATCTCCTTGTGACAAAGGACAACAAGGCCGGGTAGTGAGTTGCGCTTTTATTTGTGGACCTGTGGGGCATGTCCTTTCAACTTGGTTTTTGAGAGGGGGTTCCATTTCACATTTGGAACCGTGATTGTTAGACCTCCTGATTGTCAACGGGACCCGTTTTCAGTGGGGAGTCCATGTGTTTGTTCAGGGAAATGTCCTAGATGAACAACCGGCGGGGGGGACTCAGGATTCTGGGGTCAATGTTTAAGACTCAACATGGCCTTCTTGGACAATTTAGTGGCCGGACACGTGGGTGATCGCTCCATGCCAGCCAGAATTGTCCGCAGGGAGGCAAAGAGACCACGAGACCCGACTGACCGGTCTGGGAGCGCTTCTTAAGGGTGCAGAAACTGGGTGGCCCATCTCCAGAGTAATGTCTGGAGCAAAAGAGGCGTACTTTTCCACTTTGTATGAGTATAACTGTATATTATTATACGTATACATGCGTGTATATACATTTATTTGTAACATATGTGTATACATATATATACATATATATGTACACACATGTATTAATGTTTGTGTATGTTGTGTAACTGGGGTTGGTCTGAGCCCCCAAGGCCCAAGTGCAGGTCGGACTAGCGTCCGTTGGTTTTATGTCGTCAGGCGCCTGCCTGTTTACAGGAAAAAAGCACTGGTTCGCAGAATGATGTATGTCAAATGGGGCTCTGGTGAAGTGTTACCCATACTCTGCAGAATTCTTTAGATTCACATTGCACCAGCAAATACCTGGTTCAGAGGGGAAATACCTTTCTGGGTTCCAGCCGAATTTGAGCGGGGGGAAGAGATGGAGCGATAATTGTTTTTGTTTGTGCGAAGGCCTTGTCGTGTTTCAATTGAAACATGAAGGGTGACCTTGGATTGAAAACAGTAGACCTCCAGTGGTACGATTTTTCTTCTCGTGTCGGTAGAGTGACATTTGGAAATCCAATTCGGAGAACCAAAGGTATTGTTTTATAGGCCCCTAGATCGACTGCTTGACCGCTGGACCCTCTTGTTTCCTGCGATTGCGAAGCAGGGTGGGCAACATAATAAGTTTAAGCATGCAGACTGACCCTCGTAGGACAGGGGTCCTCCGAACTTCACCTTAAGACTCTTGGTACCTCACAAGGGACCTTTTTGAGGCTCAACCGTTAGATCCGGACCTCTTTCGAGGGTTCTGTTTGATGCTTAGGTTAGAAAAATGGATGGAGTTCTTTGATTTGGTTTCCTTTCGTAGCTGTTGGAGCAACCCTGAGGATTCCAGACGGAGGTACCTTTCCCAGGCTGACATCTGCGAAGACCTTGACGCTGCCCTAAATAGACTTACCACTACAATTACAACATGAAACCAAGAGAAACCGCCGTGCACCAATTAAATACTAAGACACAACTCCATGGGTTTACCCTTTTTGGGTTTGTCCCTTTGTTTGCATTCGGGGTTGGCCCTTAGCTGCCAGAAACGCGTGGATTGCTTCTCACCAAGTGAACACCCCCATCGAGGCTTACCAGACCGCCAAGGGCGAAAGGCCCGGCAGCCTTGAGATGCTTTGGGACTATGCCAAGGAGAGGCAGACGAGCGATTTTCCCAGAAGGTTGCAATTTGATCCGTTTTGTGAATTATCATACTTTGGGCGTTGCTTGGCTGCAAATTCGCGGAGCATGTTCGGGGCAAACACCTGGGTCTCCTTCTCCATCAAGTTTATGGGTACATTTAGATGACTGACACCATCAGCATGTGGGCACATGACTCGATTTAGGGCCAGAGTTGAAGGATTGGCCATTGGACAAATGTGTGTTTTGCCCCTGGAGGTGCATCAGTTTTCATTTCCAGCTGGGCCTTAGGAAGGGCTCCAATTAAACCGGAGGTGTAGCTTGTACCTTGTACCTCCGAAGGCTGACTACCATAGAAACCAGCAAGATTCGGTGCAAAGCACCCTATGGTAGAGCAACAAGTTTGGCACAACCAAAATCAAGGAATACTTCCTGTGAGTTTCCTTGACTATGGTCTCACTAATGCCTTACCAACGGGATGCATTGGAGGGGGCCCGGGTTGGTTTCAATGTGTACCCCAGGATCCTGCCAAGGGCTACCGGCTGGAGGCGAAGGCCTCTTGGCTGATGCTAATGCTCGGAAATTTCACCAGCTTGCTTTGGGCAACTCGTGGTCGCAAGATTCAACAAAGTTTGGGTCGTTTGGGTGTTGGTTTGCCCGCGCAGCAGTGACCTGCTTAAGACAGGGGACCAGGGGACCTTCTTGTGTTCAGCGGAGCTAACTACGCGCCTGTAGGATACGTGCCCCAAGGATGTAAGCCTTAGCTCGCGCAATCTGTCGCCACTCCAGTTTACATTGAATGTATACTAAATGCAAATATATATATATATATAGACATCCACATTCATATAGATGTCCTAAACAACAGAATGCCTTTTTATGTTTTTGACAAACAGGGGTCGGCCTTGAGGAACCGCCATGCTTGAATCTTGCTTGTTGCTGCCCCTGGAGAACTCTTCATGGTGTCTGTTTGGATGGCCCGGGGGATGACCACGCGCCCCAATGAAGATCTTCGAATTTCACGCGGCTTTGTGTCGTATGTTGATTGACATGGCCAACTGGAGCCCCCAGCCCCCATACTTACTTTTTTGTCGGAGTTCCAGTTCCAGTTTTCACTATAGGAGGAAACCCGGTATGTTTACCTCCAGGTTTTCTCACAATTAATGGTGTCTCCTGGGAAGCTACGGTAACTGGAAACACTGGGAGTGCACACACACACACACACACCCTGGCAGGGCCGCATTAAGGCCAGGAAGGCCAACGGCCAATGCAGTCTTCACCTACGTTAAGGAGCCCAGGCCTCTAGTGAAGCCCCGTTCTTCATCTCTTAGAGGGTGCCCGTGTCATGAAAGTCCACTGGTCTGCCAGTGCTGTTTGTCCCTGCTCTGAGGTTGGCATGAACGCGAGGTGGCATGGCCGGCTTTTGATCAAGTCCAAGGTCAGCCGCTCGATCCAAAATTTGAGCCAAATCTTCCGAAGAAAGGACGGGGAGCCGTCGGAAAAACGGCAGTCTTTCAAACCTGGTTGTGGGAAAGGGATAGATTCGCCAAGGAGTACTGTTTCCCCCAGAGCCTCAAAACGATGGCTGGTGGGTTGATGTTGGATTCCGCCCCCTTCAAGAGCTGGAGCCCTTCAAATTGACCAACGGCTGTTTGAACTTTTGGGTCAAGCCAAGCCAATCCCATGAGAAGGACGACTTCCCTGGAGAGTTCCCCTTTGTTCGGCGTCGTGAACTGCAAGGTCAACCCCTGTTTGAGCTGTACAACCTTTCTCTGAACCACTTGATCACCTCACACATTCTTGATTGGCTGTTTGCACGTGTTGTTTGCCCACAGTAGCTTGGGACCAGGGATTATCCACAATTTGTGGTTGTGCTTGTTGTGGTTTGTTGCCTTGGGTAGCGTGAATTGTCCAAAATCCCAGGTTAATTTTGATTGTGTTTGGCTCATGGCTTCGTAGTTGAAACCATGTCACAAAAAACCCAACTTGAGATGGCTGGTTTCCCCTTTGACGGTGAAGGGGGTGGTGAACGGGAGAACCCGGATCCATGATTGCATGGTTTGTCAGATGGAGGGCAAATCGGAGAGCAGACGGACGATGCCCCTTGAATCGACCCCCAAATTCAATGGATGCTTGATGAGACACCTAGTATCATTGATGAGAGCTGGATACTGGGGAACAACCCCAATGTCCAGATCCCACGGTCCATATCTAGCAGGTTGCACCAGGGACCTCCTTTTTGTAATGGGCTTACTTCTGTCTTCGCGGCAAGCCATCCAGAAAGGGTGTTTGGTGACACCCTGAAATGGGTATAGACGCAAGAATTTGCCATTGCGAAGCCACCTTCTTGGAGAAAGATGCCCGGGTATAGTTTTGAGTTCAATGTCTTTTCAAACTTCGGTTTTGGACAATTCACAATACCCAAGGCAATAAACCACAAGAAGCAGAGGCACAACAAGTGGAGAATCCCTGGTCCTAAACTATTAAACAACATAAACAACACTTGCAACTAGCCAATCGAGAATGTGGAAGGTGATCAAGTGGTTCAGTGAGGGTGGTTCAGAGAAAGGTTGTAGAGCTCGAACAGGGATTGACCTCGCAGTTCGCTAGGCCGTGTCACGATGAGCCAAAAAGGCCCGATTGGAAAATGAATCAAGACATGCCCAAAACGACCAATAATCACACCCCCCCTCGACTGCACAAAGGGCGCAAGGCTCGCGGGGAAGGCGACAAAGAGCTGGATGAGAAGAGCGAAATAATTACCGAACAACAGGGTGAATGGGGACCCAATGAGCCGTCCTCCATCCCCAGCCCACGCTTTCGCGGGCGGCGAATTATGGGTATGGAGTGGGTACGACTTGGGTACCAATTCACGCAAGACACGACACAAAACAACCAGGAAAAGGGGGCGCCTTCATCAACCAGGCTCAAAGTCGATTTGGGGAGATAGATTTAAATGCCAGGCAATCCGCCTGTGTGGGAACTCGGACATTTTGATTATTCTAAATGGCGTAGCCCAAAAGCAGTTGGCATGCTTGCAGAGGTGAACTCCTATGGGATGGGTGTTCTCACAAAATTAACACGATCAGATGTGTGTATATATATATATATATATGGTCCCGTGTTCCGTGTTGCTACCCCCCCCCCCCCATATGGTATGGTCCCCCAGGACCCCCCCCCCGGCCCGAGACCCCGAGCCCCCGGATCCTGGCAGTTACGGTCCCACCCCCACCCCTACCCCCTGAACTCGCACCCCGCCGGCACCCCCACCCCAGGACAAGCCAACCCGCAACCAACCATAAACCAACCCTAAACTAACCCTAAACCAACCCTAAATACACCCTAAACCAAACCCTAAACCGTAGACCTCTAAACCTAAACCAACCCTAAATCAATATAAGCCAACCCTAAACTAACCCTAAACCAACCCTAAACTAGCCCCAAATACACCCTAAACCAATCCCCAAACAATAAACCCTAAACCTAAACCAACCCTAAACCAACCCTAAATACACCCTAAACCAAACCCTAAACCAAACCCTAAACCGTACACCTCTAAACCTAAACCAACCCTAAACCAACCCTAAATCAACCCAAATCAACCCTGAACCAACCCTAAACAAACCCTAAATACACCCTAAATATACCCTAAACCAATTCTAAGCCAACCCTAAACCACCACAACCCAACCACAGGACCACAACCACAGGGGGGGGGGGGGGTACCGGGTACCTGTCTGACCCATGACCATTGGGGGGGGGGGGGGGGGGGGGGCTGGCAACGCTGTACCATATATATATATATACATATAAAGAAAGACTCGTCCTCTTGGGGCTAAGCCCTGTTTAGAAGACAGTGAGACAGTGGATGCCTGAATATATTGCAAGCCAACCATCCCCAGCCACAAGACATTGGTAATCTACGGCCTTGTCAAGGGCGCCAGCTCGCATTGTCCAAAGCGAATCGACTCGACCTTTTGACCTTTTGGATTCCTCTTTGGGCAACCCTTTTAAGCCAAGGCCCCAAAAGCTGAACAACGTGCTTCCAGTTTGTTTTGCGGTAATTTTGGGTGGAGAGCCTTGGCTGGGTCTCCTCCAAAACATAGTTCACTTTTCAGGGTTCAGGACATTTGCTGTACAGACCCGGGCTAAGTTCGGGCGGTTGCATGGGGTTCCAGGCATGTTGAGTCCGTCCCACTAGCGAGTCGCCTTATGGTTCTCGTTTTGAGCTTGCTTTTTCAGCCCCTTTCTGCCATGGAAGTGCACAGGCCCCTTGTAGGCTACTTTCCCAGAATTTAATTTCCCAGGTTTGTAGATGACCAAAGGAGCCGCCCTTTCAAAGCCAAAAGGGCCAAATGGTTGTACAGAGAAATGGCTTTACTTGCAATTGTCGGGGTAAGTAACAGGGTCCCCCTTTTTCAAGGGCGCGTCCACACTCCTGTCAAACCTTGACCTCCCCGGGGCACATTCGGGGACGCACTCATTTTCGCGATGTGCTTCAGCTGATTGTTTTGATTGCTCACATGGGCAATCCGAGGCAGCTAACGCGTGAGCCCACGCGAGCTCTGAAGTGAGTCCGGATTGGTCGGACAGGACTTCCAGAGGCTGAAAACCAAACTCGCCAAAGAGACATCCATTAGTCCAGACTTGCTTAAGCTGTTTGATGTTTTGCACGTATGGGTTTCCTTCGGATCCTTTTTCAACCCGCAGCAGGTTGAGAACCGGTAGTTAGTCAACATATCCAGTAGTTTATGGTCAATATGAGTTTCGAGACATGAGGCACTTGAATTCCAAACACGCCAACTAGACCTGATGCCCCATTGGATGCAGCACATCTTTTCCGTTCCTCGTTTGGATTGTGTTGGTGGTAAATGGTTACTGGTGGTGGGTTTGTTTGATTTTTTTGCGGGCCCTATTTTAAGACACACCCAAGTGTTAGCAAGTAAGTGCCTGGACCCAGTGCATCAAGCCTCAAAGAAGTGAGACTTATGATTGCAAATGAGCTTCATCAACGCCGCATCACAGGGCCGGGTGAGACGGTGACTTTCAACGTGTTTGGCGGGATGTACCTTTTGGCGGTTAAATTATGTTTGTTGTTGCTTTTGCGAGACAGGGACTTTAAGCCAGCGTTCAGGTGACTTGCGAGCCGCTGACAAACGAGAGCGTTCAGTCACCTGCGCTCGAAATCGCGCAGCACACGCACGTGACTGCGCGTGTGAGTGGCGCTGCGCGCGCATCTGGTAACGAAACGCCCATGAGGAAAAGCCGCGCGGCTTGCGGTGCAGTGCAAGGGATGTCCGAGACCAGATTTGGGGTTGTGCGTCGGTGTGTGTGTGTGTGTGGGTTTTGTTGTTGACGGTACCCTTTTGCACTTGATTTGTGGGGGTTCAAGGTGTTCAATACACCTTTGCTGTTTGAACTTTGTTCTGAGGGAAACATAGCTGTTCCTCTAAAGGAATAGAATGCTTCTGGGTCAAAGCTTCCGGAGGGTCCAAGGGCAAGCCCCAGTCCAGGACTGCTCCCAGGGTGTTTTTTTTTTTTTAGAGACGAATAACGCATCCCTAGAGTGATTTCCCGAAGAAGTGTTCAGAGCTATTCTTTTAAGATCTAAGAAGAAGAGCTGAGAAGTTTCAATCACTTGTCCTAGGAGGAACCTTTGTTGTTTTCTCTATTGATTTTGAATCGAACTTGGATGGAACCTAGAGCGCGCCCGGTAGCCAGTTGCTACCCATTTCAACCATAGGTCAAGAGTCAAAATGTTCATGGTTCATGGGTACCGGGCATCCTCTACAATCTGGGGCTCCAAATTTTAAGAGCCAGGGGCCCGCAGGTTTGGTCTACTTGGCGTTTGATTACCAGGGTTTCATTTCGGGCCCCTATTTTTGAGCCACACCCAACTGTACTTCAGCTTATGACCAACAACCCTGGGTGCTGATAATACTTTGTGGGCCAATGATGCAAATGCAAACGGCAGACAGGGCTACCTGCTTTGAGACCAAACTCCGGCATCCAGTATGGCATCAAAATTCAGCTGTCAGAATGAGATACCCTCCCCATAAAAAACCCGATCCTTCCAGAAAACTGCCCAAAACTGGAGGGAACACGCTTTTGTTTTTTTGAAAATGCTTGATCCCCCCAGACCATGCGTCTCATTTGAGACGTGGAAAAACAGATTCCCGGCTGACCGCAATGGGTTTCAATCCCAACTTCGACCTCAAGACTCAAAAGTGGACCTTGATTGAAAGGGGAGCGTCAGGATGCTTAGGCTTACCCTATTGAGGCCTGAAGGAATATGGAACCTCAAAACAAATCCTGCCCGCATTCAGCTTCCTCTATCTGGTACTAATTTAGTCAGTGGTTTGGAGGTTAGGGTGGTTTCCCATTTGCCCTGTACAAGAACCAAGGATCAATTCCCCAAACCACCAATCCAAAACCGCTTATTGGGAGGAGAAACCTGTAACATAGGAAAACCAAAAGGTAAAATAACAAGGTCAGAGGTCGAGCCGCTGCAAACGAGATGTGTTGATTTCGGCCATTTGCCCAGTTGCAACTAGTGACCCATGGTAGAAAAATGACGCCTTTTTGGGGTTTGACATGGTCCCATGACCAAACAAAAGGGTCAAAGGGCACCCGAGTGCAAACAAACAAACTCTCAAAAACGCTTGAAGCTTGTTGGGTCTGATTGACAGACAAATCAGCTCCTGCGCCCTTCCAAAGGGAAACGGAAGCCCTTGGACAAACACCACCAAGCGCAAGGTCAAGATTTCCTCCCAAAGATCCTGTCGATACCCCTCGAGTAAATGAGCCCAAAGGATCATATGTACGCCCCAAAAGGCATAGGCCCTAAAAAAAAGGCTCCCTTCCTTGGGTATCCCTTTCAGGCTTTGGAATTGTATGCGGATTGGTTTCCCATGGCTTCCCCTTGGGAGGTCGACGGGAAGCAACCCTGTGGCCAAATTTCGCAGCGGTTCAGTCGGAAGCCATGCACCCGGAATGAACCAGGTGCGTCTTGCCCTATATACTCCAGGCAAGCGCCCATCAGTATGCAAGCTTTGGCGCACGTCATGTAAAACCTAGCGTCGCCAGCATCAACTGGTTGCCTATGGTTGTACCTCCAATGGAAGCTGACAGGAGGGGTTTGGACTGCTTTCCTTTTAGGGAAGCCCCCGACCGTCCACTTCTAGATGGAATGATTGGGAATTTAATCAATATTGAAATGTCTTTAGTTTGGGGGACACCCCAAAATGACTTCGGGTTTCCTGTTGACTGTTGATTTCCCTTTAAGCCCACCCCAACAGCCATACCCCCAAACATAGACCAGCCACCCATTGGGTCGCCCACGAGACTAGCAAATATAGCAAATTGGGTCCAGCCAAATTTTGGTCGGGTCTATGGAGCATGTTTCGCAGTTGGCTGTGGGTCAAAAATATGTACCCAAAATGGAACCCTGGTAAATGGAAACATGGACTTAAACCTGCGGTCCCCGGGTGGTTTAATTTTGACTTATACCCAGTTCAATCTCTTCATGGAATGTTTTTTGATGTGTTCAGGTTCGATGTTCATGTTGATTTGACCAGACTCAAGCCTGTTTTTTGGTGAGGCAAAAGCAAGCGGGCTATGCTTTGTTTTGCGTTTTTGAACATGCCTCCATCCTCCTCCATCCACGCCTCACGAGACATGGCACCGTCAGGCTGGGAAGCCTTGGACAAGCAGAAAGAGCTTCGGTTCCTCCGTGCCACAGCCGGGAACCCGAGACCCGACCGTGTTTCTTCTCTTGGCTTCAGTCCAGTCGGGCCTTGCGTACGACAAGGGTACCTTTCTATCTGCGTGTGCTACATGTCTAGAAGTTTCAGCATGTGTCCATGGTTTCCTGTTGTCTGTCTAGCATGTGCCCCTAGCTGCAAGGCGGTCCTATCTGGCTTCTAGTCAGCAGGATGCATACGCTCACTTGGATAATCTCGTCATACTTTCTAGCAGTTGTTTAGTACATGTTTGAGTGTGTTTAGTAGTTTAGCTTGCTTGTATCACCAGCCCGGTTGCCATATATATATATATGTGTATATATATATATGTAGCAGAGTGTAGCATATGTCAAGCCTGGTTTTAGAGTTTGTTGGCTTATGACGGTTGTTAATAATGTTTGGCAAACGAAAGTATCCACCATCCCTAGCAAATGTGTTTGCCTCTGTTTGGAGATATTGCACAGGACAGGGGGGTACCTCCACATCCCCAAGCAAGGTACACCGCCCCATACACTTGCAAACACAACTTCTAACACAGTATGTTTCGCTGGTATGCCATGTATGTTGCTTATTTTCTGGCCAACTGCAAGTGAAGGCACCTGGTCTCTGTACATTGATTATACCGTATACCTTCCAACTGTGTGGTAACTACTGTGTGAATATAAGTAATCATAGCGGCGATCTCTTTGCAACATCCCAAACACCTGGAGCCGTCCAACCTCCCAATGGCAGGTCATGACCGCTCAATGATGCGCAGTTTTGAAGGGTCTGGGAGACTCCAGATGGGTGTGCCCTTGGTGAGGGGACCCCAAGAAATGGTTGGCTTCCTTTTTGTTTCCCTTTAAAACCAGCCAAACAACCCAGATATGGATCCAATGGAACCTATCTCAGGCCGAAAGTGAAAGATCAAAGCCCCCAAGACTGTTTTTGGCTCACTGTGCCTTTACGCACATACCAAGCAGGTGACAGGCTGAATAAGGAAGGTTGACTCAAAAGGAGCAAGTCTTCCAAGGTTTGGGAACCCGCTTTTCGTTGTAAAGGGAAAGCAAAAGGAAAACAACCCTTCTGGAGGTCCCCTGATTTTGAGACAACCCCAAAGTCCTAAGGTCCCGCAACGCTTGCAGGGTTCCTGATTTTATTGTGAAGCCATTTGCTAGGCAGCTGGTTTCGGCGCTTCCACCGTGCAGGCCGGAGACAGGGGGGAAAGGAACTCATTGTTAGGCGGAAATTAGATAGCACATGGGCCTAGATATTTGAATTGGGCTTCCTCAAAATCCAAGTTAGATCATGGTATAGTAATGTGTGTGTGTACCATGTAGATGCCTATATTTTGATGTCTGGAAAGACATTAGGACCCGTGTGTCTACCACGCAGAAAGATGTTCAAAGTTTCGAAAGAACCCTTCATGATTAGAGGTCTTCATTAGAAGGTGCTGGGAGCCTTGTTTATTGGGACCACAACTTGTTGGGGTCCCACTACACATGCCGTGTCCATTGCTTTGGTATTTTTGGTCGTTGGATCGACCCTCAGACTTATCAAATCAGTTTCCTGGGAAGGGGCCTTCGTTTTCCTGGTGAATTATTTGGACTACTAACCATTTGTATGCCCAGGATCTCGCTTCGGGGAAGCCGTAAACCTTGTTTGGGTCACCTGAATCGGTCAGCTGACCATGCAGTTCTAGGGTAGCATTTGGACGGGAACCCAGGAATCTTTGGGTGCCGAAGCTTAAGGTATATAGGTGCCAGTGCCAGGACACTTGGAGCTTTTCCATATTGGGCCTGAGTACCAGAAATTTCCGCTGACCTTTCCTACTGTCTTGGGGGTAGCAGGCGCCATAATTTCTTTGGTATACCTGTTCATGCAGTGGAAGTGCTCCATTTTCCAGGAGTCAAAGAGTGAAAGGTGAAACAAACAAGCCAAAGGATCTTGGAATGGGTTGCTCTTTGTTCCAAGCCGCACATGTTTTCGGTCATGTGAAACAACAACCTGAGACCTCCCCTAACCCCATAATATTCTCATTTGTTCAGTCTGGCACCTTTCGGTTGTGTGGATTCTCACCAAAGATGGCCAACCTCAATGAAGGGTCCCCCTTTTCTACCCGGGCGGATTTGGCCCCTTGATTTCAGATTTCAAGGGGAACTGGCCATCCTGGATTCTGAGCAAATAAGATCACGACCTCGGGGATTTGCTTTACCGATGAAGGGGACTTTTCATTGGCATCAAGTATTTCACATTCAATCATTCATACCGTGTCCAAGAAGGCTCGGTAGGATCCCTTGATAAGCTTTCTGGGTCGGTCATACATTTGTAATCATGCGGTAAGCAGGCTGATGAAGGGTCACATTATTTACATCAATGATGTTTCTCAGGCTCAATGATATGTGAATTCGGGCAAGCCAGACGTGTTTGGTTTTTTAGATTTCCAGATGTTGTTTGCAGCAATTTATTTATCAGGGATGTTGTTTGATCACCCCAACAAAAGTAATATAAAATAGTGAGGGGACATGTACATCCCTGGCATACATGTTCTGACATGTTGTTTGGTAAATGATGCGTCAACTAGACGCCACACTCTGACAGTGGGTCCAACCCAGACGCTTTTCCTTTGGCGACTCATCCTCCACCCCGTCTCCGGGTCCCCCAGCTTTTTTCGTGTCGCATTTTTCACGGGCTCCCTACACTTGCTCTGTAAACATGCCCGCAACAGGAACGCAGAAGCAAACTTGACAACCCAAAGATCATGTTCAAAACCGCCAACTGGGGAGGTATGGCTAGTTTCAATGGGGAACCACTTCGAAAGTGGTTGGTGGACATGAATCCCCCCCAATTGATGTCAACCAAAGGGTCCCTGATTGAAAATTCCAACCCATGTTGAAAACCCTTTGAAATCTTTCTTTTGTTTGAGGGGACCCCCAAACTCATGGCTTTCCTTCTAACCAAAACGGGGTTCCCTAAACAAGACACCCATAAGATCTGTTGTTGTGGTCTCATCTTTGAGTTCTTAAAGCCACACCGGGACGCCGGTGAATGTGTTCGCGGCCAGGGGGTGATGAGGACGTACTCCCAGGTGAGCGGCATGACCATGGGCACCATGGCCACGGCTCGGGGCTCGGGGACATCGAAGCGGATCCAAAGGCTAGCGTCCTTCTGATGAAAAAAAAAACCGAGGGACACGGGGACCATGTTGAACTCAAGGGAACCAAAGGAACTTTTTTTGAGAAGGGGGAAAGGCTAAAACGTCCATTTTGGGGCTCAAATCACCCAAATCCCGTAAGGCACTCCCAAGTACATGCTTGTTCGATAGGTTGGGAAAACTGCGGCGCCGAAAAAAAGCAGACCAAGCAAGGTGCCCTTCTTTTCTCCTGGCCACCGGCGTCTCGGGGTAGCGAATCAAGAGGGGTTTGGGGAAGAAGTAAAACCATGAGCCCCAAACTCGGGTGTTTATTTGAGAGCTTGAAGCTAGAACTGGGAGATCAAGTGAAGGGTGTGTCCCTATCTCGGCCAGTGGCACTGTTTTGGTGAGTGATGACCATGAACTGCTACGGCAGCCCCTCTGGCCCCCCCCCCCTCCAAAGGCTTGATCAGGTTTTGCTGTGCTGTCATCGAAGCTGAATAGTTTCAGGATGCAGGACAAGCAAACACGTTGGATGTGAGTCATACTGTTTGTAATGCCGGGAAAACCGATATAACCACTGCCCTCGCATCAGTGGGATTGAATGTAGCGCATCCAGACTGTGACGCAAGTGACACAACAAATTTGGATCGGACATTGAAGCCAGTAGAAATTCATATTGCCTACAGTTAGAGACTACCTTTTGAGCCTTGACAAGCCTTACCAAGCCTTGCCAAGCCTTGCCAAGCGTTGGCAGGCGTTGCCAGCCCTCCAAAACTGAGGATTGTGAGGGAAATCACTTAAATCGCGCCATACCGGCTGTGCTGCAGCCCCAAACAAATGTTGGGCCAGTGCACCTCAAAGCCATCACACTCCCAAAAAATGACAGGCACATGGATCCACTGGGTAAGCTTAAATGGGCCAAAACAAAGTTGCGTGATATTGCAAAGGAGCGACCCCCAAGCACGCGCCGGATTTAAACGGGGTCAACTGGTATAGATTACCTACATGAAATGTGTGGGGAGTTGGGAGAACGGCTTGCCAAAGCTTGCTGCCTCTAATGTATCGCATGGAAGTCGGCTGAAACATAGGGACATCTTTAGATTGTTCGAGAGCAAGTCCAAAAGAACCACCCTTTAACCACCCTTTACACACGCGCCCAGACCATCGCCCACGGAGAGCCCCAGGTGCGATTGGGGTCGGGGGTGAACGCGACCCAGTCCAAAGCAAGCCCCCCGAAAAAGAAACGGACGACGAAGACAGAGATTAGTGCAGCACTTTCTTCAAAAAGGGGCCTCAAAAAACGACCCGCTTACCCGTTGATTGGTATGAGAACCCGTGCCACGTGTGTTTCAAGAGAACCCAACACGACATGTGGTACCTCACCACAGCGTACCCACTCATCTGCCCATGGCACCGAAAGGCTTCTTTTTTTTTTTACGTCAGCTCCTTTGCCAAGTGAGAGAATGAGGGGCAGCTCCCATTTCAGCGCTGGCGGAGGGGCAGTGAAACCATGAATTTGCCGGGTGACGGGTTCAGCTGACCTGGAATTCGTAGTGGCAAAAGCGCTGTTCGGGTTTTGCAGTCTGCTTCTGTTAGTATATGTTGATTGTTTTGTGTTGTGTGGTTTGCAGGATTTTTGGGTTCTGATGCGGCCTGAGGTTTGGGGAAGTTATGCCCTGATTGAAATTAGGGGTTGATGTTTTTGGGATTGCTTGCTCATGGCGACCCTACCCCCACAGCCCGAGGTTGGGGGGCATGTTCAAATCGCCCTTGTACGCCCGGGTTCATAGGTAGGGCTGGACATCCTTCTGACTTCTGGCACAGAATTCACACAGCCATCTGCAGGTGTTGTTTGAGAATCTGGTGAGCATGGAGGTCTCCCAATAGAGGGGTCTCCTTTCGAAAGGGGACCCAAGAAGCATCTTACCGTAACAATTCAATAATGACCACACCGATGAACAGAATGGGTTTCAATCTAGTGCCACGTTAATCCATAAAAAGAAATCCCACATGTAAGGAATCTTCCACTACAAATCGTCCCTTGCATAGATTTCAGGCCGCGGCTTTGGTCCGTGAGCCCACAGACCTGTCCCTGCCAGAGGAGGATGCCGGGAGCCGCGGAGGTGTTTGAAGCGAGCCCGGTAAAAGTGTGCTCTGAAGGTTTTGTTTCTCACTCAGAGATAGCTCACGGACTTCTTCCATTTTGCGCGTCAAAAAAGTTTGACCTTTTCTGGCCAACCCACTCAGGAAGTGCTTTGATGTTTCCATTCAACATGCACCGAAGCCTTTTTTTTCCATTTTGAGTGCTTGCTTCCGGAGTCCGCAAAGTTAGTTATGCTGCAAGCCCCCAGCCCCCTCCCCGCCTTGCCATACGCCTACTGAGGATGGTCCCAACCTCAATACCAATAGGGAACCCTTCTTGGGAAACCTTTAGCAGGTTTCCTCCAACTAAGGCCTCGACAATGCCATACCTCTGCGGGGCTGAGCCGATTCACGGAGCGTAGAGGAAGAGAGTACACTGAAGGGAAAAGCACAAACCTCTTTGTGTTTGTAGGGCGTTGCACCCCAACTGGGGGAACTCTGCCATCTACTTGTACGTTCACCCAGCTGTAGTTCAGGTGCTCATCAAGGGCGGCACAGGCGAGAACGAGGCGCAGTCATTGATCAGGGACTGGAAGAAAGGGATCCCCGCCAGAAAGTCAAAAGACACCCCCTAGATAATGCGGGTATGACTCAGGGTCGACATGGGATCAATGAATTCGCACAAACTATGACAAAGGGCCGAAAAAAACACAAGATCTGCACTCGGACGAGCTGGCTGGGCAACATGAGTCTGGGCATCCATGATGCAAGTCCTTTTCCAGATAGCAACTTGAGGAGATTAACATGTTTCGTGGATAGGTTTCCTTTGTGATGGCTTCTAGGGTTTCCTGCACCTAAGTAGGTATGTACTCACGTATCCAAAAAGGGAATCGACCTTTCACCCCTCCCCAACCCGCCTGCCCCTCTACTGGATGACAAAGATGCAGCTTATGTTTTCCCCTGACTGTTTGGGGATGTGTTCAAGCTACTTGTTGGCCCAATCTCATGGTGTACGCTTGAGTTCTTGGGCCGGTGCCAATGATCGGGGGTTCGCCTGTGCCCGTCAGATTGGGGTCGCTTGTGCCCGTCGGATTGGGGTCGCTTGTGCCCGTCGGATTGGGGTCGCTTGTGCCCGTCACTTGTTGAATCTGTGCGGCACACTGTGTTTTTCTCCCATTCTAAGGGGCCTTTTTGGGTTGGTTTTAAGTTGGGAAACTAGCAGGGAAACCGCTGCCGGTGTGGTGGGTCCCTGATTCAAAAAAACAAACCCACAGGGCTTCCACGGACGTGGCTGATGGACAACCAAACCCAGAAAGAAATCCACCGCCTCCATGCTTTGACAGGACTTGGCCCAATGTATTGCTGTTGCGTGGTCTCTTGAGCGAGCCTGCGCCATCGTGTGCGTGAGAAATCGTGGAACGATTTGGCGATTCAGGAAATACAGTTCAGTCTTTGTTCAGAAAAGTTGCTTGGTTTTGGGTTGTGTTTGGTTTAGGTTTTGGCTCAAAAATACAAGATCTGGTTGGAAACAGGAGGTTTCCAGTTGCACCAGTTCAGACTGGGTTGCGCTAGGGGAACCATTCGAATGGTGTGGCTTGGTTTTGTGTTGTTTTTGGTTTAGGTTTTTGGTTCAGAAATACAAAATTTAATTGGAGAAGCTTCTCAGCGGAGCGCAGCACCTCACACCAGCCCCTTGGGCGGTGCACGCTATTACCCCCCCCTTCCCCCCCTCCCCCCCCCGCACAGGCCGCAAGCATGGCGCAGCTGCTTGGGCGGCGCACGCTATTCCGCCCCCTCCGCGCCCACACCCGCCACAGCACTGCAAATGACCATGGGCGCAAGTGATCCTGCTTTATGGGCGTAAGTGACGCCTTTTAAGCAAAATGGGCGCAAGTGATCCCATGGGCACAAGTGATCCCAACCGTGTGGGCGCAAGTGATCCCTCCACCGGTGCCACTGGACCGCTTGACTTGTTTTCCAAGAAACCAGATGCAGGAATCGCTGCAGAATTCCTTGTTTTGGGTATTTGGCAAACGTCCTCTAGAATTTCCTGTAGTTGGCTTCTATATGGGTTTGGCCCAATTCCCGTTCAGTCGGTAAGTAAGCAGGATGATGAAGCCAGCATGGGCAAAAATGTACCATCTGCTTATGCCAGCTGTAGGGCCACGCAGGCTCTTGAGGATTGTGGTCCAAATATGAGATGTGATTTCTTCTGCGCCGCAGGTGCTGAATGGTGTCTACTTCAAGCTGCAGATGCCTCAGTCGCTGCATTGCATGGAAAAGCCCCCTCCCCCAAAGGACAGGCCAAAACTTGCGGCCTGATCGGTCGGTGGGGCAATGTAGCAGGCTTGAGCAAGTCCAAAAAGCCCTCCCAAACACACCACTTCACCAAACGCGCACTCCCCAACAAGACCTCCAACTTTGGTCTACTTAGGGCTTCCGAGCAATTATCCTTCTTGGGGGCTCCACCCCCAACAAGGGGGGAGGTTTGAAGGGCGGCAGTCCGCTTGTGTTGAGGATGCACACCTTCGGCGTGAAGGCCTTCAAAATGGTCCAAGCCTCGATCTGCCCTTGTGGCCTGCCTGGTCCGTGGTCAAAAGATACCTTGCGGTAGGATTGCTCATGGACGTTTTGGCGTAGGCAACCAATGTAAAGGTTTTGCGGGGGACCATTACCGCACATGTGACACCCATTTAGCGCCACATGAGGTTTGGTCAACATGTTTGAGAGTCTGCCACTCGTTTGGGAGGCGTATTTGAGGGCAAGTCACTCGGCAATGGCCAGTTGGCAGCGCGCAATAGGCACAAAAGATATGATCAGGTCTGAAGATGCAGAGAGTCACATCTGGTGCTGCATGTCAGCCGCCAATGTCGTGCTTTCTCACAATCCGCCATAAGATCCCAAAGCGAAAAGTATGCTCAAATTGCAGGGAAGGCCGTAAAACAAGCGGCGCATTCACTCCAACCAGGTAACAAGCATTCAACCTCTCCCATACCTTGCGAAACAGATGAAAAGAACAGAATCAGGGCAAAAGGCTATGGTAGGACTGTCCAGACCACTCAGTAGCCACAACCGCCTGTGGCAGGCTATGAGCCATTGGCCAGTGCATCTCCCACAGATTTACCAGGATCATTTTGGACCTGGCTTTCTACTGCCTGGTTTTCCAAGGTCGACTCCAGTTTTCCGGTCTGGAACAAGACTCCCGGAGCTTGGAAACAACACACGTCCTCAGGGTCATGACACCACACATGTATTTGACTCCAAAGACAGTCCCCAGCGGGTTGATGCATGAACCTCAGAATCGCTGGGGGATCGCAAGGTGAAGCAGACGGGCTTCTACTCTACGCCCATCGTGCGGTGCGGAGACTCAAGGGGCCTGGGAGTCAATCTGTTTCGAACTCTCGCGACCGAACAAAGCAGCTCCCTTTACTGTATGACTTTATGAGAGCTGTTCAAGATTCTGATGCCCGTTTCAATGCACTTTTGTGCCCCCCCCCCCCCAAACTAGAAACACTTTTGTTGGCCAAGTTTAGGTGTGTGTGTGTGTGAGTGTGAGTGGCCCTTTGGAGGTGTTGGCGTTTGAACGCCAAGATACGGCATCCTGAAGAAACGCTCTTTGTTGAGTCCGAATGGGTTTCTGCCACCCACAACTGGAACTTACTAAAATGAGGACCACTTTGTGGATGGCTGGTAAAGCCCCTGGCTTTGAAACATCAACTCTTCTGGGGAAGGCCCGAATGTGACGCAGCCATTTGCTCGGAATCCAGATTTTGTTTACCTGTGAGAACCCGCTGTAGGCTTGTTTTTGTTGTCCTTGGGGCGAAGCCTTTCACACGTCTTGGAGCAAGGACATTTGCACGCAAAGTAGCAACACATCCGAACTGCAAGGGTCAACCATATACCAGCCCAGCTTTGGAGCATGATGTTTTCAAGGGGAGGCAATTTGAGTGAGTGGCCAACGAACTCTCAGAATAATCATAAGGGTGGGAATTCCATGGTATTGGGTTTCCGGTATATATATATATATATGGGAGATCAGTTTTTCAGTTGAGGATTGCCGTGAATCCGGACTTGCACAACCACTTGGACTACTGTTCGTGGAACAATGGCCTGTGAGCCAGGCACCACCCAACACGGGTGCAACATTAATCAACCAAGGAACTGGATGAAAGCTTAGCTTTCTATTCGTCATTAACCATTGGAGAAGACAGGATTTCAGAGGTGCGGAAGTCTTGGCAGCTTTGAGCCGCACCCGTTTCGGGGAAGTTAACGGCCCCCCTTAAAAGGACCCCCTTAAAAGGGGTTCTAAGCCCATGTTGTAGTTGCTGCATGTCCAACGAAAGTGCAGGCGGGCGGGTTCAACAGGTAGCCTCAAAGGCTATTTTACGCAAATTATGTTAGTCTTCCAAAGCACTGTGCGCAACGTGGACCGCCAAAAACTCTGCCCCCTCTTGCCCTCCATAGGTCAAGAAAGGATCCAGCTGAGGTATCTCTACTGGGACCACGTGTCCAATGCCTGGACCATCTCACCAAAGCCGCAGCCTCAGACCCGTTGGGTCATTTTTAGCTCGCAAACCTCAGTTGGGTTTGTCCGAAAAATGAAATCGGACTCCCGAAATCGGTGGTTTCCGATTTAACACCATCCAAAAAGGGACCGTCAAAAAAGCAAGACACCAGTTCTGGCATTCGGCAAGCCTTTGGAAGCCTCAAGCAAAGTGTCAACCAGCTTTACAAAGCCTCACTGAGCCCAACGAGTGCGCCTCAATCCGTAATGTACCTTCCGGAGTCGGCCTCAACAAGCCAAACCGTTTCTGGGTGTGAAGGCGGGACCTTGGGCGGCACCAGGGATTCTTTTCAAAGAAGACGGGCGTATTGCTGGCAACAAGTGTGTCCAGTGTCCTGCTCTTCAAGTCGGACCAACGCGACCATGTGACTTGCTAGTTTATGTTTGGCCACGTGCGATTCCATTTTCCTGTATATGAACCAAGGGAACCCTTCAAATAAGAGCAACATGCTTGGTGACCTACTATTGTGGCTTGCCTGAGATCCACTCAGCTCAAAGTTGATCAGAGGGGTGACTCCTCCAGACCCGCACTGGAGAACGACCAATTCCTGGGGCCAAGCAATCCTGACCCGAACATCGAGCTGTCCGGTCACCTCCTTCAGACGTGTCAAGTCCAAATTGCCCTTCAGATGGCCGTGGTTGTCAAAACCAATGGGATCCCATTTTGGGGCTTTCGGTGCACCACCCATTTTAGAACCCATTTTAGTGGGGATTGGGATGTTCACTGGGGGTACGATTTGGATTTTGACCCATGGCCAGATCTAGTGAAAAAGACCTCCCTTTCGGTAAGAGTTTTGGTCCAGTTCGGAGGCGCGGCCAGTATTTCTGACCAAAACTAGTATGTTTTGGTTGTTGGTTGAAAGCGAGCGTCCCGTTGGGTGATATGTCCCAAAGTAGGTAGCAAGAGCATATTCACTCACGTGATATTGGATTGCTACCGAAGTGGGCTTACTTCCCAGTTTGTGGAGTTTAGGCTTTTTGGGAAGACCAATGTAGTGGCAACCGACTTGTTCTGCCAATCGACTCACACAGTGAGCTAGCCCTTTTCGGCGAGCGATTGCACCGATGGGGCAAACGAGCGAAAGCTCATGATGTTACTTGAGGATCCCTCCCCAACCCATCCAAGAATAGCCATTTTCCAATGAATGTACTTGGTCACCTCGGCTATTTAGTCATACTGTTCTTTTGCCCAACGCCAATTGTCCTTTCCCCTTTTGGTTTTCCGTTTTTGGTCTACTAATGCCTTGGCCCCCAAAGGTGATCGTCTCAAACATGACCCGGTCAAAAAAGCGGTCGCAACTGAGTAATTCATGGGTCTCTTTTTTTTGCCCCCCGCCCAAAAAACAGAAGAAGGAAGAAGCTGGTTCTCCTTAATCCCCTGGAAACCGCCAAACAAAAGCGCGCCAACTCCAAAAAAGAATCGACAAGCCACCCGCATGGACAGTTGGCGGTCGGGAGCTCGCATGTTGATCCCTCAGGCCGCTGGTGGGCATTTGCCTGGCGGCGGGCTGTGCCTTCTGCCAGGAGGAGGGCACTGAGCCGGGGCCCTTTGGTGTTCTTCGCTTTTGAACGAAGCCCTATGATTGTCCGTTGTGTTTTGTTTGTTTTTTTTTTTTTGCGGGGGGAAGTTGGTAACAAGGGTTTTTATGCTTGGGAATGCATACCAGCATGAGGGTGCCTGTGCCATGGGCGGCTATTTGACAAGGGTTTCAAAGGGTACTCTGGGTGGTTGACTCAAAATTGGCCTCTTTGGGGTCTATAACCTGCGATTGGCAGGACTGAAAAGCTCGGACAAAATCCGCTGCGCACCAGTTGGTGGTATTAGGACGTCCCCTTGCAGCCAGCTCTACAGAAAGTCCAAAGCATGACCCAAAAAGCAGATCATTGATCTTGGTTAAATCCTTTGCTTGGAAAGTTCTGTTTTGAACGGGCTTGGGGCGCGAACAGGTGGGACTTGAGTTTTGAGGATGCCCCGGTTTAGATTTGTTTCACAGGGAAACCAATGGGAAGCCAATAATTTACGTTTTGGTGCCTTTATTGCCAGACTTAGCTTACCTTTTTCCGCTTGCCCTTTGGTCACGAGCAAGCAGCTTTCGCTTGCAAGATCGGATCCGTTTCGCCCAGCTGTGGACCAGTGGCCGCAATTCCCGAAATCCATTCGGAGCTCGCTGAGGCATCCCTCCATGGTGAGCAAAGAATGGCGAGCCCCGGGGGATTCGGGGCACGGGCGGCGGAGTTGTGGCACGGGCGGCGGAGGGGGCCAGGGGGTGCCGAGGAAGAGATGAGGAGCGGAAAATCCCACCAAGGGTTTGTATGTGCAAACCCCCAGGGCCCAAAAAGTACCTGTGGGCCCCGCAATATTTTCAGGTTCTGTGTTGATGGTTGACAGACGAGAACTCCAGTTGGACACCCTGATAGTGTAGAACCCTGCCAAGTGATGTGATTGAAACATTATGTTCCTCAAACTGGGCTGTTCAAAGGCAAATGACAAAATCCATCCCTTCGGGCACCAAGAGGGTTGTTTTCGTTTGGTGTCCCAAGAGGGTGCAACCTTGGAAGCAATTCCAACCAGCGTGGCGGGCTGGCGGGGGCATGTGAGGCTAACAACCTGTCACGAGCGTGGGCCTAGGCTGCTTCCACTCAGGAACCCCGTGAACCCAAAGGCCTCCCCAAATGCTCAGGTCCTATTTGGGTCTGTGAACTCTTTTTGGTCTTTGTAGGGAAACCCATAAAACCCACCGGCTTTAGGGTTTCAGGCGGCCTGAACCACTTGATGGGCCCGCTAGGATTTTTGGATGCTGTTTGGATCGCAGCAGTGGTTTCGAAGATTGAGCAACCAGTCGTTCAAGGGTCATGTGGATCATGGGGGGTGTTGAGCCAGTTTGCTGGATGCAAAGGAAATGCCCTGAAAAAAACCATAAAGTCATACAAGCGAGCCCATTTTCCATGGTCAGACTTCACTTGTTTGCCGTGTTGCCCTTTGACGTTGCCTTCATTTGCCCTGGGTCCCTAAAAGGAGTCGAATAAACGGGTTCGCTCTGGAACCCGAATGGTTAAAACCCAAACACGCTGACTGGTTTGCAAGCATCTAAGTCTGCCAAAAAGTCTCGCAATGCGGAGCCAGGTATGTTTGGCACGGCTACTCGGGGGCCCTCCTGGCCTATGGTGACAAGATCACTGAGGAGGTCCGAGCCGCTAGATGAGCAGCGCCGAAAGCCCCATTTGGCCAGGTTGCATGCGGATAGTAAGGGCTACATAAACCATTCTACCCATGTTAGTAGCACCAAAAATAAATGGGTTTTGGGGGCTGTCAAGTACGTAATTAGCCGTACCCAGACCAGTGTGGTGCCCATTAGGTCTCTTTCTTTTGGGCTTGCCTTTAAAGTCAACTCAGAAACGGTGCCCCGTTCATACGGCCACTCGAGGTGTGAGATTTGTGGCCATATCCCGCGTGAACCAAAGGGGCTACACTCACCCCATGTACATGTTCCCTTCCGGGTATGGAAAGAATGTATCGGGGCGGCATCCATACTGTTTTCCAAATGGGGGGTAATGATTTGAAGTATCAGACCCACAAGACCTGGAAAAGGCGAACCTAAGGGGGGATTGCTCCAAACCTCAAGCGTGTGGGTGGAAGAATGGTGGGCCCTGCGGTCTTCCGTACGGGCCATGTCTTGTTGTTTTTGTTTTTCTCTTTGTGACGGTCGAACCCATGTCGACCCGATCAAATGGGAGCAACCCTAGAGGAATTCTGCAAAAGTGAGCGGCTGAGCCAGGTGAGCTGGGGGCCTGTTTTTTTTTTTCCCATTGGCGGGTGATTCAGGTAACCGTGAATTATTCTGAATTGTTGGCTTGGATTGGCGGTTTGGATGATTTGAGCCCTTTCTGTACAGGGTAAATGTGAAGCCACTAACTACCAAACCACCAATCCAAGCCACCAATTAGGGGGAAGCTGAGTGATGTTCCCATAGTATCAGTGTTGCAACCTACCCGGCAGCTCTGACGGGCTTGCCTTTTAACCTCAGTGGATGGATGCAACCTATTTTCGCCAGGATTACAGTAGATGCCGCAATTCCCTCTATGTGGGCAGAGGGAATGACCATACGCAACTGGGTTGGAATTGTGCCATCGTTCACCAACTGCAACCTGTGGACCCTGCACGACACCTCCATCCTTGTTTGACCTTTCGGTCAACAGGTTCCCGCTTCACTAGGCACTTGTCAACGTATGGGAAGGGTCAGTTCGACCAACTCAGTAAACACAGGTTTCATAAATTGACATAAGTTGTGGATTGTCCTCAAACATTCCATCCATGGAGCAATCATTCCAACACATTGTGTGGCCTACTTGCTCAGTGAGTGGCCTTGGTGTAGGGTGGCCCCAGTTGGAGATTCGAATTTCCCAACATTTGCTGAGTCTTGTCTAAATCACATCCCCAGTAGATCTGGCCCTGGGGACGTGACAAGGGATGTGCACAAGTTCATGTACATGGCTTCCCCGCCATTTTCTTCACCCTTCAATCATCCCTTTTCAAACTATCCAGCGGGCTTTCATCTCAACCCACTAATGTTGACTCATTATGCCTCCCGAGTTGTACGTGGGCGTATATTTTTATTCGAGGGTACCCCTTTTAGAGTGGTTTTAAAGGGAAACACAGTGACAAAGGACACTAACCCTTTATTGGTATCCCCTAATTCAAGACACACCCATGTACCTTGTGATGTTGCTACATTGGTGGGAATGTGCCAATGGCATCCTTCTTGTTGTGGTTCTCCTGGGGTCGACCACAAAAGACATGGGGAACCATTCTTTTCAAAGTGTTCAGGTCACTGCTGGCAACCGTCTTAGTTGCTCAAAGTTCCGACAGGTTAGCTAAGCTTGCTCAGTTCCTAAGCGAGTTCAAGTCAATGGGTTCGAGCTCGCACTCTTATGCCAATCCAATCAAGTGAGGGAATGAGGCGTTGATCCCCAAGAAACGGGTGGATGGCTCAGTTGGACGGGCCCAACCAAAATCCCTGGAGTCTCAGAGCCTGTTTTCTTGGCGGAGGTTTGTTTTGGTAGTTGTGCATTCGCCATTTGGTTTGATAGGGTGCGAGGGTTTCCAAGAATCCAAATCGCTGACTGAGGGAACCTGATTGATGTCCCCCAAATTCCATAAGTCACCGTGAGCCGGCAGTTTTGTCTCCAGGAAGAAGATGAGGATGGGAAGAAAGGCTTCTCCTTGAGGCGTGGGCGCAAGACACGGGCAGCCTCCTTGTATCCCCCCGTGTCTTTTCTCCGCCGTTTAAGAGTGAGCCAGTTCGCTTGGTAGCATTGAAAGGGGATTCGAATGCCGGATATCGACGGATGTGGCTGGGAGAAGCCAAGGTAAGGTGCACAACAGAACCAGCAAGGGCCAGGGCCAGGTGCAAAAAAACAGCATCCCAAATTAGAATCCAAAAGAAAACCAAGCAGAACTTTGCCAAAAGAAATGCTCATCCCAGAAATCGATTAAACAAGAACAGCGGCTCCGTGCTAAAAACGCCCGCAAAATTGGCTCAGAATCTGGAGGATATGTTTGGCTGGGAAGCCATACAGTAGCACCGGTTGCTGCGGTCCGGTGCTGCACTTTAGTGGACTAATGGCAAAACTGTTTTGGTCTTAGGAGGTGAGTTCTGACCATTCTTTCCGGCATCTAGTCTGTGTTTTTTTTATAGGGGGTCCCCTGTGTTGGTTGGCTTTCAAGGGAATCCAAAAGGACATCAGCCATTCTTTGGGAGACCCCTTTCAGACAACCCACGGGTTTTGTGCCTCTAGTTGCAATTGGGTGATTGGGTGTATGCAACCAGATCACGGAATTCGCCAGATGCCATCAGACAAATTGCCACGAGTAGTAAGCACTTAATTCAGATCGAAACATCTGGTGACCATCTCAGAATAATACGCACTAATCATAGAAGACCGGTCCAGGAAGGAAAGACGTCACTATAAGCCACCTACCATTCTCGCTGTATGCTTGCTTGCCTGGTTGCCTGCTTGCGTTGTTTCTCTTTTTTTGCTTGCTTGTCTGTCTGGTTGTTTGTTTGTTTGTCTGTCTGTCTGTTTGGTCTGTCTCTCTCTGTCTCTCTCTCTGTCTCTCTCTGCCTCTCTCTATCTCTCTCTGTCGCTCTCCGTCTCTCGTGTGCATTCTCTCTCTCTCTGTCTCTCTCTGTCTCTCTCTGTCTCTCTCTGTCTCTCTCTGTCTGTCTCTGTCTGTGTCTGTCTCTGTCTGTGTCTGTCTTTGTCTGTCTCTCTCTGTCTCTCTCTCTCTGTCTCTTCTGTCTCTCTCTGTCTCTCTCTGTCTCTCTCTCTCTCTCTCTGTCTCTCTCTCTCTCTCCCTTTCTCTCTCTTTCTCCTTTCCTTGTTTTTCTCTCTTTCTCTCTCTCTCTCTCTGTCTCTCTCTCTCTCTCTCTCTGTCTCTCTCTGTCTCTCTCTGTCTCTCTCTGTCTTTCTCTGTCTCTCTCTGTCTCTCTCTGTCTGTCTCTGTCTGTCTGTCTCTGTCTGGCTGGCTGGCTGGCTGGCTGGCTGGCTGGCTGTCTGCCTGTCTGTCTGTGTCTGTCTGTCTGTCTGTCTGTCTGTCTGTCTGTCTGTCTGTCTGTCTGTCTGTCTGTCTGTCTGTCTGTCTGTCTGCTTGCGTGTTTTTTGATTTGTTGACTCTAATGCTGTTTGTATTGCCCAACTCGACTGCAGAGCAAACTTTCTTGATACTGGGCCGTGAACTCTGCATCCTTTTGCCCCACCCTTGGATCTGCCTTTGAGTTTAGATGCATGTTGCTGAAACGTTTCTAGTGTTTCCCGTGATCAATCAAGAAGGTTCAAGAGAGTCTCTTTCACCTTACCTTGCTGGAGCCTGAGCCAATAGGGAAGTTCATGGCCCCAAGTCGCCACAAGTTCAGCAGCTCACATGCGACCCATGTTCAAGTCCGAGTAGTTGAAGGGGAATCCCATAAATTTGTGCAGCACAAGCCGCCGGTTGAATGCTGTACATTTTGCTTGGTCAGGGCTTGGCATCAGAGCCATTTATGCCTCGAGCAACAACAGGATTAGCTCCATTTCGACTTCTGAAACTTGAAGCGCCCCTAGCATCCCTAGCGAAGCAAAGGTTTAGAATCAAGTCCAGTTCGGTTTGGGGTTGAAAGTTGACCAAGTGGTACCGCTGTTGGAGTACGTAGGGATGCATCCGTCCTCAGATGTGGGGATGCTTGGTCATCTCACCTCCGCCCGTTTGCCCAGGGGCTTGATGGGTCCCCCCAGCCCGGTGGACAAGATCGAAGCCAAGAGTATCGTGGGCTTCCAGGCCGACTGATCTCTTCAGCCTTTGGCCGTAGAAAAGACGACCTTACTGGAGTTTCTAAACATGCCAATATCCACCTAAACCCAAGCCCAACCAATGGGAGCCCAGCACCCTCGCTGACTCAAAAGGGGGTATCCTGCTTACGAGGGAATCCTTCACTTTCTGGGGTGAATCAATCCAGCTTTCTTGAATACTCTGTGGTCAGTGGTATTTTACCTGCACAGAATATCAAACCCAGAAAGCCACCAAATTTCACAGGAAGCGTGCTCTAGGCAATGGACCCCTTTTGAGTTCCATGTCACTTTGCGGAGTATTGTGGCCTTTTAGGAGCCTTTTGTGGTCTATACCCTTCATGTGACCATGATATAGTTGAGTCTTTGTGGCACATTGCAGGGGCACCTATGCATGGGTACATGGTGGCTGTGGCGGTCTCGGAAAAAGTTGCGGGGGTTCTGCAGTAAGCCTGGGCAAGCAGAATTATTTGGACTCAAACAGGGTTATTGTTCAAGGTTCCTTCGGATGTATTTAATGTTACTGCATTGGAGGGTCATGTGAGCTGAAGGGAAGAAAAACTGTTTGTAACTCCATGCCATCACGACAGTGTCTCAAACAAATTGCGGTCCTTTCACTTAGTGCAAACTATATAATTATTGGCTTTGCCTGGCGTGGAATGGAACCTTACATCTGCCAACTTGCTGAGTATCCTGTCGGGATGGTGTCGGTTTCCGGGGAGCGCTTGGAAAGATGAAGGAGTTGGAGAGCTTTGACAGGGTAAGGGTCCAGTAGAATTCTTTGGGAGGTGCTTCCAAGGGACACAGCACATTGTTAGGAGTCTCTTGTTTTTTTTTACTGTTCGAAAACCGGGGTGCATCGGCGAGATCGGCAGGTGCAAGGCAGTCAAGACTCTCTTGGCAACATCGGGCGGGGCCTCATGCTGAGGCGGGAATGTATTTGTGTATTTTGTGCGTGCATAAAGCTAGCGTAGTTTCCTTTTGGTGGATCCACTCAGAAGGCTCCGTACGCATAGAATCGGGGGCACTCACTCCTGGAGTTCGTGGACATTTTATGTTCGGGTCTTCCATTTCCTTGATCCGGGTGCGTTTTAACGGGACCCTAATTATGGCTAGCGGTTTTTACCCCCTGGGGACAGCAAATGGAAGTGAGTGAAGCAGCAGCTTGGATCGGCTCCAGTCAAGTGAGCCGATTGACCATGGTTTCCAGCGGCTTCGCAATATGGGTGTGAGTGAGAAATAGGGTAACCCCAAAATAGAGCCCTGGTAAATGGAAACAAAGGCTCAAACCTTCGGTCCCCTGATGGTAAACATGTTGACCCCTACCCATGTTGAGGCCATCAAGTGTGTGGTTTGTGTCTCCTACGGAATCACATGGAACCCCAAGACCATGCGGTTTAGAGTAATGGTCTTTTCGCGGCTTTGTTTGTTGGGATCCATGTCAAGTTGCAGGACAAAATGTTACTATCCTTTGGTTGCTCTTGTTCAGCCACCAAGATACGCTTCATTTGCCTCAGGCATCACTAAATGCAGGTTTATCGGCCATGCCCGTTTCCTTTTGAAGTCAAATGGGACACCAAATGCAAGACACCCCCCAAATATTTGCAAAGGACATCAGCCACCTGTAAATCTCAATCTCCATTTAGGGGGGCCCTTGGTTGGCTTTCATGTTTGGAGAATCATTTGAACCAGTGTTTCTCATCGTAAGCATTGGAATCTTTGGGTGTTGGTCAGGATCTCTGGAAGGTGTTGACTCAAGACCGGCCTGAGGTCAGATGCCTCCGGACTGTTTGGTTTGCCAGCCCCAGGATCCCCATGACGCTCTTCGGGCGTCCGGTCTACGAGTTCGAAGGGGGCGGCCAGCCAGGGCCCCAGCCAAACACCGTGGTACCCCCACTTCGGAATCCAGGGTTGGGCGCGAAATGGGTTTGTTTCTACTGCACACCCAAAAAAATGTCGATGTCCTTTTGCGTTAAGACCAAACAGCGGTTCCTTTAAAAAAAAGACACAAAGAACGATGTGGCCAAACAACCAGCCCCTGGTGCACTTCACAGGCAAGGTTTGCAGAAGATAAGTTTCAACCTGAAGGAATTGTCCTGTGGCACGGGACAAGTCTCGCAGCATGGCGAGATGATTCGCAAGTAGTTCTTGAGCGGCCCCTATTTGCCTTTATGAGTTGCTGGGTCCACTCTTTCGGCGGGTTCTTCAGCCAATGTTGGTCTCCCCAAGCGGGTCACTGGGGTATCGGGGTATGCCCATGCCTGGTTTGCACGGGAAGCGGGCCATGCGAAGGTATGTTGAGGTCAGAACAACTCCGACCTTCTCCACAGTAGGACCCACGAGCTAGGGGTCAACCTCCCAAAGTCAGAAAACCGTATAAGTCCCCTCCCACGAGTGGAAGCCTTATTATTGGGGGGGGGAAGGGCGGCCAAACAAAGTCTTAAGCACCCCCCCACCCCAAAGTGCTGACCTCAATGGGCCTAAAAGCCCAAGACCCCGCCAAAGACAATCCAACCAAGCCTTACGGCCGTGTCACAGATCAGGGCATGTTGTCCAAAGTGCTCCGAGCACATCAAAGATGACCAAACCTCACGTTTGTCAGGGGTGCAAAATGGGTTCCGTGGCTTGTTTGTTTTCACTTTGAAGGGGAGCCAATCCCTTCAAGGGATTTCAGACCTCGTGCGATGAATCACGTACCTTTGGGGACGGGAATCCCATTTCTTCCTATGACAGAAGGGGTCGGGTTTTTCCAGCACCACCAAAACCAGGGTAGACGAAGATTGGTAGGGGACATTCCTCCAGACCAGAAATAATACACAGATATCTGGCCTTTTGCTTTCATAGAGTTAATTCTTAACTATCTATCAGGGTCACTGTGCCACTAGGTTTTGATCGTGACGCAATGTCAAGGTGGTGTGCACGATTTGCCTTGGCGACTGTCGCAGGTACCTCTACTTCCGCAGGAAGGAGATGAAGCTGGCGGACGGCCAAGACGCCAGGCTGGAGGAGCCGAGCTTCCGGGTCTCAGCCGAAGTGAACGAACACAGTTGGCATTTTACAAAAAGAAGCCATCAGGAAAGCAATCCTGGCCGCTAATTTGAAAGGAATTTTCAGTGCTCTTCCATTCCGCAACTGAAGCGAGAGAGGAAACGGGCTCGACAAAATGTCCCGCAGCCCCCCCCCCCCGTACGTTCGACACTGCCAGACAGTGTAAGCGTTAGCTTGTGCATGCAAAGCTGGGTGAATAAGTGAGTGATTGAATGACTCAACGAGCTAATGAATGAATGAAGGAAGGAAGGAAGGAAGAAACGAAGGAAGGAAGGAAGGAAAGAATGAAGGAAGGAAGGAATGAAGGAAGGAAGGAATGAAGGAAGGAATGAAGGAAGGAAGGAGGGAGGGAAGGAAGGAAGGATTGATTGAATAAATGACTGGATGAATGGATGAATGGATGAATGGATGGATCAAAGGATGGAGCAAGCAAGCAAGCAAGCAGGCAAGCAATCAAGCAAGCGAGCAGGCATTCGAGAACAAGAAATCAAGCCAGCAGGCAGAGCAAAGCAACGCCAAGCCAAGCAAAGCAAACAGGACAAGGGCACGGCGGTGGGTTGGAAGTGCCAGGGCTCCAGCCACCACTGAACCAATACTTCCGCACTCACGCACGCATGCGCGCGCACAAGCACAGTCGCACGGGCACGCGCACGAACGCACGCATGAAGCAAAACCTTGGGCTCCAGCCGCCACTGAAGAGCCGCCAGTGCTTCCCCCTGTCTTCTTTTTTTTTTGGGGGGGGGAATGGAGTGGGGGGGTTCCCCTATTTTACAACACATACCCATGCTGTGGATGGAGAAAATCCTGAATATTGGTTGATAAACCATCTATGGGGCAACATGGATTTTGTCCATCCACAGTATGAGTGCGTCTTTTTGCAGGTTGCCCCTTTTTGGGGTTTGAGAAGAAACCAGGAGGAAAACCACAATGTTGGGGGTCTTGAAACAAGACACTCCCCCGAAGGGTTTTTGTTGGCCCTTGACCAGGAGTTCGGTGCCGGGGTGGAGCCCAACCCAGCAGCTCTCTACGAGTGGCCTGGCGATTCGTGTTGTTTTTGGTACCTAGCGTTCGGTTTTCTTGTGTCTGTGTGTGCCTTTTCAACTCAACCCCTGAGTTTGGACTTCCAATGTCAGATTCTCCTTTCCGTAGTTTAGTTGGTGGTTTGGAGCATGGCGGTTTGGATTTGGATGTGAACCTCAGGTTCCTTTGGGGAAATGGAAAGCCACAACATCCAAACCGCCAAGCCAAACCCAGCAACTAGAGGGAAGCTGAAGTTTCGGCGACGTGTGGACGTTTTGTGGGGCTTGTGCTTTTGGCGGATCACAGGCACAGGTTGCCCTGTTTGGTTGGTTCAAAAAGGAAGCCAAGAAAGAACCAAGCAGACTTCGGGGTGTCCTTAGCGTGACACACCTTGCACGCGTTGCACCTGAGGACCAGAAATTCCTAGATCGGATCAAAACTTCCCCACCCCCTTAAGAATTGAATTGGGGCAGGGGGGTGACCCCTGGAATTCCATTCATGGTTCCATTGTCCCTATGGGGAATACTAGATAAATGGAGTTGGACTGCTTTGTTGGTTTGCCGCCAAACATGGAATCATACTCAAAATGGGTTCCCTTTGTCCACCAGTCTACGAAGATGATAGAACACATAAACCCCAGGTTTACGTCAACGACTACGACATGATTAGTTACTTGGTAGTATCCTTCTCGAAGTGTTGCGAAGGTTTTGGATCTTTGGCTCCGGGCGAAAGAAACCAGTTGCCACGGGCACTTGTTTTGTTCTGGCCAGGGCTGCGAAGGGGGATGTTGAATCTGATTCCATAACTTGCTTTACACCATGGCTTGATCATGCAATCTTTGCAGTTTCAAGCCTGCTGATTGGCATTTTTTTAATCATCGGGAACACCCGCCAAGTGGTTGGCGGACATACAAACAACAAACATGCAAATACAGTCCACCAGAGAATCCCCAATTCAAACTCGAACGCAAGCAAACCAACCACAACCGTGAAAAAGACGGGCTTGCTCTTAATTGAAATTTCTTCGGGGAATCAACCGCACCCCTCAAGGGTACTCGATGGTACTCTAATGCTGATAAACAAGCCTTCCCAACGATTCGTGCCGGACCTCCAGTGGTGGGAACAAACGAACCAGTTTTGTTGGTAGTTGGTGTTTTAGGGAAGCCTCCGCCAAAGAAAAGGAAACAGCTTGATCAACCATGGGGTGGGTTCGGGTGCGCGCTTAGATTCATGAGATCAGGTACACTGGGACCGGGCTTGTTGGAAAGAGGCTCTGGTAAGCCTTGGGCTTGGTAAGTTATGCATGCTTCATCATCATGCTGCTCCGTTTACCCGCAGGATTCTCACAAGTAAAACAACGGATTTTATGCTTGTTGTTTTGTTTTTTGGCATCGCTCGCCAATTTTGACCAAGCTAAAAGGCCTTCAGGTTTTGCGCGCTGCACATGTGAACACGTATGGGTTTGAGTGCCCCCCCCCCCCCGCGCTCGGCCATTTTTGGCTTCAAGGGCTTAACCCCTCACCCCACGGGGGTCTCGGCTGGTTCCCGAGTAGCTGGGTTGGATTTCCACAAAGAAGGACCTCAACTTCTCGTTGCGGTTTTTCTTGCAGGGGGACACCATGGTGGATCCCTAACCTCGTCTGCGGGAAGACCCCCGGCCGTTGGGTTCTGATTTGGCCGAGAGGATGTTCAACCCTCAAGATTTGGATTTCCAGGTCTGCAAGGTCACTGAATAGCAGGGTCGGGCCATGGTTTCATCATGTTTCATCTTTGTTTCAACGACCTCTTTTGGTTTTCTGGTTTCCCTGGACACTCTGTTTGAACCCATTTTGCTCAAAGGCTCTGTTTAAACCAATCTTGCACCAACCCGTCCGTGGGAACTCCAAGGATGGAGGGCTACTGGGCTGTATCCAGCGAGATCGGCGCGGAGCTGGATTCCGATGTGGAGATCCACGGCTACGTGGAGGCATGCGCCTTTCTGGAACTTATCCTCGACAGATTCCCAGGTCGAAGGTTGCCATTTCTTTGGTGAACTTGCTTTTTGTCGGAGAGGGCGAGGTTGCCCATGTGGTTTGCAGACCGCCAAGAGGATGGTTCAGATTGGTTCCGGACCTCCAATATTGCCCCTGAATTTTCATGTTTTGTGGGAGGGGGAACCCCCTTTCAAATTGACTGCCAACAAAAGGGGTTGTTTCACCAGGAAATCCTTGGGTCGGTTGCCAAGTCCCTGGTCATTCTTTTGGGTGTCCTTTGTAGGTGCCCTTTCTGCGTTGGTACAAAAGGAAAACCACAATTTGTGAGAGTCCGCTATTTGACACATCTGGAGAAGACCATTCAAGTTTGGATGAGTTCGTTGATGGACTTCTTAGTTTCACTTTTTTGGGAAGTCCATTTTAATGCACAAACATTTTTGACTTTCTGCGTTTTGTTTGGCCACGGTTTGTAGTCTTGGGCCAGTTTGGCGGCTCCGGGGATCCTTAGCCCCGAGTACTTAGGTTTGGGCAGAAACTTTTCTGCTGTTTGCGTGATGCTGGGGTCCGACATGTAACAACTTTTATTTTTTAACCGCAAACAGAGGGACGCTCTTCCAACGTTTTTGTGTTGAGGGTGCCTTCTTTGTGGTTTTGAAGGGAAACCAACAGACAAAAACCACCATTTTTGGTGTCCCACAAAAAGATACACCCATATCAAGATCATGCAAAGGTCACATGTGGGGAGACAGAATGGGGGCCAGCATCATTTATGGGGGAACTTCACTGTCGCCGCGCTTCGCAACACGAGAGGAGTTGATCGGAGCATGTTGTTCTTCTTGTTGTGCACATGGTGGTAGAAAAGCCCATAGCTGGTTGGACCAGTTTGTGTTTGCTTCACATGCATGGATAGACGTAGTGGTAGGAGACAAAAGCAACAATCTGCTCAAGTTGTTCAACACTCCTTTTGCTCCTCTTTGTTTGGTGGGTTCAACGCTAACAGTCATCCTAGCCCCAAAACAGGACGTGGTTCCAATTCTTCTCCTTCCGTCCGAGTCACTGGTCGCAACGGGAATGCCTTCCATAGATGGAACCCTGCTTGCAGGTTCGGGCGGGATGAATACCTCGGTTCGATCGCCAGGATTTGGGAATCACCCCAGACCAGATCGCGAGGACCAGATCTCGGGTGGATCGCAGCAGTTGATTGATCGTTTTCCCAGGGAGCTTGGGTGTTCTTCAAGATGGAGGTTGGGCCTTCAAGAGGTTGGTCTCCTGTTGCTTTCCATAGTAAACCATCCAAAGACTGCTCATTGGCAGTCCGTAGGATAGATCCTTCCCTTGAAGTTCCGATAGAATTATCTCCTTGTCCTGATTTTGATTCATTGGCCAACCCAACATGTTGAAGAGCTCAGTTTGTCTAAACAGGATTGTCTTCCTCTTTGAAACGGCTTCACCATTTCGAACTTGTTCAAGACAAGAGCTGGCGATGCTTGTTTCAAGCCGGGAATATCTAGCGGCGCAGAGCAGGTCATGTTGTTTTCTGGCAGTTTGGAGCACATGGTAGGTAGCAAACTGAGGGGAGCCAAGTTTATGATTTGCGGATGAGGGACTCCAAGACTTGTCATATCTCAGCCTCTTCGTTGCTCTACTTGCCTCAGTTGCTTCATATTTTGCAGCATCCATCTTCTCAGGCAAAGTGAGGCGTTGTGAGCGCGTGTTTCTTTCAACAGCAGGAGTTGATTCCTGAGCTGAGGCGGCTGTCAAGTCATGCTGTGGATGGACAAGATCTAGATCGCACCAGTTGGCATGATGAAACCCATGAAACCCTATAGTTCCTGGGATACATCACCCGGTGCGAAGCGGATGTTGTCCATCCATAGAGCCTTTTCAATATGTGTGTTTGCCCAAGGTAGATTGGTCTGGGTTGTCTCTTATCATCTCTTGAAGGATATTTGTCTACCCGGGCCAGCCAGCTTTCCCCAAGGTTGTTTTAATCATCACTTGTTGGAAAGGGCCAAGATAATGTGAAACTCCGTTGTTGGGGTCATGCTTCAAGAGAACATCAAGTCTTATCTCCAAACAGGGAACCCCCAGATTGCCCAGATTGGTTGGTTTTCCTTTGGTTTCCCTTTCCACCACGGCAAGAAGGGGGTGCCCTTTGCAAGAGAATGGAATGCACCCATATAGGGAACCAAGCTATGTGAAGGCGTTATGAATGAGCAGCGGACAGTACTGAGGTATTAATGTTAACACTGACGGGTCAGGTAATTCTTGAGCGCCCATCAAATAATTATTTTAGCAACGGATGGCATAACAAATTGCATTCTCAAATTGCACTTGTTGGGGCAGGGCTTTCTGATTAGCATTTCGAAATTGCACTTGTTGGGGCAGGGCTTTCTGATTAGCATTTCGAAATTGCATTTATTGGGGCAGGGTTTTCTGATTATCATTTTGAAACTGCATTTGTTGGAGTAGAGGGTTTTCAAGTTGCATTTGTTGTCAAACCAACATGGATTACACACTGGGCGCGCCTGTTGTGAAACAACCCCTTGCGCAGGAACATTGACAAACACATTCGGCGTGGGTGAGACTTGTTAGGTAGCGAGGCTGACTTGTCAGCGTTGTCAGAGCGCTTTTTTTGGTTTCGGACAATCAAGTGACAAGAGCTTTGTTGAACATTTCCCTGGGCTGTGAACTTGACTGAGTTGAGTTGATGTTTGGCGGGGCAACGGTGTCGGATGTTGAGCATCTTGCCTATTTGAGAGTTCTGCGTTTTGCTGAGGCTTGCGGTGGTGACTGATAGAAGCGTGTCAACCAACAACTGAGATATGGAATAGCGGGGTGGATGGGCGCTGGGCGTGTCTGAGCATTCGCAGCGCCGCCGTCTCAATCTCTCAGGCGAGCTGGTCGGTTGAGTTGGTTGTCACGCGCACACATGGTAGCTCACGACTTCCATTGTGACTGTAGATTGCTGCATGTTGAAAGCAAAACCGGCTGACTTTTTGACTTAGACTTAGTGAGTGATCATGTCTGCGCTTGCGGATAACTGGTCTGCAATTGGAGATGAGCTTGCCGGCTCACAAGATGAATTGAGCCAGCGCATTAGCCGCGCCGACGCGTGCCGGTCATCATCAGACTCCGAAGAGGAGATCTTGGGCAAGACCCCTGCTTGTTCGGCAGACGCCCCTTGGTGGGCGCAGGTTCTGACAAATGCGGCCCAATCGCTTGGGTACCAGCCGCAGCTCTTGAAGGGCCATGTCAAGATCGTGTCTGGCTGCACAGGCATGAGCGCTGAAGGCTTTGTCTTCAAGGCCGGCTTTGATGCATTTTTCTCTACAGTCACTCACGCAGTCCCCGTGAAACATCGAAGTGTGAGAATCTACGGCTGTGAGAAGTATGGTTCGCATTTCTATGTAGCAGTCAACATTGCTACCTCAGCCACTTTGCGCCAGGCGCTGGGGATCCCCTACAGCATCATGAGCGCGTCCGACCCGCAGAAGGCCTGCCGCAGGTTTGTGGAAGAGAACCCGCAACACTGCTGCAAACCGACGCACTGGTACAAAGGCATTGCAGAGCAACACCAAGGGCATGAGTGCTTCCTTCATAGCGGCTCAGGGACATGCAACCCAGCCCCGCAAGAGGTGGACTTTGCCACTTGCGGCGCCCCATGCCACCCTTACAGCACCCAACGTGCTGGACGTTTCAAGAAAGAATCAGTAGAAGCCCACCACGAGTACCAGGTATCGATGGAGGACTTCTTTAGGTGGCTGTTGCGATTCGCACCAAAATCTCTAGTTTTTGAGCAAGTGCCCGGCTTTGACAAGCCGTTGGAGAGAGGTGGCTCAGAAACGCCTTTGGACCGGTCCCTAGTTGTCAATGGCATGTTCTCTGTTTGTTAGGTAATCACTAGCCGCTAGCCATGAATGGCATTGGTTGGGGATGATTGTGCTCCCACTCTTTTTCAATTCTATTTTAACAGGAACCCAACAATTGTCGCAAGCCCTCACGTTAAACTTGAATGAAACCCGTAGTCCCTTGGTCACGTCGTAGTCATAGTCTCTTTGCGAGGGTGTCAGTGTTTTTCAAACCTTTTGGTGAATTCTGGGAAGTCAATCTTTCCTGTTTTTGGGCCCCCTCCCTTTAAGGCGTGGTGGTAGGGGGTTATCCGCTTTAGATTAGCCCACCCCTTCAACACGCGCCTTCTGCCGAGGTTCATGCAGCTGCTGGAGGCCCAAGATCTCCAACATGGCGGATATTGGGTCCTCAAGAAGCAGCTGGATATGGCGCAGTGGATCCAAATCAAGAGGGAGAGGACTGGGTTCACTGGGTCTTGGGGTTCGGTTCAGGCAAGGTGCTCGCTTGCAAACGCGGTGCTCGGCTCTCGTTTCACGCAGCCTGTAGATCAGTGATACATGTTTTCGCATGACTTGTAGCTGAAGTGTATTCGACTTGGGAAATATCACCAGAGCACACCAACCGCTTGACTCAGACTTAGTCACTTCCAAGTCACATGGACTAAATTTCAACATCTACATGACAAAGCACGAATGGCGGTTCACTGGGATGACTCATGGGGCGATGTCTCAGACCAGAGCGCGCCTGCTGGAGCTTCGGTGCTGTTAGCGTGGCACGCCTGGAGTGACGATGAGAGCAACGAGGACGTTGAGCAGCGCTTGCAGTCTACGGAGCGCGCGCCGAAACGGAGGCGCGGGCGGCCTACGGGAAGCGCGGGCTCTGCAGCGTTGCGTGCGGCGTCGACCCCTGGCAACTCAGTCACTCTTTGAACTTTTGAAGTATCATAGTTTGCGCTGTTGCGTTAGGTGTTTGTTCGTAACGACCTTTTTGGCCCCTTAGCAGTTGTCAAACATGTTTCCTGCGAATAGCTCGGAGTTTTTTTTGCAACAAAGGAAGCGCGCTTTAGATGCTGCAGGGTTGGGAGATCCTGTGGTTTCTGCATTTGGCGGCTCGCAGTCTCAGCCTGCGCCAGGCAGTATTGAATATGCCCGCAAGCAATGGGCAACGCAGCGCACGAACAGGGCTCAGGATGCTGTCAGCGACAAGTTGCAGCAACGTCAGCAGCAGCAGGAAAGGGGCCTTTTCTCCGAACAGTCAGGGTTGTGGGCGATTCTACCGTTTCTGGGCTCCATCGTGATGCGTGCTCTCTGTCAGGCGGCCAGGTTCTCTTTTCAACAGTTGCCAGACAGCAGCCGGTCTTCGTCGACGCTGTCACAAGTTATGATCTTCAAGTCAATGGCGACCATGTCCAATGAGGCCCTCAGCAAGTTCCTGAAGAGCTCAAGTCAATCGCTGCGCACTGCCAACGTTGCCCGCCAGAGCTTGCAAGGAACTGCTGCAATCTTGGACTCTGCCTGCGTGTTGTGGGGCGGCTTGCTTGCAGCGATGAGCAAAAAAATTGAGAGTGGCGAGATGCGGGGCATCCTCCTGATCAAAAAGTCGCGCTACGACGAGACACCGTTGAAGGTGCGAAGCAATGGTGATCAGCTTGGCCGCCGGAAGCTCTGCAGCGGGGAAGTATCAACTCATGCTAAGATCATGCAAACGGAGATGTCGCTGCACATGTTGTTTTGCGAAGCTGGCAGTGGTAGATTTCTGCTTTTGAGCGGCTTCATCCCGACTTCGTTGAAGATGCTGGATTCCACCACTGCCGAGGCAACAAAGGCTGCTGTCCTCTCCGACCATCAAAGTGTGCCAGGCCTACAGGAGTTCAGCAAGTCCTTTGCGTGGAAACTACAGCAGGCCACAGTAGACAGGTATGCCGCCAACCTCAAGGCAGAAAGAAGCCTGCTGCACGATGATGTGACGTGGAGCAAGTTTACGAAAGCTTGCGACGTGCACGTGATAGCGTCTGTCCACACGAAAACTACAAGCATTTTGGACAGCGACGTGTCTGGCTTGCTACACACAGCTCTATCGCAGCACGGAGCAGGAGCTCTGCAGACACTGCGACAGATTCTGAGTTCAATCTTTGAGTCTGAAACGTTCGTGATCTACAACGTGCCTCCACAAGGTCATGTGCGACAGCATCGTGAGCAGCTACATGACCTGTATCTGCCAGTCCCAGTAACTGGCCAGTTGAGCAACGTGAGTTGCAGGACGTTGCTGCGCCGATACATCCTTGGAAGTCTTCTGAATGGGAGTTTGCAGGAGGCCGAAATCACTCATTACTGCCCTTACTCATGTTGCCGCGACTACGCCGACACAGTGCACAAACTGTGCACGTACGCTGTGTGGGCCCTATTGCCACGCAAACAACCGAAGTTTGCAAGGAACAGGTGGACGAACCAAGAGGAGGCAGTTTCATGGTCTGGCCTCTTAGCCTCGCATCACAATCTGCACCAGAGGCTCCTGACCAAGTTCACAGGCGTTCCACAACCACAACCTCCTTCAATCAATGCATCTTCATCGTCTTCAGGAGGGTGGGACTTCTTGACAGATGACCCAGCAGCAGAACCACCGCAGCCCGAGGCGGCTGAAGCAGTTGGCGATGCACATGCTCGCGGCCATGAATTTGCTGGGCCAGTTCCAAATGACTTTGGCGAAGAAGAGGAACGCCAGGACGCGGAAGGCGAGGTGGTTACTGTTAGCCGTTAGTCAGCAATGCCGGCCACTGTGTTCCCAAATTCTAGCTTCTTTTTTTTTGGCAGCGGGGGTCTCAGAGCTAGCAGTAGTTGCTGGGGTAGGGGTCTGTTCGTAGCCACGCGCGCGATAGTCAATATGTTACTTCAATTGGCCTTGGAAACAAGGGCTTGCTCCTTTCAACTTGAGCAATTTGAGCGGGCCACCATGTCCCCCCAAATGTGCTATCTATGTCCTTTGCTCACAAGACTCAACTGCTTGCGACCCTGCAGGAGGCGCTGAGCAGCAAGTGGACTGGGCCAAGCTCAATAGGGCGTTCAAGAAAAATTCTGGGCGCTGGTCACAGACTTTCCCTGGTCCAAGACTTGCAATCATGAAGAATGTCATGGACGTGACTGCTCACATGGTCAACAAGGCGCTTCAAATGAGCGGGGCTGCGTGGGAGAGGCAGCAAGAGTTGTTGGCGGCGCAAGGGCGAACAAGGTCCTACCGAATGCTGGAGGCAGCGACTGGCACGGACTTGAACGCATTTTACAGGGGCCTCTACTTGCAGTTTGAACAACCCAGCGCAGGAATTCCATTTGAGGCAATGACTGCTAGGCTGCTCAGAACTCACTTCTGCATGCTGTCACGCGCTGGCTGCGCCATGCACATGTTGCTGAGGCGACCGCGAAGAGGGCAGCCGTATCAATTGTTTGTTATGCTCAAGCATGGCAACGCTGAGCAATACAACACTGGCCAGGTCTGTTTGCATGACGAGCTTGCTCAGGCTTTTTACAAACAGTTTCCTGCGTGGACGCCTGATGCCGAGATGGCCTTGATTTCCTTGGCGCAGAGCATCGACTTGGATGTGGCGGCCATTGAGACCCGTCACGCTTTGTCCAGAAGACTGGCCATCATGAAAGGCTTGCAAACCTGGACGCCAAAAATGGAATCACTATCAGCTGATTGGTCGCACAGGCAAGTCAACAAGCGTGAGGCAGAAATTTACAGTTCCAAAGAACTTCAGAAAACGCTGCCTGACATCAACGTGGCTTTTTCTGCGCATCAACCTACCACTGCCAAGTCCAACGAGCGTGGAGCGCGCAAAAAGAAAGGCGGAGGTGGAGGAGGAGCCTTCCGGGCATTTCTACACTGCACACACAGCGGGCGACGCTTCACTTCACAATCCTTGCAGGAATCAGCGAAACAGTTTGGGGCATTATCTCCTGAAGAACGGGCCTTCTACCAAGACTTGGGTGAACACGCAACCACGGCGTGGCAGCATGGGTTCAAGGCCTTTGGGGAGAGGACGCGGCTGCCTGGTCCTTCTTCGCACGCAGTAGAGCCTGACCCAGGCAACGGCGTGCTTGTGGCGACGGATGTCGCAACCTCTTCGCCTTTTTTACCCCTGGCTACACGCAACTTACAGGACGATCTGAAGCTGATCCGGCAGAAGTTTCGCTCGCAAAACCAGAAGGTGCAGGACAAGGTAGCTGAGGAAGACAAGATCCTACAGGAACACATGTCATTGCAGGCGAAGCAAGCGCCTGCTTGCTTTGAGCATGTCCCACCCGACGCCTTTTTTAAAGTGGCCTACCAAATGAGTGGCCGCTGCTCAGAGCAGGCCATGCACATACGATGGTTCCCGCCAGCATCTATTTTTGCCCAAGCGCCTTGGCTGAGCAAGGCCCTCTTTTGGAAAATTATAGAGATGTTTGCCTCGCTACCTAGACCGTCCCCTTGCTTTGGTACATTTTTCATTGTCACAAGGTCAGGCAATGTTGTTTTTGTTAGCTGTCAGTATCGGTGCCCGGTACCTACTACATGTCAAAATCGCTTGCGGAACAAGGGGGTTGTGTCCGATTCAGTGCTCCTTCAACAGTCTGTGGCAGTTTTACAGGGAATCTTGCCGATGGCCAAATCAGCAAACCAAGGCAGCCCTCAGCGAGCCCAACGCAAGTGGAAAACACATGGGCCTCAAGCAGAAGTTGCACGACAGCTGGGCAAGCAAGCACAAACTCATTCGCCATTCAGAGTGCCCAAAGATACAGTTTGACCCTGACAAGCTGCGCAAGATGTTCAGCAAAGGGAAGTGCTTCAAGGCCGGCTTCTGCTACTGCCGCAACTCCGGGAAACAGCAGCGGCGTGCAGGAGCAGACGCGGTGAGTTTCGAAAGCAAGCTGATTGCTGTGATGAAGAAACATTTTTGGTCGAAGACTATCAACAAAACAAAGACAAAATCTGCAGCTCGCATGCTCTTAGAAGCGGGGCTTGTTGTTGTGTGCTTTGTGAGCGAGTCGTCCGGCAACTTGGAGCCGCAGCCGCAACATTTCTTTCATATTGGCTATGTGAACTTTCAATCATGGGAGATGTCTACAGCTCGTCTGCTTCTGGACGGTGATGATGGCGAAGCAAGCAATGTGTGCCTTCGCATCGCTGGTAGCGACAGCTCCACACACCAAGACGCCTTCGACACAATGGTTGACGCCATCAAGAACAACTTGGACTTGCGCTTGCAACACAGTGTTTGCTTTTACTGTTTGCGTGGCGATGACGAATTGCTTCCTGTGTCTCACATGATCCCTGGACACATGCAGGTTTCTCGCATGCGCGATGTGCAGGAAGCTGGGGTTGTGTGGAAAGGCGCCAGCATGGAAAAGGCAGATCGGAAGGCAGCCAAGACCAGAAGCAAGCGCTCTCGCAAACGCCGCCAAGACCAACAAAAGACGCAAGCTGCCGCTCGACGCGTGCTTGAGGAGGTGGATGACCTGGGCATGTTCATCATTCAACCGGACTCTGCAGCACCGCAGCGCCTTGCTCAACCTGACAGCGAGGGCAGCAGCAGCAACAGCAGCGACAGCCTTTTCGGACAAGAGGAGCAGCCCGAGGAGGCGGACGAGGACGAGGATGAACACGATGACGTAGACGTAGACAAGGAAGACGGAGACTCATCAGGCAGGTGCTAAACTGAAACTGAACTGTTTAGAGGTTTTGTAGCCGTGTCCTAAGGTTTCATTTCACAACCTTTTGCAAAACGGCCTCATCGTAGCGGGACGCAACAGTTTAGGTGGATTTGTGGGTCTGTGTATTTTGCCGGCGGTTCTGGCCCAAGGGCTTTGTTCCATGAGGAGCACCCTATGTAACGCGCTCTGTAAAGCATTTAAAACATCTGTTCTCTAGGAGGAGAGTTGAAAGTCTATATAAATTGTAGAGCTCGAGAGTTTGGAATTGGTTTGGCGCAGGATTTAAATTGGTTGTGTGCGGCCTTGTGTGACAGGCGGAGAGCTTAGCGCAGGAGAGCGAGACTCTGACCAGGAGAACGGTTATGCAGAAATCGGCGTGGCGGCTGACGACTTGGGCGCGCCTGCTGATGTTCAGCCGCAGCCTGAAATACTTGAAGAGCCAGACGCAGGGGGCGCAGAAGCTGTTGGGGCTGCGCAACCTGGAGAACATGAGGATGCAGTTGCAGCGGCCGGCCTAGACTGGGCACGGCGACCTGGCCACTGCGAGGTGCGCCTTGGGCTGCCGAGAGGCATAGGGGAGTTACGGTACAATGTGACATCAGACTTTTTCAGAGCGCACTGTCCGCATCATGGGGCAAATTGCGCCCGCCGCCGAGCAGCTTTTGAATCAAATTCAGAAAGAGCTGGTAGCAGTGGTCAAGGCCGACCGCTGGGGCTCTTAATTCATTGGCTTCAAACTGCCAACCAGTTTGACTCCAGGGAATCCCACATCAAAGCACGCGTGGGCTCACACGCTGATAGAATTGCCGCCCGTGCGTTTTTTAACACAGTGGCAGGCGCGGGAGAGTTTTCTTGCTACGAGCGGAAGTGCGGGCGCGGCGAGTTAGAGGAGCCGGAGAGAATTCTTTGATTTCAGTTTCAGCCTGTGTGATGCTGTACTCACGGCGCACGGAAAAAGAAACTCAGCAGTCAACACGGCAACTTCAGTCCTCAGAAAACCAGGATGTAGTTGTAGTCCAGGTGGAACTGGTAGTAGCAGAAGCGCAGCCAGTGTTTTCCTTGGTGGCTGTCAAAGCGGTAGAAAGCGGAGACCTGATTGAACCTGGTAGATCATTCCTGTGAGCCCTCTGTCTTACACCCCCCCGCCCCCGGCAGGATTTTCATCATCTTCTTGCGCAAGGACGTGTACACCAAGGAGGATGCGGTCAAGCTTTCTGGGATCATCAAGGACCCGATTCGATTCCAAACCTTGAAATCGCATATTGCCGTGACCAAGCCATCAAACAAATCCTGCTAAGCTTTTGCAAGAAAAGGCTAAACAAACGCACACACATGTCGTATCCGCAAAGCCCACAAACCTGATATGAGTTGCGCCGGCTTGACAGCAGAGCGCTGTGGGTTCCTGGATTCATAATGGAAAGGATCAACGCATTTGGGGTGTCAGGGAGAAGTGTTTGTTCATGGGTAGTCAAGACAACAAAGCTGCCCAGTCTTCAAGGACATTGCCGGCTACATCTCCCAGAACTTCAAGCCCAAGCCAGTGAACGACGTGATTCTCGACAAGACTTCAGCTGCCAGCCGGAACACGGTGGAAGCCGCAAGCAAGCAGGCCAGTGACTCACAGGGAGTAGTGGCAAAGTGTTGTTTTCCTATTGCGGAGGCGTGCAGCGCTACCTTGAGCCCAGAGCCCCCCAAAATGCTAATTCGAATTGCTGTTTTTTGCTATTCATAAACAAGGATTTGCGGGACCCCTCTACAAACACTAAAGTATTGCTAATTTGAAAAGGGAAAGCTTGGATTATTTCAATGTTTCTTGCAAACTTTGCTAATTTTTGCTAATTTTTGCTAATTATTGCTATTTTTTGCTAATTTTTGCTAATTTTTGCTAATTTTTGCTAATTTTTGCTAATTTTTGCTAATTTTGATTAGCAAAAATTAGCAAAAATTAGCAAAAATTAGCAACAATTAGCAAAAATTAGCAAAAATTAGCAACAATTAGCAAAAATTAGCAACAATTAGCAAAAATTAGCAAAATTTTGCAAAAACTAGCAAACATTAGCAAAAATAGCATTTGCAGAATCAAAGCCATCAGCAAAATTAGCAAAAATTAGCAAAAATTAGCAAAAATTAGCAAAAAATAGCAAAAATTAGTAAAAAATAGCATTTGCCAACCCGCGCAGAATCAAAGCAACTAGCAAAGATTAGCAACAATTAGCAAAAATTAGCATTTGCAAACCTGTGCAGACTCAAAGAATTAGCAAAAATTAGCATTTTCAATTTGCATTCTTAACCAGCCACTGGCCAGGTCAGCAAAACCATGGACCCCTTCTCCAAGTGGCCGGTCGAGTCCGCAGAGTGGAGGAAGAAATTGCAGATGCCGAAGGCATTCGCGCCTTACAGTGAGGGCCGCCAGGGGGTGATCAACTTGAAGGGAACAAAGCGGGTCTGGGATCTTCTTGACTGTGCAGCTGTACAGGTGTGCCGGTCAAAGAAGGCCAGACTTGACAACATGAAAAAAGCCTTGAACGATGCAATCGTGGACGTGAGCCAAAGTCACGGCAGGCGCCCTGTGAGCAATTCACAGGGGGTTGCTCACACCCTCACCACGTCTTCGCAATTGTTTTCGTACCGGCAGGAAAGGCTGCTAGTTCCATTTGAGCATTTGTTGCTTCAGGGATATCCAAGCAACACCAAGATCCCCAAAGAGCTTTCGGACAGAGATGTGCGTTCCCTGGCAGGCGAAGCAATCGCTTTACCGAGTCTCGGAACAATTTGTTGGGCGCTGTATCTGCTGCGGGCATTCCCGCAGTAGTAACAGGTGCCTCAATGCTGCTTGCACGCTGCCTGCCAAGACAATTCCGTAACTTGCACAGATTTGAAAACCACCCATTCTAGCCGAACGCCAAGTGTCAAGTGTACTGGGTCAATCAAAGCAATTAGCAACTGTTCATTGGATCTATGCCAACAGTGGGTTGCGTGGCAGGCTTTCGTTTTGGACAGTCATGTTCAATGCTGCGCAGTGTCTGCGTGGCGCTGCTAACAGTTCTAGCAGTTGTTGAAAGCAGTCACCTTGACTTGGCTCGGAAAAAGTGGCCGTGGTGACAACTTGGCCGAACACATGAAACAGCACTGTCACTGCAGCCAAAGCACGCGATGCGCAGGTGATTTTGCCAAGGTCTGCGGTAGACTCAGTAGGTCTACTCCACGAATCACATTCCAACCCAAAGCCGTCCTCGCCCTCTCCATCCTCTTCCCAGATCCCCCTGGCAGCGCAACCGCGACATGTCACGAATGCTAGCTTTAGCTAGCTGCTTGCGTAAGCGAGGTAAGGGGGTGACAGTTACGAGCCAAAAACAATTGCAAGATTCCTTTGTTTAAACCCCCCCCTTCCCGGGCTCGAATCCTCAGTCTTTTCAGGAAACCACCTTGCAGGAAGCCATGCGAAAGCAACATGCAGGACCTTTAAGACGGCTGTCGGGCCACCGTGTCAGTTTGCGTGTAGCCTCCTAAGGATCTTCACGGTGCCTCTCATGGTGCACAAGCTATTCTGTTTCCGACCCGTCTCACGCTAGCCGCTAGCTGAAGCTAGCTTTCGTTCACCCCCGCCTCAAGTTTGAATTCAGCCAAGCGGTACAATGTGGAATCACGTGCGAAACAGTGGTCACAAGCTTGTGGTTTCCACTCAGTAGTGGCTGCCACCATGCAAGCTCTGGAACGTTGGTGAGGTTGATCTTCCATCCCAAACTGCTTCTGGAAAGAAGACACACTTGGATCACTTGAAGACCGCATTTGGAGCACAGTCAAGACATGTTGGCGGATTGTATGAATTGTAGGATCAGTTGCGCCTTCGTTGCCCAACCTGAACCCGATCGAGTCAAGTTGTTCTTGAAGCCAAGCGTCGCGCAAACCTTTGAGGCTAGATTCAGCTAGATCTCCAATTTCGGCTGGACCAGGGCTTGGTCGTTACATTATTTGCAAGTGTTGCAGACTGCAAGAGACCCCAAGTCTGAAACATGCTTCCTCCGGTCCCGGTGTACTTTGGGAACCATGTTTCAACGCCTTCGCTTGAGATTACGCTGACGACCCTCCCTTCGCTTGAGACACATGTTGAACACCCAGAGACTTGTGCTTGGAGCGTTGCTGGCCTTGAGAGCTTTGGCGGCTTTAGACCTTAGAGTTTCAGAAAGCTGCCTATCCGATCCTCGACATTGCCTTGCGAGAACATGGCCCCCAAGAAGCGGCCCCTGGAGGATTGAGTTTGGGGTTCTGTTAAACTGCGGATTGGGGCGGGGGGTTTATAATTGGGCTTCTTCCACTTGTTGCAGGAATGTCACGCCCTCGTGCCTTCGACGTCCGCCGCCAAGAGCAGGTTGAGGGCCACGCAGAAGGATGCTCCTGAAAAGTCAGCCGGGGCACGCCCTCGTAAAGGAATCGCGTGTCAGATCTGCATGAAGGATCCCAAAGCCACTCGGACAGAGTTTTTTGCTTTTCACTCTTGGTGACGTCAAGCGACCCACATTTACCACCTTTTTGAAAACTCATCCTTTGTCGGCCAACAAATGTGAAGTGACTGCAAGATTTCCCAGGGTCCAGTGCCAACAAGTGGCCTGGAAGAACGTTTCCAGGCCACTTCCAGCCACTTTCAGGCCACTTGTTGAAAGTGGCCATTTTGACACATGACCATCGCGGTGCTGGGTAAACGTTTTCCCCTTCCCCCTTTGGCGGTTCACCGATATTACTCATTATATGTTACGCATCAACGAACGTAAAGCTCAAACATGTGTTGTGTGTTGTTAAACTTAGGGACTGGGTTTCCTTCAGCGTAAAAAAAAGCATCAACAAAAACAAAGGTATCAATCCGCACTCCAATCCTTGTGGCTTATTCTTCAGCGACCAGAATCCCAGAAAAAACACGTCCTTCAACGAACATGGAACGCACCAGAGTGCACTCTTAAAGGAAAATAGTCTTTTCGGGTTTCGTGTAAGTTAGCGGGCGGGAGGGTAGGTTTCTTGTTGGAGTGTATTTTGAAACCGGGCAACACCCCTCAAAACCAAGGCCTTGTGTGAGGGTGTCCCTTGTATGGGGGGCCCAGTGGGGGGGGGAGTTGAAAAGTTGAGTCATTAGCAATATGACTGAGTGAGATCATGTTCGCCTGCCACTGTATTTTGGTCAGCGTGTAAGGAGGTGCCGTTCCCCACAGACGATCGTGGATATGCTGTTGGGACCGGATGCCTTGTTTGCAGGGAGGTCAGCGTGAAGCTCGCCCCCCACTTGGAATGGAGCGAAGTCTCGTCATTGGTGGCCACCAACTCTGAGTTCAAAGCCAAGTTTATCGGCGCTAAGATTATTTGGCAGGAGATTCGATCAACCCACAGCGACAAGTCCAGCATCCCCTTGACTTGGAACCCATCCTCAGAAGTTGCGACACGCTTTAACTTGGGCGCCCGCCTGAGTCGGTCAAACATTTCATTCTGTATGATAGCTACAGTTAGAGTCCAAACTGCTGTTGCTTCACAAACTCCAAAGCTCCCACCATAGAATTTCCAGTGCTCAGTAGTCAGCCGTGCAAGGTCAGATGGTTTACAGGGATGTGGCAGTGATGGTGGAAGCCGAGATCGTGCGCCACTTTGGAGCGACGCCTGCTGAGCTTGGGTTAAAGCCGGTGGCGGTGTTGCACGAGGAGAATCGGAGCTCGAGCATGTTCCCTGTTGGGCTCGAGGGCATGCCCATGGGGTTGATCGCCAGCGTCCGCAAGATGCGTTTTTTCCAGGAGGTGTCGGTTGTACACGACGAGTTACTTCTTCAGCCCCAGTTCCAGATTGATGCTGCGCAGGGCAAGGTCACCTTCGACCATGCTGCTGCGACGCTGATCGCGAGGCGGGAGGGGGTCTTGAAGAAGGATGGGCGGATCACCCCGGCGCTCGACCTTCTTGCAAAGGCGGAGGACATCGAGAATGCCAAGATGAACGCCATGCAGTCCCTGGGGGCGGAGTCAGAGCAGTCCGACCAAGAGCTTGCTGGCGAGGAGGACGAGTTCGGCTTCCGCACCCACGCCTCCAGCAGTGCGGCGCCAGCTAGGGTTGTTGCAGCGCCGACCGCAAATGTCGGGTCCTTGTCGAGCACGGCTGCAACCATGGCGGCGAAGAAGAAGAAGAACGCCCGCGGCAAGAAGAAGTCAGCCGACAAGCTCGACGATGAAGATTCGGAGGGTGGCCTAACGTCAGCCAGCGGCGCTAAGGCGTTGAACATATCGGCCTTGGAGCTAGCCGATGGCGAAATGGCTCGCGTGGCAATCAAGCACAGCTCGTTCACTGGCTACATGTCTTCCTGCTTCCAGAACTTGCAGGTTGGCAAGTTCTTGCAGAACCACAAGCTTGGAAAGGCCCTTCAAGGTGTGACGGGCTCAGTCTCCTTTGTTTCAGAGCCCTTGCTCTTGCTGATGTTGAGCTAACTGCGACATCTTTCAACATTGCGGCGCAACTGCAACCGTAGGCTAGCAACCATAGCGGCAATGATGGGTTGAGTGTTTATTCAATGAGTACTCATTTGGATCGCCTGTGTGCTTACTCTTGGGACGAGTGCTGTTGTTGTTGTTGTTGTTGTTGTTGTTGTTGTGGTTGTGGTTGTGGTTGTGGTTGTGGTTGTGGTTGTGGTTGTGGTGTGTTGTGGTTGTGGTTGTGGTTGTGGTTGTGGTTGTGGTTGTGGTTGTGGTTGTGGTTGTTGTTGTTGTTGTTGTTGTTGTTGTTGTTGTTGTTGTTGTTGTTGTTGTTGTTGTTGTTGTTGTTGTTGTTGTTGTTGTTGTCGTTCTGCTTCTTGCTGTTATTGCTCTTCTCGTTATTCTTGTTTTTGATTTTTGATTTGCTTTTGCTATTGACTGCTATTGCTCTTGCTCGTGTTCTTTGTTCTTGATTCTTGTTGTTGTTGCTGCAGCAAAGCGTCAAACTCCAAAAAATATGAGCCCCATGTTGTTGATTCAACCTCAGGACAGCAGGTTTGACAAGCTGGGCTTTGCGTGAATGTTTGTTTGCCGAGGCGAAGAAAGCCTTGAAGACGCTAGAGGGGACGAAAGAACACATGCTCCTCGAGGACCGCATCGGCCTCATCGATGCGGCGATTGGCATAAATAAGGCGGACTTGAATGAGCACACCCTCGTCACGAATCTAGTCCTGCTTCAGGATCACGTGGACGAGTTCCCAGCTTCGTTGAGCGTCCGCTTGACCGAGCACCTTGTCAAGTTCAGGGTTCTGAGGGTCTTTGCGTTGGCTGACCGGTCAGAACGGCTGACTGCCATCGATTCCTTGGTGGGCACGCTGGAGCTGTGGGAATTTGCGGGCAACAATGTGCCAAAGCTGCTGGATCGCACAAACCCATCCTTCTTGCCAGTCATTGCCCTCCTCAAAAGCACGAACGCTAGTGCCGGTGGCTTGCTTGAGGAGGATGACTTGTTTGGAGGGCTTGCGCCTCCGGACGAATCGAGCGAGAAACCTGACGCTGAGCAGCCGCCGAAGCCGGCGTCGCCGCAAGAGGATGCGAAGGCAGGTCATCAACAGGCGTCCCAGTTGCGGCAGGTGTAGATTGACAAGCCTTGAGCTAAATAGACGCGGGGTTTAGAGTTTCGTTTGCTTTGCAGTTTGTTATACTGAACACACTGGTGGCGTTCCGTTTGTTTGGTAGAATCAGTGTTAGTGATGCTTTGGCGGTACCGGCGCTTGCATCATGTCGAGACTGAGGGAAAGATAGTCAGGCGGTAGGCCTACAGCAACTTTTTTGAGGTCTGCGTGTTGTAAGAATACATGTCTGCGTAATGTGAGGTTCGGTCAAAATTGCCAGTCGTCTTTTTTGCAGCATGGTTCATTTGGAGGGGGGCCCGTTGAATTGTCCACCAAAACATATCGCGCAGACACATGTAGCGCAGGCGCTGGCAACCGCTGTGGGCGAGTTCCTTTCGAGTGACATCTTCCTGGACTTGGTGCACAACGTCGCCGATGATGAGAAGCGGGCCTCGCTTGAGCGGCTTGTTGGCGGTGTCTTGAGCTTGTGGACGGCGGGCGGCAATGCTGCTACTGGCTTTTTCGACCAAGACGAGCTGGGCAAGACCATGAAATTGTCCTACATGCAGTTCTTGCAGGTCTGCAAATGCCTGGCCCACCTACTGCGTGTGCCGGCCCCGGCCAGCTTGGGCTTGAGCTCACGTGAAGTTACGGCGATCACTGTGCAGAAGGCCCCAGACACATTCACAAGAGTGATCAAGAGTTTGTTGACAGCACCTGAGCCTGATTCGGTGGACAGAAACGTGGTCAAGGCTGCCTCCCGTGAGTTCTGGTGCAAGGAGGTGAGCGATGTCATCAGGACTGCGGCTACTGACGGGGAAAGCAAAGTGCATTGCGAGAAGTACTTGTCCGAGTTGCAGGCTCTTGCGGAGGCTCCGGCTTTGTTGTCTCCGGGCTGCGCTGGAAATTTGGAAGCCATCCTGTCGCATCTCCCCAAGCTCAAGAAGGCGATGCGCAGGGGCGCGGTGGACAGCCTTGAGGATGCTTTGCGCAGTCGTGTCATCCAGCTTGGAGAAGGCATGCTCAGCTCAGATTCTGCGCCCATTTCCTCTACCGACCTGAGCACTGTGCTCAATGGTCTAAAGAGTTTCGGCGCAGAGAACCGCTGCGCGGATTTGCACGTGAAGTTGATGAACTGGGCCACCAGACACAATTCTTCGATGGCGCTGGGGGACTTTGTCACATTCCTTGACGGTTACATGGATTCCGTCTCCAAGCAATCGTACCCAGAGGTGATTGCGGTGGACGCGGCTCACGTGAAGGCGGTGCTTGCGCGGCTTACCTTGCCTTTGCCCGGTCATGTGCTGGAGCGGCTGCACGTGGTCGCGGCGCACTTGCTGAGGCGCGCTGCCCTGCAGGCGTGGGGTTTGGCAAGCTGTAGCGCAGAGTACAAAGCGTTTCGTAGATTGTTTTTCTGGTTTGCGCGGAGGCTCGGCTAGCGGCTAACGTTTTGTTGAGGTGCAGCTTTCCTCGGAGGTTTCGACAGCGTTGACCGGCTTGGTGGCAGTGCTGAAGGGCCTGGAGAAAATTGCCGCGCCCATGCAGCACATGAACTACTTCGTGGATGGAACGGAGATGCTCAAGGTAGTGGTTACGTTCAAGCTCCAGCTGAGCAAGCTTGACTTGAGCGACGGCTTCAAAAACGACGTCAAGCACTCGATGCTCTTCCAGCTGTGCTCCTTCCGCAAGGCTTTCACTGAGGTAACCTCCAAGCTGAACACTTACATTGGCACTCACGCAGGCCAGAATGCTGATGAGGAGGATCCCCCGATCCTGCAGGTCTGTGCTGACCTTGCTGCTCCCTTGCGGCCCATGATGGAGCCAGAGGAACTCATAGATGCCATCCGGAAGCAATGCGCCCAGCACAAGCTGGCTCTCCAGAGTCTGATGGCTGGCGTGGAGTCCGCGTCTGGCCAGTACTACGGAGGTGAGACTTCGTGGAAAGCAAAGCTTTCAGCAGACGCAAGCCTGACTGACGTGATTCAGCACGCGAACGCAACCCTTGGCAAAATAGTGGGCAAGGTGCTGAAGAAGCAGCTAGGTGATTTCAGCAAAGACCCTTGGCTGTATCTTGTCTCGGGTTGGGTTTAGTTTGCTTGAGCTGTGCTTGAATTTTTCTCGGCTTTTGAGACAATGTCCTACCAACCGCCAACCCCTGAACCCCCCGTAGGCCCTTAAGTCTCAGCACGTGAACCCCTGTCACTTCACTGTAGTTAGTAGTTGAGGCGTAGCAGGGTATAGCAGTGTAGAGTCCTTCCACCCCTGTCTTAGGCTGTCACTGAGATGGAAGAGTTCTTTGACAAGGTCGCTGTTTTCCTTGAGGGCAGGGGGGAGCAAAGCCTGGGCGAGGAATACCTGAGCTTCGGGGGGTTGTTGACTGAGGCCACTAAGTTGCGCACTTCCATATATGTCCAATATGTGGAAAGCGCATTGTCGTATGCTCTCAGTTTTTTGTCTTTGGCTGACGCTGGTGTTTCGCAAGGAAAAAGCCCAGAGGCCCTGCGAAAAGTGATTTTTGAACAAATGGGGCTTCTGACCAGCAAAGTTGATGGCTTGGATGAATCAATGATTCAACCACAGCTCTTGGAGGCTGCGAAAGGGCAGCAAGGCTGACGACATCGCAGCTCAGAATTTCTTTTTGGCTGGGTAGCTTGCTTGCCTGACACGTTGAACATAGTGACTCTTTAAAAGCGCCTGTTTTGGGGCCAACTAGCTTTCTAAGTCAATAGAAAGTTAGTAAGGCCTTTACCTTCTTTTCTCAGGGAAGGATTGAAGCTCAAAAGACCGTGGGGCAAGTCTACCAGCCAGATTGGGAAGACAGTCGGTTCCTCCCAGCCCAGTCCGGTCCTGCGCTGGGTTGTGCTCGCACATGTTGACAGCAGCAGCCCCATTGCCGCAGCTTGCCGCAAACATTGGAACTCGTGTGGCAGCTACACGTGTGTTACGCAAGAACCCTGGAATCTGAATTGAGCAAACCCATGTGCTAGACGGGAACAATCGGCTGAGTGATGCGTGAGGCCTAGAAGTGACATCAGGACCATGGGGATTGGCATGAGTCACCAACTAGGCCCAGGCACACATTTGCCACACACCATGCAACCTGGCTTTTCGGGGCCAAAAAGATCTGCGCGCCAGGCTCAGCTGGTCAGAGTCACAGGTCAATGATTGAAACTTGGAGGTATGGCCCCAACATCTACAAAGCTCAGTACTCATTTTTGTTTTGTGGGAAACCGCATGCTTCAAGTTTATGGGCAATGGGAATTGCATCTGGCATGTTTGCAAGTCGCAAAGTCAACTGAAGGGAAATGTGTTGGGCAGCGGTGAACGGACTTTGAGCGTTTGGGTTGCCGCTAAAGACCCTGAAGCAACTTCTTAGATCCAACAAGAGGGGCTGCAATTCCTGATTGCTAGTTCAATTCTGGACCCATGCACGTTGCAGTTGTGAAATGCTATGTCGGATTGCTAATTGTTTTCTGGACCCATGCACGTTGCAATTGTGAAATGCTATTTCATATTTCAGCGACTCGGTATTGCAATTTCAAGTTGCTATTATTTTTGCTAATTATTGCTAAATAATTATTTGGCCATGCCCAAGGGATACCTGCTAGCGTCAGTCTTAATATTAATGTTTAAAGCTTGCCTTCTGTATCTTGAGCGTTGTTTTCCGGAATACGTTATTATTCAGTCAATCAGGCCATGTTCTGCCATACCAATGGAATCGCCTCTACAGTGACAAAGGTAGTCAGAGTCATGAGGATGGAAAGCCCGTAGGAGCGAGTTGACGGGAGAAGGGACAGGCATTCTCCTTCATTCGCCTGTTCCACTTCATCCAGCATGCAAATGAACGACTTTAGGATGGGCGAACTAGAGATGCAGTGAGACCAGGCTTCACCATTCTATCAGTCTCTTCCACGTCCAACTGTTCCAAATCCCAAGGTGTTACACAGTTGTAGGAGAACCTGATGTAGGATGGTGATGAGCGAGGCTGTGAGCGAGGATTTACGTTTGGGCACCTCTCTCTCTCTCTCTCTCTCTATTTTCCTTTCTCGCCTGCTAAACAAGAGTGTGATGGAGGCTCAAAAGTCCGACCCTTGGAACAAGATGATGGGCCACAGCCAATCAATTCTATCTTTGAGTGAATTGGTGCGGAAGAGATGGAGCAGATCTGGCCGCCCTTTCGATTCTAAGATAGGCTGTGGAAGGGCTGGGGCGCAGCGGGTGAAAGGATCTTGAGGTTGTCTCCATCCATGCCACCACAAATAGATCTCCGGGAAGAAGAAGCGTGGATAAGCGTGGCATGGCCTAGGTTTTGCCTGGGTTTCCTTAGGTAATGTTGTTTCTTTTGAGATTTCTTCTTTTTTGGCTTCTATCTTTTAAACAACGTACTGTAAGCCATGGCAGAATCCCCAACAGCACCCCCCCCCCTTGGACACTTCCGCCACCCTAGCCCGCCGCTCCAAACTCCGGAGCCGAAAATCGGGCAGAATGCCTTATGCTTTCAGCTGGGGAACACAAAGTTGGAAAAACGCAAGGTTGGAACACAAAGTCGGTATTTCTTGACAAAACAGTACCTTTGACAAAAACCTTGACAAACATCCGCGACAGCGCGACAGCAACCCTTGACAAAAGTAGGTTGCCCCAAGCAAAACCCTTGACCAAAATCCGGCTCGCCTGACCAGTCACTGCTGTTTCTTTTCTGCCCACAACAAATGAAACCAAACCCTGGGCAAAAACCTCTGCGAGCTCGACAGGATCTGGCAGGTGAACATGGGCTCCGAAGGTTGGAAGGCCAATCCGGAGCTGAGGTGCCCGCCTCCTTCGCGTTTACGGAGCGGGTTGTGAACTTTTTTTGGCCCTTGGAACACGAAAAGTGGCCGTCACCCTTTAAGACACCATAAATAGGTCTTTGTCTGGTTTTACACAGCACCTTTGTGGCGGAAAGATGAGTTTGCCTTTGTTTTGGTGATGCTTTTAGGGGAAATATAGGACCCCCTTTTGTAGGACATTCGTTGGCAGGGGGGAACATGTGTTTGAACAAAAAGTATCGTGGTTCCCTTTCAAGACAAAACACCATTAGGTTGTTTTTCAACAATAGTGGTGTACGCATGTTTAATCAGGGCTCGGCCTCCTATAGCAAACGTGGAAATCATAAGCATGTATGCTGGAATATATGTTATGCTTAATGTTTTTTTTGTTTCTACATATAGAATCACAACATCGAACTAGCACAATCTGATGCCACCAAGAACAATGCAAGGAGTGCATCAGCGAGTGAGGAAGTACAAGATCAACGACTTTCTGGAGATATGCATACCCCAGACACTCAATTTCAACCAAAGTGCCGCGCTGGACTTGGGAGCATCTTGGGTTCGTGATGCATTCCCAGTATTCCGAGCAGCACCGAGCTGGGTTGAGCACAGGTGCGGTAGGGGGGAAAGGGTCTGGCAAAGTGTCAGTTCCCGAAGTTAGGTGGGTGGTTGGTTGGCTGGTTGGTTGGGTAGTTGGTTGGGTGGGTGGGTGGGTGGGTGGTTGCTTGTTTGGTTGGTCGGTTGGAGTGGATGGAGGGTGGGTGAGTGGGTGGGCGCGGCATTCCATGAACGACAGATGAAGATCAGCCTGCCGTCCCCCTGATTTATTTCCAGGTGCTTTGGGTAAGGGAGAATAGGTAATACCATGACTCCAAACAAAAAGAGGGACAACTACAGGACAGGAACCTGAAAGAGGATCTTAGAACAATGGCTTAAATCTGGGAGAACTCCCCACCCAGCTCGCCTCTGTTTTGTTTGACCAATGAACGAAGGTATGTTTTGCTTTTCTTTATTTGATTGATGAGGGCTGAAGGCCTACCTACGGCTCTATCTAGCCTCGGACTCCACAAATGGGGGTGAAGAAGCACACCTGAAGTTGCGTGTCCGGCGAACAAGGCGCGTTCCCAAATCCTTACACAACTTCATGATGTTTAAGTTTCGCATCATGTTTGCCTTGCTCTTTTTCTGTGGGGCAAAGCATCGCAAAGCAGGAGTTGGTGATCAGCTCTCTTTTTGCCGGAAAACGGATCGCCGGGAGTTCCATGCAGCCATGGCCACATGCCTAGCTCTTCGGACTCCTCGTTGCCGCTGGGGCCCGAGGGGCAAACGGAAACGGATGCGTTGCCCGGATGGACAAATCTGGGGCCAATGATTGTTTTTTTCAGCCGGAGGGACTACCCTAGAAAGTACCTGTCTCTCTCTCTCTCTCTTTTTTTCCTCTCTGTCTCTCTCTCTCTCTCTCTTCCGCAGGACAACAACATGCAAACCTCACCGGTCCAAGACTATGTTCCTCCAAAAGAGACCTTTGGAGGCGCAAGAGTTTAGAAAGCTGAGGAAACGCAGGGAACCTGCATGAGCTAACACATGATTTGTTTTGTTTCGGCCTAGGACCCCCGGTGTTTGTGAACGACTTTGTGAGAGAGGACTATATACCTGGTTTTTATGACGCTTCAACAAAGGAGCCCATCTAATTGAGACAACTGCATGTAGTATTGTCCGTGGAACATTTGCCCACAATTTAGGGGTCATGCACCGTAGGGAGGGTTAAGCCGCCTGCATCAATTCTGGCGAGCTCACCAACCTGGAGTCCGGTGCAAGGGGCTCACTTACCAGGGTCCTTCATGGGTCCAAGAGTCCTTCTGGTTTAGTTCAGGTGCAGTATCCGTGCCCTCAAAATTTGTTGCACCCATGGGACCCGTACGGGTATGTGTCACAATAGTCAAAGTAGGGACCCCCCAAATGGGCGCTTTCCCTTCTTGCCTTCAAAGCTACGAAAGCTACCTGAAAAGGGAACCCTAACAAGGACGCAGTTGTCCAGTGCCTTTTTGGTCGATAATTCTGTTTCTACCAGGGTCGCTGGGTTCTTCCTTTGGCCTAGGCCACCGCAGAGGTTGGCGAGAAGGGAGCGCAAGCACGCACAGAAGGCCGGAGCGGGGGGGGGGGATTGGGGGATTGGCAAGTGAGGAAGTGGGATGGAAATTGTTCGGACGGTTGGTGATTGGTTCTGGCAGTGATTGTGATAGTGATGGTTGTTGTCGGTGATGGTGTTGTTCTGACGGATGATGGATCATGGATCACGATCATGTTGTTGATGATGATGATGATGATCATGATGATGATGACGATGACAATGACGATGATGATGATGATGGTGATGATGGTGATGATGACTATGATGATGATGATGATGATGATGATGATGATGATGATGATGACTATGATGATGATGATGATGACGACAATGATGATGCTGATGATGATGATGATGACGATGACGATGACGATGACGATGACGATGACCACGATGACAACGATGATGATGATCATGATGATGATGACGAGGATGATGATGATGATGACGACGATGATGATGATGATGATGATGATGATGATGATGATGATGATGATGATGATGATGATGATGATGATGATGCGTTTGTCGGAGTTCACTCTGTTTTTCTGCCGAGCGTACCTGTTTTGCGGTCAAAGGGAACTCAACAAACAAAACAGACTTTGGAGACTTTGTTTCCGCCAATCCGCGGAAGAGACGGGCTGAACCTAGTCATCCCCAAGGGATGGGGATGGCTCCTGAAAATGATTCCCTCATTGGAATCTGAAAACCAGCAAGGTTTCCCTACCATCTAAGAAGTCGCAGGGTCCCTCCACTGGGTCAACGTATGGGACAATCGGAGACGTCTATGCCCTGGACTCAATTAAGACAAGCAAGTTTCACTCCTGGCTTTAGGGTTGGTTTCTTTTTGATTATCTTATTGCAAGGGGATTTGGGTTACAGCAAACCCTACTCTCAGGTTTCACTCCTGGCTTTACGGTTGAGATAAGCAAAAAGAAACCCACTGGGCCCATCTACCAAAGGGACGACAGGAGCTGCGGAGAGCCCAGCGGCGCGTCAAGCGCTGGGAGAAGAAGGCGCAGGCGGGAGACGAAGTGGCCAGGGGCTCACTTAGACTCGCTTGAGTATGCCTTGTTGACATACTGTGGATGGACGAAATCCACTTCGCACCACCTCAGAGATCCTGGAAGGATGATTCGCCTGTAAATACTAACAAACAATGGTTGCCCATGCGTTCCAAGTGGTGCAGGATTTTGTCCATCCACAGTATGAGGTTTCTCAAAATGGGAGTTCGGACCAGCCAACAGGAACTTCATTAGTTTAGGGGCCACGATGTTGAGAAGCACCCATATTTTGTTGCCCTGAATTCCTTCCTTTTTCATGCTTTTTGGCAGGGGCCGGGCCCCTTTAAAAATATTTAAAGCCATCTACAAAAAGCAATCTGTTTTTCTCATGGCCCTGGTAGTCCTTTCAACCTGAAACGAAGCTGAGCCTCAAGAGACACAGACCGTCACAGACCCAGTTGCTCATTGGACTCCTTTTTGTTTGGCAGGTCACCAGTTGAACATGGCATTAACCAATCAAAAAGGCTCTGGGGCACTCGGAAGCTGGGTTGAAGCCCTCAGTCATCACGGAAGCCGCAAACCACCGCTGATGTGTCTACCCCAAACCTCAAACGTTTCGGCAACAAGTGCGCCTGCTTGGCCCATGAAGGCTTACTAAGCAAATGAGAGACGTTGGATGAGATGTGGTCTTGTTTTTTTTTTGGGGGGGGGACTTGATCTGAAATAACTCTCGCCGGTTTGGGGTCGCAGTTTCGGGACTTGCTGTCCCGCACCATTCCATAGGTGGAACAGCATCCGAATCGCCCCCTTTGTCGGATTCCGTCTTGGATTTAAACCCCCAAAGGTGCCTGGCCTTTCTTGGCAACATTTGCTTCCAGCCGAACATTCAAGTAGAGTATCAACCAGAGGCAAAGCCCAACCTGGTCACTGTAGAGCCCACCGATTTCCGCTCCAGGCGGGGGGCGGGTGTCTTTTGTCCATTGTTTTTTGAATGATTTGCAAGTAGAATCCCTGACCGAGTGGATCCAGTTACCAGTGTAGCCAGCCATTTCTCTTGTACTGGACAACCCATGTTTGTATATTCTCTTATGTGAATCGGCGTGCCTTTCTTATGAGGGTACTGCTTTTGGTGTGATTTTAGAGGGAAACCAACAAGAAACTTGCCATTTGTTGGTGTCCCCCTATTTTGAAACATACCCAAATGGGTGCGTCTTTTCTTGAGAGCACCCTTTTTGGGGTTCTTTGAAAGGGAAAGCAAACTGAAGCCGATCCTTTTGGTGGTGCCCCTATTTTTAAGACAACGAAATGGAGTTACTTCCCCCCCTCGCTTGTTCTTGAGCCGACTCCCGGGAGGAAGTGGCAAAGCTGCGTGCGGAGTGCGAGCGCGAAAGGCGCCTGGAATGGTGACATGAACCAGGCCTAGTCTTCCATTTTACTTTCCCCTGTTGGTTTTAAAGGGAATCTATCATTACAGGACACATGTTCATGTTTTTCAGGGGGCTTAAGCACATGGATTTAGTGGTTTACTATGTTTACTCGAAGCGGATCCCTGGGCTTCCAACGAGATCCTCGGATTCCGAAAGCTCCTTGGAGCTGCCAATGTGGACCCTGGGGCTCAAAGGTAGTGCTGGCAAAGACTTCCGGGCCCCGAGGTTGGCACATCTCCACGAGTTTTTCAAGGCCAAGGCCCACCGTGTTGGTTGGTTCTTCAATTGGCAAACAGAAACATGTTCTTAAACAACTTCCCAAATTGTGGTTTTCCTGGTTTACCTTTATACCCACAGATTAGGGGTACCCTTAAAAACAGACGAGCCACCCAAAATGAAACCAACCACTTTAGAGGACCGATCCCTATTTTGAGGGCCCCACCCGCAACCGAGGCCATCGCCCTCCGTGCGCGAGCGCTCGCCCATGCGGTCTCTCAAGGAGGTGCAGTCGGCCTTGTCGGCACTGCCTACCCTGGACTTGCATCTTGGCGGCTTCCAATCCCGATACTGCCTAGCTTAGGGGACCGTTCAACGGATTCTAATAAGCAGGCCCGGCTTGTAGAGGACAATCATGTTTGTAGCATCCTAGAAACCATTTTGTTACCCATTTTGGGGTCACCAAAGCTCCTGCATTGGCTCAGAATGGGGCCAAATATGTTCTTGCACGACCAGTGGGTACCCTTTAAGCCCGGCCTTTCACAGCAGGACGCCTGGCTGGGTGTAAAATAACCCATATCCTCATATCCTGGATATGCTTCATTTTCCTTTGCAAGAAACTAAGGATCTTGATATGGGGCACTTTTGTGTTCAAGGCCTCCTATTCAGCACGCAAGTAATGTTCGTGACAGGAGAACAACCCTTGCTGTTAGTCTTGACCCTTAACCTTCTCAACTGTTCGAACTTTGTTCCTGCCAGACAAGAATATGCACGGCACCAATCGAGTGGTTTTCGTGTTCCAAGGGGATGCTCTATACCAAGTTTGGGTCGGGTCTCATGGACACAGTTGTCGGAGTGGTGCCATCCTTCTATCCTTTTGCTTGTTGCCGGTTTTTGTTCGGGTCCAATTTGATTTTGTGTCAAAAGGCGGCCTTGTTTTTCCCATGGCCACTGCCTGGTCTAGGGTGATTGTTCAGTGATCAATTTCCCCAACAGTTCAACAGCCCATGGTTCATTGAGTTCCCCAATGAATACAGTCCCTCCCAGTAACATTAGTTGGACTGAACAACCTCTTGTTCACATGGAAACATGGGCCACCTTGAGATGTGGAGACAACAGAAGGCTCATGGAGTAAGAATGAGGCTTGAATGAGTTGTTTTCTTTCTGCAACAAGGGCTGCTGGCGTTGGCATTTTATCGGATTTCACAAGCTGGGATGTATGGTTCAGCTTGGTTCCCCAGAGGGGGTGGTTCCCTTGTTGCATTTTTTTTTGGAGGGGCTTCCCGTTCAAATCAACTCCAAACAGGCCTGGGTGGTATTCCAAACAGCCCGGAAGCCGCTGGAAACCTCCGGAACCCTTCCTGAAAGCGCCCCACCCCCACCCCAGAGCCGATCTTCGCAGAGACTCCATATTATCTTCCGGCTGTTGGTGAAAAATGAGTACCCCTTGTCGCCCATAGACATCCGCGGGGTGTTTGGGGTGGCAACGGACCTGCGTGTTTGCACATATAGGGCAACTAAATGCCCAACGCCGAGCGTGTGAAGCCACGGGCAAACCAGCAAATGAGCAAGCTTGTCCATGTCCGAGTTTTCGTTGGGCGGAGCTTGTTTACTAGTAACACTTGGGCTCGACCATGTTTTACTCAAAGCCTATGTTTTACTGGCAGTCCATTGTTGCTCACGCTGCCAAACACCGGCTTTCATTCGTATATAGGATCCCCCATTCCCCCCTCCCCCCGTCATCTACCCTCTCCAGAAAGAAGACCAAAGTTCCTTCCCTGCTTTTCCACCCAAAGCAAAAAGGGTTTCTGTAGCCCCTTCCTCTCCCTTCCCCTCTACCCCATACTGCAGTATACCCCGCTCTTTAGTTTTAGGGCAAGAGTTCCATGCCCAAAGTTTAGGGTATGAGCTTCACACCCTCCTAAACGACTTTGTTTCCCCATGAATGTAGTTGTACAAGTGGGTGTGAGGAGGGTGATTGCGGGCGACTGTTCAATGAGAACCAGTGAAAACACAAGGAGAACCACGCTAAATACCGTGAAGCCCTGTGCGAACTCCGGAATCACCCCGAGCGAACACCGTGAGAACCCCGTGAACACTGAATACCGTCAATAGCCCGTGAGAACTCCGTGAAAACACCGTGAGAATACCGTGAAAACTCCGTGAAAATACCGTGAAAACCCAGTGAACACCCACTGGTCAATATGTTCATGGCCGCCACTCCATTTCAAGCACCAATTCAATGATTTTGGCCAGCTACAGGAATGACAGTCGCAACAAAAGTGTTTGTGCAAGCAGCAGCCTATTTCAGCTGCTTTTGGGCGTCAATGCGCAGATGTTCGGACATTAGTGCTGACTGCAGTTGATACGCGCACTGTGATTTGGCCTAAGCCATACGCCGGGGTTGGTTTTTGTCCTGATTGTCAGTTTCCTCTGCCCAATGCTTAAGCGATCTTAAGAGTGAAATTCGGGTCGCGCATTTAGTACAGGTAGGTTCTGACTTTACTTACTCAGGCGACCAAATAATACCGGTAGGTTCTGACTTTACTTCTGCGACCACAGAAAACTTAGTCTTTGGAAGTATTGAGAAGGGTCAAAGCCTTCAAAGCCTAGGGGGTTCTACACTCGTTTTAATCGGCATTGTAGTAAGGCCTAAAGCAATTGTGACCATCTTAGGAACAGTCAATTGAGCGTGTCTTTGTTGAGGCTACCCCTTGTTAGTGGTTTTCAACGGAAAACAGCAGGAAAAAACCGCAGTTTGGGAGGCCGACTCCCAAAAACGCGGCACAGCCACTTGGTTCGCGCTCTCTGAGGCCGGCCAAGCGTGCCCGAAGCCGCAGTCGGAGCCGCGAATGCAGTCGCGGCCGTCGAAGTCCGAAGCGAGAGGAGCGCAAGTGTCTGGACCTCGGGGCCCTTGAATCCCCAAGCGCTGTTGGTCCAAGGGGGAGGTTCCCGAACACTTCCCAAGGAACCCTAAGGAACCCAAAAACTCTCAACTACCCACCCACCTTGTAATTACCTACCCCCCTGAACCGTTTCAATTCTATGGGGACTAAATAAACTTATGAAGCAAGATCTGAACATGTGGAACTTTCAGGGTCCCCCCCTTTTTGTGGGCCAAGAACCCTTCAATCAGAATCCAAGGAGTGAGAGTGTTATGATGTTTCCTCATACCAAGGGAACCAGCCATAGACCAAGAAGAACATGGCGCCACGTGTCCCCCAACATGCAACCCACCAGAGGGTCCCGGCAACTAGTCTTCCAGGGCCGCTCAGTCAAGTTCCGTGTATCTCAGGCAAAGCTCCGGTATTGTGATCACAGGGTGACCCTCTGACGGGTCTTCACTTTCGGCCATGACTTGGGGCAGCAACCCAGAATGATTGGATATCGCCTTCGGATGGTTCCGCATCGCTTTTGGCTCATGGCCTCCATCCGTTTCTTTGGGTGATGTCAGGCATTCATGTATGCGCGTTGTTGCCCTTCATAGGTTAAAAAGAGTCAAACAGACTTCAACCCCTGAAATAACCATTGAAAGCCCCGAACACGATGGCGATCCTTGGGACAAAGCGCCTAAGGGATGGTTCCCTAATCTCTTCACCCAGCATTCTGTTCGAACACTAATTACCAACTTTCCCTGTTTGTTGCCACGTTACGAAGAGAAGTAGCCATGAACAGAAATGGGCTCGATGCTAAAGCAGCGTGTCTGGGCCAATCCTTCCCCGTTGCTTCGATCAAAGCGGTGACTTTCTGGAGGACCCACCGGCTCCGCGGAAGGCTCCGCCGAAGACGTGCGCGAATTGGTGTGAGGCTACCGGCGTGCTAAAGCTCTCCCTGCCCCAGGCTCAGCGAATCGACCTCTTGACGTGGGGCAGTCGTTTTTGAGGGTACCCTTCCTCCCACTAACATGGCAACTGACAGGGGTCCCTTCAAAAGGAATTTGATCTTCCAGGTACCTCCCCCACAGGTGCCATGTTAGTTGGAGAAAGCGTACTTCTTTTCATTCGGTTGGTTTGAAGGGAAGCCAGCTGGAAAACCGCGATTTTGGGGGTGTAACAAAGAAAGACACTCATATACCAGGGCGAGCCCACCGGGTTGAAACATGTTGAAGCACCTCTGCGACTTGAACAGCCTCCTTTTGGGGCCCCGGTCGTGTCTAGTTGTTTGAACACATTTTCCCCAACCGTAAATGCTCCCAATTAATGGGGCCCCAGGAATCCAGGAGTAAGTACTAAAGCCTGATCTTGATCAGAGGTTCTCCCCATTATCGAGGGAAGCTTGCACTTTTGGGGGAAATCATTCCCTGTTGCCGACATTGCCAGGCCCTAAGGCTGGTTATCATTCTGGTAGGCAATCAGTTGTTTTTACTGGTGGTTTCCCTTAGTAACCTACTATGGTGGCAAGTGGAAGCACTGAGGGTTGGGAAGGCCGCAAAAAAGACCGCTGCTTGCGTGGACCTTCCTTCCAAAGGGTCTCTTGGGTTATGACCGTCCTGGTACGAAACGCTGGTGGTGTTGAATTCAGCACCAATGTCTTTGGCCTACTGATGGGAAACCATTATCCAAAGGGGATCAATTTGGGCTTGAGTTCCTATCTGAACTCATACAATTAGAGAGTTATGACTAGCCCTTGTTTTTGAGCTTAGTTGGGTCGAAATTCAGTCTCAAGGGCGTTGGTCTAAGCTACGTGTTCTATGCGTTTGGTCGGTCCCTCCTTGGGCCTCCTCACCCCTGATGTTCGGGTCTGCCCAAGGACTGAACCTCCCAAGGTCTGCCCAAGCGGCCGCCGGCCTCGCGCGCCTCGCCTCCCTCACCGCCCGCCGCGCCGCGGTGAACGTCGACGGCGACGGCGACGGCGACGCCGCGGAGCGCGCGGCGCCTTCGGCGACGGCGCCCTTCGCGACGGCGCGGGCGGCTGTGCCGCCAAAGGCTGAGAGGAGCCCAGGGCTCGTTGTGTGAAACCCGCTGGCTCCGAGTTCTTTTTCCTGCCCCAAATCCACCCTCCAAGACACGCAACAAGCATCTCTCTCTAGTTGCTGAATGGAAAGAACCCGACGGTCGCCCCAAGAAACGCGCTGAGAGCCTTGTTAGAAGGTCGGGCCTAGTTAAACCCCCGTCAGGAGAGTACCAGGAGATCCTTCCCTTTCAACATCGGATCATGTTTGTAAGTTTCAGGTGGGCATAACAGCATTTTATGAATCATTACTGTGGTGTGAGTATGCCCGGATAGTCAGGACTAGTTTCCCCGTCAAGGTTGTAACCGGGGGTTCAGCTCCCAGTGCATGGGAAACGTCCCCGGATCCCCGTTGTTGCTTGTTGTTGTTCTGGAAACCTGGGAAACTGGCACTATTTGACAACGTTTGGCTTGCCCAAAGCGAATCGGTGGGAGGAACCCAAAGGCCGCGCTTGCACGAATTCAGTTTCCGACTTTTGGCCATGGCACTTGAACTGAAAGCAAGGCCTCACGGACCGTGGAGAGAATCCGTGGGGGTCTGGGGATGGTCAACGCTGCGGAAGGGTTGGAAACGCATGGCATCGCTGGGCACTGTTGGGCAACGTCCTTTGAAGATTCTGGGCCATGGCAGATCAATGCGCCAAGTTTTACTCGAGTTGCTTTTAGTTGCCTAACTTCTTTGTCAGGTGAGTCTGCGGCCAAAAAGTTTAGCTTACTCTAGCGTCTCAACTTGATATCAATACACAAAATATAATATTCATATACAGAATGAGTATGAATTGCAATCTCAGCAGTCCAGGTTGCCAGCTTGACATGCCAACGCAGCCGAATCCGGTGCCCGCGGACGTGACCAGGAGGGTGGAGCAGACGTTGCCAGCAGCGAAGCAGCGGGCGGCATTTCTGAAGGCCAGACATCGCTCGAACCCGCGACCTCGCGAATTCGTGACACAGTTGAGGGTTTGCTTTGTGACCTCACCTATCCCTTTTTTTCAACTGTCTAATTGGATAAGCAAGCTCAAACAGCGCGTTCTCAGAACAACACACGTATGTAAGGATGGGGAAGCAACAGAGGCAGAATCTTCTTTTGTCCAGGGCCTGAGCTTGTTTCGCGTTGATTGGGCTCCATCAGCCCTCGGCCTTAACTTAGGATCTTGGGGTGGGGGGCCATGAGCCTGTGACAGACCTCAGGTTTCTTTAAGGAAGCCTTATCGTCGCTTGAATTCGTGCAGATGAGAGTGAACCATTGCCCATGGAGTATCGTGGGTCATCATTGCCAGGTAGACTCTGACGAACGCGGACAAAATAGCGTGGCCCTTTCCCCCCGCCAAGTCAACCGCTTACACGAGGAGAACCCGAACGGGTCTAGTGTCAACCCGCTGGGTCACGAAATAGATCGAAATAGGCCGTGGCAACGGCAGTTGGAACTGATCGAGGATGCCTTGGACTTTTCAACAGGCCAGGGCTCTGTGTTAAAATGACTTGTTTCCCGAGTTTTTCCCGGACGGATTCCTTCAGGTTGTCCTTTGGGCTCAAAATCAGATTCATGGACCCACAAAACAGACCCCAAAAGGGTGTGCCATGCGCTACGGCATCCCCTTCTTCACCGGTGGAACCAGCACTAACTACTGAGGCCCTGGACGAGAACACGTCGCTGGTGGTGCAAGGTGACACTGGCTGTGGCTGCTTGGCAAGGCCCCCAAGGAAGGCGACGGTGAAATGATATACTGCTTCCCTTTTTGACTTTATACACGCATCATTTGTTTGTTTAACATGCTTGTGGGTTTGGCAGTTGTAGTAGCAGCAGCAGCAGCAGTAGTAGTAGTAGTAGTAGTAGTAGTAGTAGTAGTAGTAGTCGCAGTCGTAGTAGTGATAGTGGTAGTGGTAGTGGTGGTGATAGTAGTGGTACTAGTGGTAGTGGTGGTGATTGTAGTGGTAGTAGTAGCAGTAGTAATAATGGATAATCGGTAGTAGGTGGGAGGTGGTAGTAGAAGTAGTACTAGTACTAGTACTAGTACTAGTACTAGTACTAGTGGTAGTGGTAGTGGTAGTGGTAGCAGTACTGGTACTGGTACTGGTACTAGTACTAGTACTAGTACTAGCGTTATTTTGCTTTGTGTGCAATACCGATGGTTGTAAGGCCAGCTGCGCGCAATTTGTTGGTTGCGGAAACACAGTTCCCAACGACATCGGGCCCAGCGATATGATAAGGTAGTCATGGGAATGACCCGGGTCATAAACAAGTTGATTTCGCACGACCACGCACACAGGCGTGTGCTTGTGTGTGTTTCCACATCCCCGAGGCAAGACGACTCAGCTGCCGCAGTTCCTCTTGGAGGATGCAGCTGAGAGGGGCCAGCCCTGCCGGAGACTCGCAAATCAAAGTCATCAGGGCTGCTCTGAGCCTCGAAAAGGCATCTGAAAAGATCGGAAGTGCGGCGTTTGTTCCTTGGTCAACGTTGTTGGTAACATGTATTCCTTTTGGGGGGGGGGGGGAAATGAACACCTACCCATTTGAAAAGTTTTCGTTTGTTTTCCCTTGCCCACGGGTCAATGCTTCACCCTACCGACACTCCATGGGCAACATGTGCCAACATTTCACTCAAGAGGGTGAATGTGTGTATTCCACAAATGGAGGGCTTTTTGTTGGGGGGGGAATTCACAAAACCCTCGTGTTTCCCCAAGCCAAGGTTTTTCGTGGTAGCGGCGGTTTTTCGCCGGTTTCGTTCCCCGAGGATTTGGGTGACGCAGCCCCGGCGGGTGTCTGCCATCTCGGTGGCGCGAAGGGTTTGCTGGGAGCGTCAGGAGCGACTGGGCCAGAGCGCCGCTCGGGCCGAAAGTCGGACCCGGCCCGGCCGGTGGTTTCCGGGGTTAGTCAAAGGGGAGCCAAAACGAAAAAGCATCCACCGGTTTGGAGGTTAGTAGAAGGGATCCATCAGAGATGGATCCCGAATTTGATGGGTCAACATGACCTTTGGGGATTGTTTCCCTTTGCACCATTTCCTGGTTTCCCTAAGCGAAGTAGACAACAGCGGTCCCGTTCTTTCTCATGACCATCGGAGATTTGGGCATAGATGCTGCATTTATTTGCTTACCTCGCTCCATCAATTCCTGGTCTTTAAGCTTTTTGGCAAGACCATTTGAGTGCTACAGCGGTAACCGTGAAATTGGCCTTGCTTCAGCCAATCTACTAGGACGTGAGTTTTCCTCGGGATGGCCACATTTGGCGAAAGGTTTGTGTTTTGAAGTGCCGTGGACGGATCCATGATATGGTTTCCTTTGAAGTCACAAGAAGGGTGCGGATTGGGCCCAGGACTTGACAGTTTGGGGTTTCGCGTGGGGTCTTCCAATTGCTCCATGTTTGACTTGGCAAGCTGTGATATTATTGTTGCCAAGTTTCTTTAGCACTTGAGAGGCCCAACATTGTTTTCTGCTAGTCAGCTTGGCAGGTCGGAATATCGATCACAATCATGATCTATACAGCAGTGGTGCTTTGAGGGTGCCCCTGCGGGGTAACAAAAGGAAGCACACGGGATCCCCTTTTTCAAGGCACACCACTAGAGAACTCCACACACAACTGTGTTTCGCTGCAGGCAAAAGCTAAGGTGGATGCACTTAGTTGTAATTGAGTTCCCCAACCAACTGTGATCATTTGCTCGCGCTCTACAATGGGGCCTTCCCCCAACCACTTTAGCCCACTTGGTGGGCTTACGTTTCTTTAAACCTTGGTTGGTGTTCTTTGATCCACCAAGGTGTGTAGGTCTACAGGATTTGTTGCAGGACATGGCCCAAACACGGATTCCAACACGAAGGAATTCCTTAAGCATGTCCTAGTTTGTCAAAGCAATCAAACCGAGTTACACAGTGACCCAATGACCCTGCTAGAAGCAGAATTAACCCCCTACTTTTGGTTGATTTGCTATAGCTGTTTGATTTGCTAGGAATGGGTTGAGGGTGTCAAAGTGATGCGGTGTAGACTCAAGACAGATGCCGGAGGGAACATCCAAGGTGGGCTACAGCATCCGGCTGGACTCCAGCTGCGTGGGCTCCAAGAATCAAAGGGGTCACTGCCAGCTTCAAGGGAGTTCGTGTGCAGATGTGTGTCCTTGTGTTTTCAACTGAATCCCTGAGTTGCTGGACTTCAAATGTCAGAGTAACATTTAGTCGGTGGTTTGGATTGGTGGTTTTTGTGGGCCTGAGGGATGGCTGGGATGCGGCTTGGGTAAGTGCAAGCGCGGGCACGCTCTCTTGCATGCCCGCGCAGCTTGTCACGCACGGGCACGCGCGCTCGCATGCGCAGCAGGGATGCGGGGTGGGCACGAGGGGGGCAAGGTGGGAAACAGGCATGGGCCCCCTGACGCCGCATCACCAAGCACATGGGGACCTCAAAAAGACACATCCAGCGAATCCGTGCAACTTTCCCCAGGAAAGGCCTGCGATGCCATGCAGGACATGTCATGGCTCGTCGGGGGACGGGGGCGCCCCATGACAGAGCAGGGCCAAACTTGATGGTTTGGGGATTTGAACCCCCAGTACTTGTCAAGGGTAAATTGGAAGCCTCCCCCTACCCTCCAGACCACTAATTAGAGGAAGCTGAGAATACTTTCTGAGAAGACCATTGTAGTCGCAAGCAAGTTGAGTCTTGTCTGGTAATAAAGTTAAGATTGTTGTTTTACCCCAGCTCCCAGTCTCCAAAAACCGGTGCTTCACTTTCCATAAATGGGTGTGGCTCAAACTGAAGGAACTAGGGTTGCGCAGGTTTTGGTCTTCGGTTCCAGGTACCAAGGCGCCATGTTGGTATATGTTTTTGAGCCACAGCCATATGATCACAATACCAAGCGCCTGTTGAGTTCTCAGGTGGCACCTGCCTCACCTACTGTACCGTGGGCGTGTTGCTGCGGCGCCTCGAGTCAGACCCTGATCTGCAGAACGTGACCCACGTCTTCGCGGATGAGGCCGTTGGGCGGTAATTTGTTCGATTAAATCCAAATGGGCGGCTCGGCGTTTTGTGAGGGTGCCCTTTTGGGGATTTAACGGGAAGCCAAAAGGAAACCTTTTCATTTTGTCGGGCCTCCTATTTCTAGACACACCCAAATCACTATTGTGGGTGGGATGAAGAACATAAATGTAAGTCAAGCGCCCGGGTTTGACCAACAAGAGGTTTGCAGCTGTCTACAGAGGACTACAGCTGGCTTCAAGCAATCCTTGACTTGGACCTTTAACCCTGTCTCAAGTTTTATGGACTCGTTGAAATTGGCTGAGTTTTCGCATTTAATTACTCTTTAGGAGGCCAGGCCCAATTTGCGGTCGCGCTGGCTGGGTGGTGAGCCAAATGAGCAACAGATGGCGTGATGTTTCATCCAAGGAGCAACCCAGAAATACAACTCCGAACACAAGCCAGTGAACGCCAGGTACTCCCCGTGACGGGAGCTAACTAGCATCCGCAACCGTAACTGTTCCTAATTAAACCAACAGGAGATGGGCGATATATTTTTCAAGCTCCCTTTGTATTATGTTGCATTTGCCTGAGGTGAGGTTTGGTCCAAATATCCAGTAATCTATGATTGTCAAGTTGGGAGGGACTTTTCAGGACTCACTACTTGTCCGATGTCGCAGGGCGTGTCCCCCGTTTTCTCACCCAGTTTGGAGAATCTTTAAGACCCCTTTTCTTTGCCTGCGCAATTCGCCTCTTACCCTTCTTGGGTTGCCAATGGGCCGTTCCTTTGAGGTGCACGAGCGAAGTGTGGAGGGGGACTTCCTGCTGCTTTTGCTGCGGGAACTCCAAAAGCGTCGCCCCGAGCTGCGGGTAATCGCCATGCGGCTCGGAGAGTCAGCCCCCCTTTTCTTCAGCCAGAATCACAGTCCCTTTTGTTCTCCATGTCTTTCGAGGGGTGCCCCTTTCAAAAGCAAAGTGCCAAAGACGAGGTTTTCCCGTGGCCATCACTGAAAGGTCTGGGCTGAAGATGGCGTTGAATCGGCGTATCCCCTTGTTCACACACCATGAAAGGTTCCAACTCCATTGCCCAAGACACTGCCAACAGTCAAAGGTTTCTAAGTGGGGAACCACTTTCTGCAATTGCAACGCCGGGTGTGTTTCAGCAGGTCCAACAGTATTGCTCAATAAGCTCACATTGATTTCCCTTCAAACAGGACCAGGGGTTGGTTTAGTCCGGGGTTGCCAGAAGGGCTGGCCACGCTGTTGGGTGTACCAATGTGTTCGAAGTAGTTGGCATTTGATTGTTAATTGTTGGCATTCTTTAGTGGTGCTTGGGAACCAACATGAGAAGGAACTGTTGAAACCAGATATGCATGAGTGAAATCCAGGGGTGGGCCCCCCATCCTGCATCCTTCCCATTGCATCCTCCATCCATCCATCCCCCATTTTCCCTCTTTCCCTCCTCCCTCCCTCCCTCCCTCCCCCTCCCTCCCTCCCCCCCTCCTCCCTTCCTCCCTCCCCCCTCCCTCCCTCCCCCCCCCCCTCCCCCCCTCCCCCTCCCTCCCTCCCTCCCTCCCTCCCTCCCCTCCCCCCCTCCCCCCTCCCTCCCTCTCCCTCCTCCCTCCCTCCCACTCCTCCCTCCAACCTTTCTTTCTCTCCCTCCCTCCTCCTTCCTTCCATCCCTCCATCCCCCCCTCCTTCCATCCGTCTTTCCCCCAACCCTTCCCATCATCCCTTCCCATATTCCTCACTCTTTCCATCCCTCCCTCCCAATGCCTCCCTCCCTTCCCTCCTCCTTCCTCCCTTTTCTCTCTTTCCCTCCTCCTTCCCTCCCTGCTTCCGTCCCTTTCTTTCCCTCCCAACTCTCGCTCGGACATTTCAGCCGAAGTCTAGCTACACCGCGCAAGACACTGCGGATCCCTTCTCCACTCTGGGCATCACCCCGCAGTTCCTGCAAGTGCTTGAGTGCCAGGCTGCGATGTTCGCTAGCACGGAGGCTCGCGCACGCGTTGTGCACGAAGTGGTGCTGGGGCCTGTGAACGGGCCAGACGCAGAACGTATCGGACGGCCAGTCCGAGATTTTCATCGAGATGGCGAAAGCCTTGGGCATCCTGCGAGACCGGAGAGCTTCGTACTATTCATGGCAATTTCGGGCTGTTGTGTTGGTCAAGGAAGGCTGCGCCCTCTGCAAAGGCACCTTGCTCATTGATCCTTTCCTGCGAGGAAGGACCATGCGCTTGAGGCGGCAGTGCCGCAAAGTGACATGGCCGGACAGCAGCTTGACTTGAAGAGCGCAACAGAACTGTTTCTTTTTTTGAGGTCAGAAGTGGCGCGCAACCTTCCGAGGCAAACTGGCCTCCAGCGCAACGCAGATCGCAGCGTGCGCCGGCTCGCACTGCATCGCGAGTTGCATCCTTTGTCAGAGCTGGACAAAGTGCTTGGCAGCCTGGGTTATCGTGCTGTCGTCTAAGTGCGCCTTGCCGGGGCGCATCGTGACGTGCGTGACGCATGTCGATGATTTTTTGACCCCGTAATTATAATTTTGGTCCTGCACCCCGACAGGTCCTACGCGAGGTCCGCGAGTTGCAGCCCTGGGCTTAGCAGACCGCGCGAAAAAGCACCCGAGTCTCAGATGGGTGGCTTAGTGTTGGGTTCCAATAGGCAAGGTGGGACCCCTTGGATTTGCTCAAAGATGTGAATAGTTTGATTATGAGAACCGTCCGGACGCGCGGACGTGCGCCTGTTGCTCAGCATTGACCAGGCAAGCTGAGCATAGCATGGTCCAGCACGATCTGCTGAGGCTTGATTGCAGGACTTCCATTTGAAGCTGGATGGAGAGAAGTGTCGCAAACTGTTCACTCAGAGTGCAGTTTGCTTTTGGGCGTCGGAGTTGCGAGGCCAGCAGCGCTGGTGTCGAACGATACCTGCTGGAGCTTGGAGGCTGGCCCCGACGCCAAAGACGCCAGTCATCCAGCCACCCAGGGTCACGCCCAGCACTCTTACACCCCAGGTGCGCCAGGACTTCTACTGGGGCTGAAGGCCGGTGTGAGCCAACTTTGAGTGGCAAGACAACTTGAGCAATCTAGGCACGAGCTTTTCGAACCCAAGTACTTGACTGTGATGCTGAGTGCTTGCCTCGTGCATCTTGCATGCAAGTGTGAGCGGCTTGCTACGATACAGAGAATGAATGGAACACAGGCACATACTTGAGAGCAACAAGATGCCCCTTAGTTGTTGGTTTGTCTCTCATCCTCCCCCTCCCTCCCCCCTCCCCGCCCCTCCTTTCCCTTCCCCTCCCCCTTTCCCTCCCCCTTGCCCTTGCCCTTGCCTTTGCCCCCTTGCCCTTATTAAATTTTTGCCCTTCCCATTACCCTTGCCCTTCCCCTTCCCCTTCCCCTTTCCCTCCCTCCACAGCCCATTGGCGCCCAGGTCCGCCACTCTAGACGCCGAGCGTTTAAGAAGTTACTTCCAGGCGGCGATTCTCAAACTCCCAGGCTGGGCTTGAGGCCACGGCCCAACCAAAGGTGCTTGCCAGCTTGGCAGCTTGGATTGGTTTCTGGCTTGGTGGTGCTCCGGGTGGCTTCTCATTTGCCCTCCACAAGAAGCGGCTCAAATCCTCAATTCCCACAAATCTAAATCACGAATTCAGGATAAGGTGGCGCTTTGGCCTCAAAACATATCTCAACGTGCGCCGCGCTGAAAAGTTCCTGGAGTTGTTGGTGTTCCTTTTTACTGGGGTGTTCCTCGCTTTTGGGGCGTTGGCTTCCCCATAAACTTTGACACACGATTCAAGGGTTTTTCTCATAAAGCCGAACCTGCCCCAATCCCAAGGGTAGCAAAGTTTGCAATTGTTTGCTTTGGTTTCCCTGAATGAAGACCACGCATCCACCACGGCGATGCGAATGGGAGCATCGCTTCGACAGGGCAGATGTTCCCTGTGAAGCGTCTCTTCCTGGAAGATGCCCTTGAGCTGACCAAGCACTCGGAGTTCAGCGCGAGTGGTATGCGAATAGGCCGCTACAAAGGCCTCTTGGCTGGGCAACACGCAGCTTTTATCGGGTTCCCTCATTGGATTCGGCAAGCTTTCAAAACGACATTTGGGACGCGATGGTTTCCCCTTTAACCATCATTGTGGAGGACATGTTCGAAGATGTCACTTTGGACCCAGTTGCGGGCGTCCCCTAATTAGGTAGCGGTGTAGCAGGCCAACCCTCCATTTTGAAGAGGCTAACGTTTCCACATCGCTTCTCTTGTTTCGAGTCGCCTTGACTTGGGCGAGGCGTAAGGGTGAACCACAGGGAGCGCTGACCACCCGGTGGCGTAGGATTCACCTACGTTAGGTCACTCCAAATTTGTCTCAAAGGATTGATTTCCAATGTCTTTCAACTTACCAACCAGCACTATTTTGAACACCAGCCCCTTAAAGAGACCTGGAGAGATCGGGAAGTTGCTTGCAGAAACGTCAATTTGCGAAATGCCTAAGAATGCTTCCGTGTCGTGCGATCCGCCTTTCAATTCACAGTCCAATTTGTTTCAACATTTGTCCCATTGCACCATTTGTGTATACGGCTTCTCCGATTTGCACCTATCTCTTTTTATCGCTCTTCTCTTTGCAAATGCGGCCTTTCTTTTTCCCTGCGAAGTTGAGCAGATGTTGTTAGGCCAGAGAATCAAGCATCGACTGCGGATGGAAGGAGTTTGGGGTACCTAGAGTCTTTCAGACCCTGACAGCATAGGACCATGGCCCCTACTTTTTGGCACGCAACCCCATGTTAGTTAGGGGCATGGAGATTTCAGATAGAAACTCGCAGAACAACAAAGCAAGACCAAAGCTTCTGTCATATCATTCATTTGTCCAATCCATCTTGCTCAAAAAAACCCGTTACGTTTCTTCGCGTTGGTTGCCTTTCAAACTCAGAAGATCCTCGCGTGGAAATCCTCTTGTGAGGCGGCGCCAAGTTCAGCGGGACCTCCGGTACCAAGACGGAGGTGGGATCGGTGCCGGGATTTGGGCGTGTCTTTTTTCGGGCTCCTTCTAAAAGACCAGCAAACAAGGGGCACCCTCAAGAGACACACCCATTTCCACGGCCTGAACTCATTTGCCAGGATTTGAAGCGTCCCCTGCGCTGGGCTTACAAGTAGCGGCTTTACAAAGCCCATTCCACGCAGTTGAGTATTGTTCTCAGTTGTTCAGTAGCACCCTTTTTCCCCTTTTTTTGGTGGTTGCCCACACTAAAAACGTCAAAAAGGGTTCCTTTTGTTTCCAGGGTCACTGAACAACTGAGTGTTGGATACGTGGCAAGTGGCCATAGTTGTGCTAGGTTTGGGTAGAGGGTCACATTCTGTGATACCAAGGCATTCTATTTGAAGCGATGAATCAGTTTCGGCGATAAGAGGCCTTCCACTACCATGCCAGGGTGTTCAAGCTACTCAGTAATGGTGTCGCATCAAGAGCCATGCATAAATCCTAGTATAGCCCACCCTGTTTTGAGTGGGTTATGTTATGTTGCAAACCAGCTACTAAAAGGATTCACTTGCACAGGATTTGATCAAACTTGCTCATTTAAAGGGAAACGACCTACAACAGGCTTGGCTTTGGGAAGCCTTTGCCTTGCACCCCCTGGGTTCAATCAAACCTCATGCCGGTCCGCATGAAGCAGAGGGCGGGAAGTTTCGGGAACCACAACAGTCTTGTTGGGCTAGAAATCTGACCCGAACTACCAACCGCAAGTTTTCATGTGAGGGTTAATCAAAAGGTCCTTTTTACATGGGATGACCACTGGAGTGTACCACTACAAAGCTGATCTGTTCCCACTAAATGTTGAAAGTTACAAAATGGTCATTTGGGGGCCAGGACAAGTGATCAACCCCCGTGTAGCCTCGGATACCTGCCAGGATCTGAGTAACTACACGGTGAAGCAGCGCTACAGCCACCTCAGCTCAGAGACCCGCTCCACATTGGCCGCCATGGACCCTGCCGTGACCAACTACGCCACTCGCCGATTGACTTGGCCTTATATGCAGTATTTTCATGAGGGGTTCTCCCTACTTTCATGGGGTTTTGAGTAAGGCACATATATATATATATGTATATTATACATAAAAACCTTTATAACACGACGTGTTGATAGAACCAAACCTCAAGTGGGCGCTCATATTGGCTGCGGCTCGAACAAGTCAACAACGGCTTCTCAAGAATCTACTGGTTGAATACACGCCGTTTCACAACCTGCCGTTTTCCATGGGTTGCCGGAGGTTTTCTAGCAAGAAGGGAAATAGGGAAATTCCCCTAGAAAGCACTTTTGGGCGTAAGTTTCCCAAACCAACAATGAGGGGGTCACATCGAGTTGACTTTGGTGGATGGATTTGCTTTGGTTTGAGGGCACCCATTGTAACAAAAACACGGGCGATTTGAAAGGGAAACACGGATGAAATTAAGCCAATTTTGCCACCAGATCTTACATTTGGCTCTTGGATATGGACTAGAATCATTGGCGAAGCTGAGATACATTCGGCGACCGTGATCCTAGTACAATTCCTGGTTGCCTACAGTAACGGATCCATTCCGTCCCCACGGTCTTCAACCTGCTAAGTTGGTTGTAATTAACCAGAACAGGGGTTGGTTGAACCAGTTGTGACTTGTAATCTACTTGCACAGTGGGCCGGGCCAAACACCCAGGATCCTTGGTTTCTGACACCGCGAGATGCTTCGCAAAGGGCCCTTTGGCACAGTCGCAACCAGCCCGGTCGGCACAAACAAACGGAAACCCATCACGGGGTTGATGCCATGCTTTAGTGGGAACTGCTTGTATATCTTCTTGCTGGTTGGAAACACTCAAACTTAGGGAAACCCATGTTGAGGCCATGGGTACGAACTTTATTTTGGGACCCCAAAGGGTGGACGCTATGTCACTATGTACACGGATATTTCTGTCCGCCAACAGTTTGGAGGCTATTCGATTTGACGGCCAGGTTGGATTCCCCTTTGAGTTGCCCCTTGGCAAGTAGCGACCATGGGCCGTAGCATCTTCCCATGGCTTCGAATCAGCGGATTTCTTGCGAGGACTTGGCGGCTTTGCTGGTGAAGCACTTTCTCACGCAGAAGCCGCCCTTGGGCCCCGATGGCACGCCTCTGGCGGGCGTGCTGGTCTTCCTCTCCGGAGCGGCTTGTCAGAACACCAATTTACTTGGTGACGGTGGACGACCTATGTGGAGATTTTAGACAACCATTGGTCCGCATAAGGAGTGTTGACCATGGCCTATATGTCGTCTTAACTCTTGTTTCTCTTAACTCTTGTTTGGGCACTATTGGGAACAATTAGACGTCCTTAGTGGGCTGATGTTTGACGAGGCATACAAGGACCCTGCAAAAACGCCGAGCTCCCTCCCTATCCGTTTCGCCTAAGTTGGTACAAGGCTTGCTCTTTTTCCAACTGGAAAGGACTTTTCCAGCGCTGGTACTGGTCCAACTCATGTTTCCTAATGAATTGTCATTGCTTTTGGAAGGACCCCGTGAAACACACCATGTTTTGAGGGTACCCTGTCCGCCCTAGTCTGAAAGGGAAACCAACACGAACCAATATATTGAGTCCCTCATGTCGATGACGCATGATCCCATCAAGTTCTGTTGATTTTGGTTAGGTCAAGGTTTTTCTGGGCAACACAACATCAGCTTGAACAGCGTCCTGGCCTCCCTGGTGAATCACTGACCCTTACGTCTAGGATTTTTAAGCCCCACCAACTCCTTTGTTCAAGACATACATTTCACCCTTCTGATTTTCTGTTTGTGGTCCGCTTTTAGTAAAGGTCCCAAAAGGCTAACCTGTTGTTTTTGTTGTCCTTTGTGCAAGTGAGCAAAAGCACAGAGTTTGGTGTTTTTCCCGGGTGAGTTTGTCAAGGGTATGCCAGGCCAAAGAGATCCAAAAGATGCGTGCGGTGCTTCTAGAGCTTTGCCCGTCTTTGAAGAAGGCGAGCCATGGACGGTCGAGTTGGCGGGGGGGGTTGAACCAATTTGTTTCTGGCGTCTCATTTAAGGTTGGCTACGTATGAAACAGCCTCTGAACATATTTGACTCAAAAGGTTAGCTTTTTGTCAAGAACACAGTTCGTGACGCTGACCCGGCCGTGTTAAGGCCAAATGCATGAGTCGCTCAGAGAACTATGTAGCCGTCCCAGCCCTCCTGTCAGCTTCCAACTCCCCAGCAAGTGATCATGGATTGCCCCAAAACAGAAAAGTAATTCCTCTACAAATAATTTTCCCTTAGACTTTGGATGTTTAAACGAGAATTTAGTGACACATCCGGTCACTAAAAGATTGAGCATGGGATCAACGCCGCACTAAGTGTAGTGAACAAAATCCCCCCCCCCCCCCCGGAAGGCTTCCTCCGAGTGGTACGGGTTGATGTAGTTAGCACAAGGCTTGGACGGTCCCTTTGGTTTCCTTTAAACAAATCATAATGGGTCCCTTCAAAAAATAATGGAGCTACCTCCACCCTTTTCAACAAACAGTTCAGTGGCGGGTGATCTACGCAATAATCATTTGGTGGGCTCCAAGGTAGACCTTTACGGTTCTTACACCTGTGCATTTGGTCGGTGTCATTTCAGAATGGACTCTGTACCACTTAATGACAGCTTCTCTTATAATTCCAAGATAATTTGGATCCCCCCCCCTCGCAGCTTTTGTTGGCAATTGTGATGGTTGCCACAAGCCAACAACAGTTTAAGCATTTTCACTTGAGCAAAACGCATCCCTGTGTATGCTGGTTTTGATCGGCTCGATCAGATCTTTCTTGGAAGATTCAAGGTGAAACCGGTGATGTATCAGGATGTTTCCTGCGACCGGCTGCGGCTACACACGCGCCCCAGGCCCTAAAGACTACTTAGCTCACAACCCTTGGCCCAAGTAGGTGGCCAAGGCCTCTTTGAGGGCGGTTTCATGCGACCCTTGTGACTCCTTGCGGCTCAAGAGCAAACACAGAGAGATGAGCCACGTGCCCGGGCAGGATCCCAGATCCGGAAACCTCCCTTAGGTCCCTAAGTGCCCAATCCCAGCCTGAAAATGGGCGCCATGGTCGCAGTGCTGGCCACGGCTTTCGCGGTGCTTCTTTGTACGCCGGTGATGCTGTACTTTGCGCCGCGCTGGGTGAAGCGGCCGCTGGTGCTGTGGGTGCTGAGGCGCGTGGTTTTGGCGTGTGTCTGTGTCTGTGTCTGTTTCTGTGTCTGTGTCCGTGTCTGTGTCTGTGTCTGTGTCTGTGTCTGTGTCTGTGTGTGTTTGTGTTTGTGTTTGTGTTTGTGTTTGTGATTGTGTTTAAATTTGTGTTTGTGTTTGTGTTTGTGCTTGTGTTGTTTTTTTTGTGTGTGTGTGTGTGCGCGGGTGTGTGTGCGCGGGTGTGTGTGTGTGTGTGTGCGCACGTTTGCATAGAAACGGTGAGGTAACCCTTAATTGGTGGTTGGATTGGGTGGGTTGGAGGTTTGACCCCCCTGTGATTTGTAGCGGGCAAGTAGTAATGCCTCCCCTTGCCTCCACACCACGAAGCTGAAAAGGAGCAGAATGGGGCAATCTATGTTAACCAGTGGTAAAAATCAGGATGGGGCTTTCGTGTTGCCTGCGCAATTGGGTGCAGAGTAAATGTCCAGAAGTATGCCATAATACGAGTGTGTTTTTGTTTGAAGGTCCCTCTTTGTCGTGGTCTTAAAGGAACACCAACAGGAAAAGCATCTCCTTTTTTCATTGGGGGGGGCCCTAAAGCAAGACCCACGCATATGGAGTGTTTGAGTAGTGGCTGTATTTCCTTTGATTCTTCAGGGCTCAAAAGTCCTCACAGAGGGGGTCCCTTTTTGCTTTGCCCGTGAGTTCCCTGTTCTGCTTCCGAGGGTCCCCCGTATTTTTATCATGGTTTTTCGTGGCCAACTGAAGGTGAGTTTCCTTTCCGGTCATGTTAAAAAATATGCGCGCGTCTTAAGATAGGGGCCCCCGAAATTGTGGTTTCCCTTTGGTTTCCTTTTAAAGCAACCCCAAGAAGGCTAGCCCCAAACTTACCTTACTTAGACTTGAATATTCCACCTAAGAAATTTGTTTGACTAAGCTAGACTCCAACCACACAGGCAGCAAAACTCAAACCAACGGCATGCGGGGCCCCTAACCAATAGCAGCCTTAACTGTTACCCAAATCGAGCATGCCCTCGTGAGCACACAACATGTGTAGCCCCGAGGGTGCAACTACATGGGCGGATAGCAGCTGACAGGTTAGGCGATTGCCCGGCTCGGAGTTCTGTCCTCGTGCAGTGTTTTCTTCTTCATTGCTTTCTCAAGTTTGGCTTGTTCCTGGGCCGGCGAGCTTCAGGGGAAGTAGTGTTGTGGTTCCAAGAACGACCGTAAAGGCTTGGATTTTTGGGCTCGGCCGATAATCCTGGAACTCTCTGCTTCAATAGCCAACGAGCTCAAAACAAGATGGCCTGAGAAAGGCAAGCCCGGCATATCGTGACTGAAGTGAATTGGTCCTCTATAAAGCCGATTAGAATGAGGGGCTGACTTTAAGTTCCCCAGCACCCAAAGTCTCACTACCTGCATCTCTTGAAAGTTAATAATTCCCACTCCAAAAAGAAAAAAGTACTTTCTTCCATGCTGGAGTGATAATTTTCACTCCGTGTTAAAATGCCCGTTCGGGTAGTTCCGACTGCTCAGGCATCCGTTCGGACCCGTTCAGAACCCGTTCGAAACCCGTTCGAAACCCGTTCGAAACCCGTTCGAACCCGTTCGAACCCGTTCGAACCCGTTCGTACCCGTTCGGACCCGTTCGGACCCGTTCGGAGGTACGTAAAAAATACGCCAACATTACGTAATAAGCCTTTGATAATTTATGTGCAGTGCTGATTTATGAACACTTCGATGGTAGTGAAAATATCCGTTCAAGAGTAGAAATACCCGTTCGAAAGTGGAAATACCCGTGTCCTCAGGCCAAAAAGTACTTTTTCAATTTTGGAGTAGGAATTCTTAACTTCCAGGAGATCCAGGTAGGTGGGGCCTTAAAGTGATGTTGGCCCCGCATAGATCGACCTGGTGCACAGGGCTTTTGTTTCCCCGGAAGTGATCCCTAAATGCCTTGAGCTTTTCTCTTTGTCTGCCACAGGCTGTCGCTACAAATCGTGTGTGTGTGTGTGTGTTGGCCGGCAGTAGGCAGACGGCGGGCGATGTCATGGGAGAAGACAGACCCACAGGCAGCCCTTCTCCTCTTCCTCGGCTTGGGGTTTGGTTTTGACTCAATACGTTCTCTGAGGTCCTTCAGCCAGGGCGCGCCACCGGAGGAGCCAGAGCGCAGCGACTACGCAAAAGGCGTGCTTCCCCACGGGCAGCTTGAGGAGCCCTTTTGGATTTATATATGTGTGTGTATATTTCTGTTCAGGGCCCGTTTTGTTGGGTTAGAGGAAGCCAACAAGCAAACGAGCTGTTATTTTGAGGGTCACCCTATTTTGCAGGTAGAACTAGCATCAGTAGTGAGCCACAGGGGGTTTTAGGAACAATTCTGGGAAACCACGAGGGAATATTCGGTTCGGCCTGCCTGAGAAGAAGGTATTGATTTTGAAATCTAGCCTCCAAGAAAGACTACGTACAAATTACAAAGGGCCTGATTGGAAAAGGGAGTGTGGGGCAGTAGTAAGCCAAATGTATTCTTTTGTGGGGCAGAGTGCAATATAATTTGGTATCCCGGTATCCCGTTATGCTTCCTTTTCGGACCAATGAATCAGCGCAAGTGTGAGATTCCTCTTTGAATCCAAACAAGGTGGAAGAAGGCGGTTTCCCGAGAAATGTTCCCGGACCATCTTGCAGGTTCCATGTTTGTTGGAAAGTCCCAAGGGTGACACAACCATCACGTGAGGAGTTGGTGGAGGGCAAGGCCTGGGCTTTGTGCGGGTCGCTGCCGCAGCCGGGGCCCTCCTTCGGGCGAAACATGACGGTGTTCAAGCGAAAAGACGGAAAGCTCATCGTGCACTCCTGCGTGTGTCTGGCGTCGGAGACCAAGGCAAGGAGGAACAAGCCTACTTTCCTTTTGGGCAGTCAGATTCATCGAGCGTCTCTCCCTTGTTTGTGACCGGGCGTCCCATTTCAGAGGGAATCTGGATGACTTTTCGCCTACGAATCGAGCAGGCTGATTAATTATTTGAGGCTCCCATTACTAGCTCAGTCCACCCAAAGCTAGCCCTTGTTGCCCCATTCGTAGCCATGGATATAACGTATTGAGCTAGAAAGATCGAGAAAGGCTTGATCCGAATCTCCAAATTGTCATACCAAGGTTCATTGCCCCTGCCTGGATGGGGGGCCGTGGGTTTCTTGATCTTCCAGCACCCTGAAAAGTAGACCTCGAGATCCGGATTTGCTAGGTCCATGGCCTTTTTGTGTTTTTTTCCAGCTCCATGGCCCATGTGATTTTTAGGCGCGGCTGGACGCCCGAGGGCCAGTGGGTGTCATCGTGGTGCCCAACTCCTTCCACCGCCTCGACGCGCCGAGGTACAAGGCCCGAAGAATGTTGGCTTTAGCTTGTGCGCCGGTTTTGGAGGGTCCCTTTTGTGGCTAACTTGAAGGCCGTTTTGAGGGGGGGGGGCGGGTGGATTGGGTTGCCTGAAATGAAGACAATCCCCGAAGCTGCGATACCCACAATGGATGGACAAAATCCTGCACCGGACACACCTGTCGACCACAGGATTGTTCATCCACAGTGCGGAGGGGGTCATATATGCATCCGCTCCGCGGGAGGAGTGGCTAGTAAACTTGGTTATATAGTGCAGTCATTCGTTAAAGTAGGAATATAATGAAAAAGCCGTATAGTAGTCAGCGAAGTCAACTACTTTGGCATTGCAGGCATTTGGGATATACTCAGTGTTGCTGCAAGTTTCCTGTTTGGAGAGGGTTTCATTGTAAAATCAACAACCAACTATTTCCCTCCAAAATAAACCACCAGAGAAAGAGCGCCGTGTTGCCCATAATATGTCTAAGGGGGGTCTGGGGTATCACAGAAATGGCTCCTTCGACCGCGAGGCCGCCTACCCAGAGGCACGTGTGGTGTGCCCGTCTTCGGCCCGCGCCAAAGTGGAGGAGTGGTGCCCCGTAGACGCAACGCGCCACGGGCCAAAAGCGAGAATAATACTTTATTTTCACTTTTTCCTTTAAAGGGAATCGATCACTGTTGTCAACATGTGTTTGGTGTTTGTGTTTCCCCTTTTGCCTTTAAAGGGAATCGATCACTGTTGTCAACATGTGTTTTTGTGTTTGTGTGTTGCCTTCTTTTTTTTGCCAGTGAACTTAAACAGCTGGAGTCCTAACTAGAGGAGCCCTTTTACTTGGCTCCAAGAAAAGCATCTGGAATTTATCCAGGAAGTTAGCCATCCCACCAATACCAGGGTTTTGGCTAGCTTCCTGTAGAATGTTCTGGTGCTGGTTTTTGGATCGGTTCCCGCCCTCAGGTTTTTCGACGGGATTTATGATTTTGTGACATATCGCACGAACAGTTCAACTTTTAGCAGGGGTCCGATGGAATTTACATGACACCCAAGAAGGGAGTCCTTTTCTCAACAGCAGGGCTCCTCGCACAACGCACAACGGATATGTTTGTTGGTTCCCTGTTATTCTCTGGCGTTCCTTTTGACTTTTTGCATCCGATCCGTCCTTCCAGTGCAGGAGGTCAGCTCTTGCATCTTGGTGTGGTGAGTTCCCTTCACAGTATGGAAACATCGGGAACCCTGAAGTGCAGGCGGGGTTCATGTCAATTTTTGGGAGCCCAAAAACAAGTTGGTTTTCCTGATCTTTTGGTTTCTCTTGGCTGCAAACACTGCAACAATGTATATAACCTTGTAAAATAGACGACATGCCCAGGTGCGAAGAGGAGTTCGCGCAGTGTGAGGAAGTGGAGGTTTTGACCCCGCCGAACTCGGTTGACGGCGAGCTCACGTACATCATGGGCGGCTCTTTGGTGGTTTGTTGCTCAGACCTCTGGGAAGTATTCTCCCTTGTCATTTGATGTTTTGTTTGTTTCTTCCTTCTTTTTAGGGGTGAGGGGTTCAACTGTCAAACGGTGTTTTTGTTCCACCGTTTTCGTTCACCTGTGGTCCCTTTCGCATCTGCCAAGCCAAGGGTGCCCTTTCACGGCTCAGAGCCTTGTGACCAATTGGTCAAAAGGGAAGCGCAAGTGAGCGGCGCCCAACCCCCCTGGCAATTTTTAGTAGTTTGGTGGGTGGTTCTACCCGGTTTCAAGATAAGAAAACCAATTATAAACCATTATGACCCTCTTAGTTGAACAAACAGTCAATGGGTTTTGGGCCCCCAACAACAGGCTGCGACCTCTTCTTCAACATCGACCCTTGCAAGGCAGATGCCTTCCAACGCTTTTTCGGCATCGCCAACGGCTTTGGCGTATCCGGCATGGGCAAGGTGTCGAAGAAAGTGGAATCGACCGATTTGTGTCCCTTTTTGCTTAGTGGGGGGGGGCGGGGCCCAACTAAATAATGATCCAACTACAAGGAACTGGTCCCATTCCTTTCTCAGTCGTTCGGCGGCAAGTTTCATTTGTGTTTCTTCTGTTTGTTCGAAACACTTTTGTTAAGGATTAGGTTTTTTTTGGTTCTAGTGAATCACTGGTTGCACGGTTGCACTGCTGGTAGGTGGTCCACCCGGACCTCCCGCTTTTGCGCCGCTGGGTGCAGACCGCCCTCCTGGACCGTGCGGCGAACTTCGAAGCCGTGGTGGTGGGTCACGGAGACCTCGTCAAGGGCTCTTCCGCCGTGAGGGCGGCGCTCCAAAAGACCGTGGACAGCCTCGTCTGACTTTCTCACCCTTCAGCTGTCAGACGGAACGATTCCCCTGAAAAGGAACGAGGTTCCCTAAGCACTTCCTGGAGAAGAGGGTGTCTGAGGGCCAGCGACACTTGTGGACCTAAGGGAATCTGGACTCCTCATGGCCACAACGTTTCCAAAAGTGTCCAGGCCCGAGAGATGCTAAGCTTCATTTTTTATTTAAGAAACATGAGAGGCACCCAAAGCCCCTGCGTTGATAATCCTTTATAACCATGCTCGAAGTTGCTTGCACCTCCAGATCCGAGTTGGCTTCCTCTCAGGGTTCAGGTCAGCTCAGGAAAGGCCGAGAGGAACGGAATTTCCTGAGATGCTGTCAACCCGGGACGAGTCACCGTGGGTGATGATTGAGGCGCTAAAGTGCAGGCTAGCCTCATCTAAAATAGGAAAACTCTAGCAAGAGGTCATGAAATCCGTTCAACATTAGCACCGTGACCTGGGCAAGTACGATGCTTCTGCAAGCCGCGCGTGTACATAATCGAATCGGGCTATGTCGTTTTCACCGGGTGCAATCTCTGTGGATTCAGGTTCCAACCCTGTGCATGAGTGTACCTTGTACATGCTCCGCCGCTACAGACTTCAATAGCACTACCAGCAGTGTGAAAAGTAGTCAACGGTTTGCTGCTTGCCTAGGTATTACCTTAGGTGGCCTAGGCTTGATAACACAGGTTATCAGCCGTAAAGGCTTGTACAAAGATCGCCATGGCATCCGGAGAATTGCCCATTATATACAATATATCTGGAGAAGTTGGTGACGGTGGTGATGGTGCAGTTGCACCTACAGGTCCTGTTGACCCTCGCGATCCTCGAAACGTATTCGGGTTCGCGACAAACTACCAAGCCACCCAGAACATCATGCATGTGCATAACGACACGGGTGACGCTGTTAGGGAAGAGGCCAACACGTTACATCGCGTTGCTATGGATGCTACAAGGGCGGAATATAGCGCTCATTTGGCGGAAACTGTGCATCGCCTGGACGAGGAGAACAACCGTCGGACCCTTGAGCTGCACGAGCAGTTCGCAGAGGCTCGCGCTTTCTTCAACGCCCAGGTTGGCCAGATGCGGGGAGCAATTTCTGCCGAAGTGAACGAAGCTGTGTCGCAAAGAACGGCACAGTATAGCGCTTTCGCACAAAGCTTACATGCTGAGACTGTTGTGATGGAGAACTCGGAGAAGGCGGTCGGTGAGCAGAGAGACAGTATTTTGGCGGAGAATCACGCCATGCAGGACACGATCAACGGGCTGAACGACACCGTTGAGCGTCTGAGGAACGATCTCGAAAAGGCGCAGCGTGAAATGGTGCGCGGAGATCCTCAGCCTGCGTCAAGTGTACAGAACGTCAGTTCGGAGTCGTTTTTGGATAAGAGGGGCAGTATCTTCGATGATCCGCGTCTTTTTCCAATGCAGAATGCACAAACTTCTGGAACTATGCCACAGATTATTCCACAGCAGAGTTGGACTGATCCTATTTCTGGTGCAATGCGGTTTGATATCAAAGATCATGCGAGACGGTCTTCGGAGCAAGAGAACAGCCGAAGTCAGCAAAATCAGTCGACAAATCAGCCGAACATTGATCGGTTGACTGGTCCCGAGACCACCGAGGCGGAGTTCCGTGCGGCCCTCCTCGGCTTCGTCCGGAATCAGCATGATCGGCCAAAAGCAAAGGAAGCTGATTCGTTGAGGCTGAGTGAGTTTCCCACTCCTGAGACCTATAGAGCCTGGAAAACGGCTACTCGCGAAGAGATTCGGGCTGCTTCAGATCGGCCTGATGCTGCATTCACCTGGGTTAACAAGGTGTACGTCAACCGGGAGGACAAGAAGAATCTCATGTTAGAGCTTGGAGATCCAGAGCAGTTTGAAACGTTGGATACAAAGCTTCTTGCGGCCTTGTCGCGGATTGCTAGGGGCGACCTTAGTCGGCAGATCCTCACCTACAAGGAGCAACAAGCTGCTTTGGACAAAGTCGTCCGTGGACGTCAAGTTCTTCTCATGTTTGAGCAGTATTTCAGAACGAATGAGGAGGCCGGAGCGTTGTATTCCACTGAAGATTTGTTGAAGGTGGTACTTCATGGCAATGATTTGATGACCTTTATTCAGAATTGGGATTCCGTCATTGCTGGCATGAAGATCGTTCCGGAGCAGCACGTCTTGAAGGACATTTTCTTGCGACAGATTCGTGGATGTCACAAGATCAAGTATGACCTCGATACATACGAGCGTGCAAAAGATGGGTCGTATGACAAGAGCTACGAGTTTCTTGTTCAAGCCGTTCGTGATGTTTTGACTCGGGAGCGATTGCAGTCAAATCGTGATCGTGTTGCTCGAGCTCACAATCAGAAGGTCGGTGCTCCAGCTCCCAATGCAAATCCTGGGCGTGCAAGAGATCCTTCAGCGGTCAAGTATTGCTATGATTTTCAGAAAGGCAAGTGCACTCGGGATAATTGCATTTACAAGCATGAGAAAGACCCAAGACCCCCGAGCCCCAAAAGGAAAAGGTCGGGGGCGCTCTGACAGCAAGGGGAGAGACAGGGATCGGTCGGCATCGAGAAAGAGAGCGGAGCTGAAAAAGATCCCGTGCAGGTTTTTCAAAGGCGGTCAGGGGAAATGCACTCGTGGAGACAACTGTGCGTTTTCGCATGAGACTCGGTCTGCTGCACCAGCAACAGATAAGCCGAGCCCAAAGAAAGGAGCCAGCAGAGGTAGGTCTCCCACCCCAAAGGGAAAAGGGAGGAAGCGATCCCAGAGCAAAAAGGGCGAGTCCTCAGCCGCTGTGTGTCTGAGGGTGAAAGAGACCAATGCATGCCTCGCAGCATGCCGCCCAAAGCAAGATTTCTGGGAAGTTGACTCGGTGAACGAGATGATCATTCGACACCATGTGATGCCTCGAAAAGCGCTTTATGATCCGAAGAGTGCAAAAGACCTTCCGATTTCGCTGGAACGTTTATTGGATCAGCGCATCACCAAAGCCAACATCAATGGCAAAGAGCAAGTGTTTGGTGATTTCTGGGCGGATCCTGATGAAGGTTTGGAGCAATACTGGACTGGGCAAACAATTTTCATTTGCAGTACAGATGTTTCCAATACCCGCAGATGCGTGAAATTCGCAGACAATGTCGAGATCGTCGAGATCGAGGCCAATGGGCTATGCCTATCATGTGCTCCAAAGCCGAATGACCCTGAGGTTGTGTGGTATGATGGTTGTGCGCCTGGCTCAAATCCCAAGGATCTGAGCGATGCTAAAGACAAAGCTTTGATTCTGGAAGGGGTTGTTGACTTGATGCATGCAAACTACAACGCGCCTTGTGGGTTCTATTGCGAATACTATGATGACAATGACCCAATTTATTGCGGTTTATATTGTCCTGGCTGTTGGATTGATGATGATGAAATGAACCTTGACGATGTGCCGGAGTACATTGCTACGCCAGCACCAGCAGGGCTTCGTCAGTGGATTGTCGACACAGGTAGTGAACAAGATCTGGTCGACTCTGAGCGTGCAGTTACACTTCAAAAGAAGATAAATCCTGCATTGACTCCAATCAATCTTTCAACAGCAAATGGATCAATTTGTGCAGACAAGATTGCGGACTTCTCCATTGATCAGTTGAACGAGGTCGTCACTCCGTATGTTTTGCCGAGCACACCAGCTGTACTTTCTGTTGGTCAAAGATGTTTGGAAAAGGGGTACGATTTCGTATGGAGAAAGAACAGTGCTCCGTACTTTGTTCGACCTGACGGGAAAGCGGTAATATTGAAGCTCGATGGGCGAGTTCCTTATGTTGACGATCAGTGCGAGGTCATAGCTTCTGAATCAGCTATGCCTGTTGCTCTTGCTGCATCCGATCAGAAGATCGGGGGCGTTGAAGTGCCTTCATCTTCAAGCGGAGGGCAACCTCCGCCGGATGCTGCATCGTTTCCATTGCGCCCTGATGAAGCTGAACCGCTGGAACCGGAGTTTGATCCGGAATTGGAGGACAACCCTGAGGTTGAAAAAGCTCCAAAACCGATGTCAAAGCGTTCAAAAGAAATGATGATGCGTGAGGCCAAAAGTGAAGAGCATCTTTTCACTCACAGGCCCAAGAACCCCTTTTGCGAAACGTGTGTGCGATCAAAGATGCAAGCACCTCAGGCTCGTCGCAGACATGGATCTTCTTCGGTGGATGCAAAAGCATTTGGAGATCATGTGACTGCTGACCACGTCATTTCAAATGATGAGACGTACGGGTTCAAGGGCGAGTGGAATGCTTTGGTCGTGAAAGATGTGTTCACGCAGTTCCGGTATTTTTACCCTTCAGCAAGGCAAGATGCTGACAGTTGCGTTCGTGCATTTCAACATTTCACGAAGCCAGATGATCATGTTGGGATTTTCTATTCTGACAATTCTGGCGAGATTGCAGCTGCAGTAAAGAGTATGGGTTGGAGACACGTGCTGAGCCAGCCATATGTCAGTCAATCTTCCGGGGTGATCGAGCGCGAGATTCGTACAATTCTGGAGGGAGCAAGAGCAAATCTGTTTCAAAGTGGTTTGCCGGTTGAGCTTTGGCCTTTGGCAGCTCAACATCATGCATTTGCTCTCAATGTTACAATTCCAGATGACAAGGATAAGTCGCCGTGGGCTTTGCGTTTTGGTGATGAGTTTCCTGACACGAAGATTCCATTTGGTGCAAAATTGTCGTATTGGATCAATCGTCAGCGCGTCGATTCGAAGCAGTCCAAGTTTCTGCCAACTTCGGATGTCGGCATTTTTGTTGGCTATCATGTGCAACCTGGCTTTACCTACACGCATGAAATTTTGGTATTGCCGCTCAAGAATTTGCCGGACAAGTTGCGGACGGGTGACATTAATCCCCTCCGCGTCAAGCAGTATGAGTTCAGTCTGCTTGATGAGACGTTTGTTTTTCCCGCAAAGCAAGCTATTGCCGACGACAAACCGTGTTCTCCGGACGAATTAGAATATGAGCCGGAGTCATATTTGCAGCCTGGCGAAGTATCTGTGCTGGAGGAGGTTTTGATTGAAGATCCTCCCGCACCTGCCGAGGGACTTGCTGATCACGATCCCGATCACATGCCGGATGGGTCGGCAGTTCCACCTGGGTTTCAATGGGATGGTTTTCGTTTGGTGAGAGCCCGAAAGTCAAGTCGTCCACCTGGTATTCCATCAGATATGTGGAAACTTGCCTCTCCCAAAGAACGCGCTCGTGTCGCTGAGGAGTATCGCAAAGAGCTCGCAATGAAGAAGGAGGCAAAGCCAGCTGCTGCAGACGTAGCTGCCACGGCCGTCTGTGTTCAGCCCAATCACGCTGTTCATGGTCAGGGGGGCACAGTCACAAAGCTCCCGTCGCCGGCAGCCGTTGCATCAGCTATTCCTGAAATGCTTGCTCCTGCAATGCCTGTCACAGTCAACGAAAAAGGGAAGACTGTTCATGAGCATCGAGCGTGTGTCACTGCAGTTATTGAAGAGCATATCAAAGATAACCGTGAAGATTTGGTAAATGCTTTGTTGATGACTGCAGCCGTTGCAAGGCTTATCCCGCGCTCGGAAGTTGCAAACACTCCTGAGGCAAAGAAGGCTTTGGATGTCGAATGGGAGAAGCTCAGAAGCAAAGGTACCTGGGACGAGTCGCGGGTAAAAGAATGCAAGACAGTCATTGCCGAAGCTAAGGCAAAGGGGGAAAAGGCCCACATAGCCCGTATCTTTGAGGCGTGTTACCTCAAGGGAAGCGAGCTCGCTGTGGGCGACCCCAGCCGAAAGTATAAAGGCAGAACTGTTTTCGAAGGAAACCGTGTTGTTGATGAGAACTATGAGCAAGCGATGTTTGCTGAACTTGGTTCTTCCCCTGCGAGCATGGAAGCAGGCAAGATTGTTGACCTGTACGGTTCTCAGCCTGGATTTGGTAAGCAGCAGGGGGATGCAAAGCAGGCATACACGCAGGCATTGTTCGAAGGAATCACTACATGGGTGAGACTTCCACGAGACCGTTGGCCCAAAGAATGGATTGGCAAATACAATGATCCACTGTCACCTTTGATTTTGGCATTGTATGGTCACATTGACAGCGGTGGCTTGTGGGAGAACCATTTCGAAACTGGTCTTCGAAAGAACAAGTGGAGGCCACTGTTGAAAGGCATTTGGCAAAGTGTATTCTTCCATGATGAGCTCAAGCTTTTGTTGGTTGTTTACGTAGATGACCTCAAGCTGGCTGGCCCAACTGCTAATTTGGCAAAAGGGTGGAAGAACATCGAGTCTGCAATCGAGATCGACACGCCGGAGTCGCTCGGAAGGTATTTTGGCTGCGAACATGTGGAGCAGAATCAGGTGACATTGACAAAAGAACATCACCCATTTGCTCATGTGTTCGAAAAGCAGAGCGCAAGTCCTGCCGTCCCTCACAGAACGGAAGATTATTGGGAGCATTTCCCTGAGGAAAAGATTTGGGTTCGACACCATCTTTATCCTAGAAGGAAAAGGTATGCCCCCGAGAACTTTGAGGGACTGCTGGATCTCCGCGTGACCTGTGTTGCAAAGGGCAACACATATGAGTATCTCGAGGACTCGTGGAAAGCACAAGCCGATGTCAAGGAGAAGAATTGGTGGACCGGCTGCACAGTTTTCAGCTATGCCGACCAGGTGGGAGGACACGCAGCCGCGGCAGCAATGAGAAACAAAACTGCTGCGAAGAAACAGTCAAAGAAGTCCAAGTTCAAGGAGCTCATTGACATGGATCACCCAAAAGACGGTTGCATGAAGAAACCCGTCAACATCGTCCATTATGACATGGCCGATTTCTTGGATTCATGCGTTGAGTCTTATTGTGAGCTTGCGAAGACTTCCCGTGCTACCCTCAAGAATGTTTCGACCCCGTTTCATGAAATGAGGACAGCACTTCCGCGTGAGAGCGAGAAAGAACCAACTGGTAAGTTGCAACCCATAGCAAGCCGGGTTTTGATGAAGATTCTTTTTGCTGCAAGAATGGCGAGATATGATCTTCTTCGAGCAACTCAGTCACTTGCTTCGCGCGTTACAAAATGGTCCAAAGACTGTGATGAGGGACTGCATCGTTTGGTTGCTTACATCAATTCGACCCTCAATCACAGGATGTCATGTTTTATTGGGGACAGTTTGCTGGATTGCCGACTGTGGGTTTTCGGAGATGCTGACTATGCAGGTGAGTTCGACTCGAGGTCAACTACTGGCTGTGTGGCGGTCATCGTCGGCCCTAACACGTATTACCCCATCAATGCGTTTTCGAAGAAGCAGACAAGTACTGCTATGTCATCAACTGAAGCCGAAGTTGTTGCTGCTAATCACTCCGTGCGAGCACAAGGTTTACCAACGCTTTCACTCATGAGTGTGCTGTGGGAATTGCTTGATGCACCCAAGGAAAAGCAGCCAGCTGGTGGCAACGCCAAGCCGATTCCGTTTCCAGGCCGGGACAACTCCGGTCAGGGGGGCAATCCCGTGTTGGTTTATGTCGACCCCGAGTTGGACGAGATTCGGTATGGTGGTTTTGAGCAGCATGAAAGGACGATAGCACCTCTTCGCGGATTGAATGTTCATTTGAATGAGAAGTTTAAAGTTGCGTTTTGTGAAGACAACCAAGCAACGATTCACATCATTCAGACTGGTAATTCCGCGCAGCTTCGTCATGCTGACAGAACTCAAAGAACTTCGTTGGCGTGGCTTCGAGAACAATTCACGAAAGGTTTCTTCAATCTCGTCAATGTCAACACTGTGTATCAGGTTGCGGACATCTTGACCAAGCCGTTTACGAGCAAAGCAAAATGGGATCACGCGTGCAATCTTATTGGAGTACGGTGGGTGCAGTTGGATGGAAACATTACAATCAAACCAGCCCCCACTAGCGAGGCGCAAGCTTCCGCCGTTTCCACGCATGAAACCTATGATCGGTTCTTGTGCGAATTTTGCTGTTCTGATGATTCCAAGCTCGGTGACAAATCAAGATCACCAGCATTTGGTTGCAAGGTGCTTAGAGTAACTGAACGTCAGAATGCGTTGGTTGCTGATACATTGAAATGGGTATTTGACGAGGTGCAACTTTTCAGGAAGAACGTCAAGTCCAAAACACCGCCCTGTGTGATGCTTCATGCTTCACTTCCGTGTACGGGTGGGTGCCCCTGGAACAATATCAATGGTCAGACTCAAGAAGGTCAAGCCAAGATCCAGGAGCACAAGGCGTTGTTTCGCAAACTGCTGAAGCGTTTGGACAAACTTATCACTATGCTTCGACAGCTTGACATTGTGCTTGTGATCAACATGGAACTTCCTAAGCTTTGCAGTTATTGGAAGAACTATTTCGTGCATGATTTCCTTATGAAATATGAGATGGTCAAGTACAATTGCGATGGTTGCATGTTTGGTGTCCTTGACAAGGATGGAAATTTGTTGCAGAAGTCATGGACTATTGCTTCTTCCTGTCAATCGTTGGCCAAACTGCAACGGTATAAGTGCACAAAGGATCATCAGCATGGACAGTCCAGGGGGGCGGCCCTCAAACGTGCTGAATCTTACACGTATGAAATGACTGACCTGATCCATGGATGTTTTTCTGAGTTTGCTGACAGCATGAAACAGGTTGTCACCGATAGCTCGGCTCAGAGACCAACAAAACGTGCACTTGTTGCTCTCAAGCTTCCCTCACCGGTAGCCGCAATGGCTGCTTACAATCTCGGGGAGTATGAGCAGGGCAACTTGGAGTACTGGCGAGGTGTGATGACGAGCTTCACGTCGAACACCTTGTTCCAGGAGACGAGGCCTGAGGATCGCAAGACAATGGAGCAGATCCTCGGAGCACAGGCCACCCTTCAGAGTTCATGCGCTATGTGGGCGGCTGACTACGCGCCGGAGCTCATGGATACGCTCTGCGCCGTTAACGACAAAGGTCTTGGCCGCATCACGCCCGGGGCAACCTGTGGCCGGAATAGCGTATATCTTGTTGTGAGTGACTCCAGCCTCGCCCTCATCAGCGGTGGCAAGAAGAACCGCAAGAGGGCGGATTTGGCGCAGGACATGAACTACAACCGCAGCACTGGTTGTAGCCACTGTGAGGTGAGAATGTGTTGGGGAAAGGACCTCACATTTCTCACGTGGACGGTGAAGAGCGCCATGAAGGACTTGAAGAAGCGCCCTGAGTTTAAGGACCACGACTTCTACGTGACGGTGTACTGGTCCGGGAACGAGCTCGTTGGCAGTGGTGGGATCTGCGATGAGCCTGAATGGCCATACCGTTGCGGAGACGGTCACTGGCCCGAGCTGTTCAACAAGTGCGCCAAGGCGATCGATGTGCTTGAGGAGTGCAGGAGTTGGTGGGGCATTGCAAACATCACGATCTTGGCCAACACTGAGGGTTCGTACTATATGCTCCCGCCCATCTACAACCAGTTCATGGAAAAGTTGTTGGATGAGACGCTCAACAAGCACAAGCTCCTTCGCAAGAAGGAGTCGACGTTCTTGGTATCTCGTCAGGACCGGCTTGACAACTATCACATGGTGGACTCCATCGAGAACCGGAAGACGACGGTGGAGTGGCTGTGGTCGTTGTACAACGTCATGAAGTGTGTCGCTGTCGTTGAGTCCCACAAAGATGATTTCAACAACATCAGGTTGTACCTTGAATATTCTCATGACGCTGAAGCTGGACTCAATCCTAACACTTTGGCCGAGTACGAGGCGAACAGGAAGCTCACTCTGGAGTCGTGGGAAAGCCTTCAACGTCCAATCAAGCTCGCGAAGGGCCGCATCCTCGAAAAGATCGAGGAAGTCGAAATCAAGGAGGAGATCGACTATGATGACGATGATGCACTCCCGCAAGGGAGTGCCGCTGAGGCTGCGCTTGGCGTCAAGGCCGCTCCGGCTACACCCAAGTTCACCGCGAAAGCATCGCCTAAGGTACAGGCGAAACCATCAACTGCTGCGGTGGCGTCGGATGTGCGGGGGGCAACCCCTGCCGGAAGCGCATTGCCAGGCAAGCCCGGCGGAACCGTCATCTTCCGCGGCCAGGAGTATGAGGCGAGGATTCTCCCGGGCACGATCCTGAAGGTGCCCAACTTCATGAAGGGAGAAACGTCCTCTACCGATCGGTGCACAACCATATCTGGTATGCTTCGTGGCAGGTTTCAAGAACAGAGGCCACTCGATTTCGATGAGAACTATTTTGTCGACGTCCATCAGCTATGTGACAAATTCAACAGAAAGACCCGCAGCAATATCGGGTACAAAACGCTGTTGAAGATTTTTGCACTCGATCCGAAATGCAGATACACCGTCCTCGCGATCAAGCACCCTTCGGCTGCCGAGAACAACCAGGAGTGGGTTGTCATCAAGGTTCGTGCCAGTCAGGGACACGCCAGCAGCGTTGATGCTGATGGCGACATCAGCCGGAACCAGTATGCACTTGCGAAGGCCGTCTATGGGAAGTTTCTCCCGGAGGACGCTCGCAAGGCTGGACTGCAACTTTCACCGGTTGATGATGGCCCTGGCAAACTATACCATCGCACGAGCAAGAACGCAGCCGAGAACATCGTCAGGACAGGTTTGGTCCCGGGTGGCGTTGGTGCCACGGAGAGTGGCCGCTCGCAAAGCCACTTTTCCATCCACCCGGTAGAGAGCTCATCGTATAATGCTGGAGTCCGAGCAACGATGCCCATTGAGCTTGTGATCGACTTCAAGTATGCGATTGAGCTCGGAGTGGTGTTTTTCCTTTCCGAGTCTGATGTCATGCTGACCAACGACATCGTTCCCAATGACTCCATTCTGTACTACACAGACGCGAAGACCGGAGAAGTGCTTTGGAGAAACGCCCTTCGTCTTGAGGCATTGGAGAATCAAACGACTGTCGATATGCTCGCCGCAAGGCGAGCCGTCACTGTGACTGCAGACGAGGCCTTTCAGGTCGATGCGGAGGGGAACAGGGCCACAAATCCTGAAGAAGAGCAGACAAATGAGGATACGGCCGCTTCTTGCCCGGGGCAACCCGCGGCCGACACCTCAGTTGTCCGTTTCAAGACCTTTGCGATGCCCGTCCACTACACGGACTGTAGCCTCTGCGGCGAGGACATGATGCAGGGGCAGATCAAGTGTCAGCGCTGTGGACGGAGCACCAAGGAGACCAACGACGTCCAGCTCTTCAGAGCCGCAAAGCGGAGGATGCAGATGCTTGAGGAGGTGAGCCACCGCGTCGGCAAGACGGTTGACCAGCTCCTCATCAATGATTTCAAGGGCTACGCTGATGTTGCAAAAAGAGGAGCAACATCCTTTGAAGCCAAGCAGATCGAGGCTTCGAAGAACTACGACAGCAGGGCCCGCAAGCTTGGATACGACAACGTGGTGGATCGGTTTGACAAAGACGCGACCTTCGCCCTTCGCATGGTGGAGCAAGGGCACAACCGCGACAGCCTCTACCAGATGTCTATCTATAGGTTTTGTGTCCTCCCCGAATTTCCACGAAGTTATGATCAACGACTTCTCGGGGTTGGGCCACGCTATGGAAAACGAGGTCTTCAGTATGTGAGGACCGTCCACGTCACCGGCGGCAAGGTCGGGGACTATGACGCCAGCCTGCTCGAATTTCCATGGCTATTCTCGTACAACGGGAAAATGCTGAGTCTTCATCAATTCGTCGACCAGGTCAACATCCTCCCGGGGATGCGCAATCTTGTTACCTTTGGCGGGAAGTTCCCTACGCTCCGGGCAACCGGAGCCGTGGACCTCGAAGCTGAAGTCAAGGAGATTTGCGACCAGGCGGAGGACGATGCGAAGAAGCTCGCGCGGCGCAGCCAAAAGCAAAGCGCCGAGGACCGCGCCCGCGGACCTGTGCAAGCAGCTCAGCCCGCCTCCAGCTCCGCTGCAAGAAGCCGAAGCTGGAGAGATTGGGGCAGTCAGGACTGGAGCAGTCAGGACTGGAGCAGCTGGCAGTGGTCGACCTGGAGTTCGCGCGGCTGGTCTACTAGCGGAAGGTGGTGAATGCAATCCTCATCACAACGGAGCCCTTCTGAGAGAGTAGCAATTTGCATGCACGACGGATGTGTAATGTCCATTTTCAACGTGCAATGGATGTGCGTATGGAATCAAAGCGGGTTGCAAAACCTGCCGACATTTTCGTTGTTGCTCAATCTCAAATGAGGGGGGTGTGGATTCAGGTTCCAACCCTGTGCATGAGTGTACCTTGTACATGCTCCGCCGCTAGAGACTTCAATAGCACTACCAGCAGTGTGAAAAGTAGTCAACGGTTTGCTGCTTGCCTAGGTATTACCTTAGGTGGCCTAGGCTTGATAACACAATCTCAGAGTTTCTGAGACAGCATGTCTTCCTGAGGGAGGACAATCGGTTCAAAGCGCGCGCCGCCAAGTCTCCGATTTTGTGGGAACTGAAGACCACTCTGGACGTGGCTGCAAACAGTTCGAACCATGTTCCAAACAGCTCGAGCCATTTCTCCTGAAATGTGGAGGTTACAGTCTGGGCAAGTGATAGCGAGGGCTTTGGTTTGCGACCGAGAACCCAATCCTTTAATGGTGTCCACTTGTTTTCTAGCCCAAAGATAACTTGACCTTTTGACATCCCCTTGTTTCTTTTCGATTCAATTATGGCCCGCGAAGATTATCACACTGGTTTCGGAAGTTACAATACCACAAGGGAGCTTTGGGTTGGGACAGTATTTGCTGGTGTCTCTATGACGGATGACCCTGTAACAAATGGGTCCAAAGCAAGCTTGGGGCGGTTCCAACAGATCCATAGAGTCATGCGTCACAAAGCTATGTATGTGTATATATATACATAGATATGAACATGTGTATAGTATATATATATATATGTATAGAACCGGTGCTCATTCAAATCTTCATAGCCGTCACTGAACGGTTGCTTGAATATGATGTGTAAAGCTATGGACCCCTTCTTGGATGGATATACCAGGGACCCCACAATTCGCCAGTTTTGTTCTGACCGTAAACCTGCTTGCTGGTTGCAATGTCGGGTGGCTAAAGGGGATGACTCACCGGGATGACTAAACCAACATGTATTTCTTCAAGGTCGAAACGGTTTGTCTATGTCTGCCTACCCTTCCAAGGTTGCTCAGGTTGGAGCAACCCTGGAAAGGGCAACAGCATCGGACACCCATTTGTTCACGGGTACCTTTCTTTTTCCCCTTTTGGTTTGGTGGGATCCCCGCTCAAAAAAGGTCAGCCCCTCCCTTTTGCTCCGTGCCCACTTGATCGGGGACTGACCACAGGTCTATGTCGATCCCTGTCAGTGCACGTCCCAAAGCCGCAGGAACCGCACAGCTCCTGGGTCTTGAACTTGCACAGCTCCCTGGAAAGCGAGGACCAGCAGCGCCTCGGAGATGGATGCGTTCTCCGAACAATTCCTGAGGCAACCCGGAAAAACACACACATACGAACTGGCTGGTGTTTGGGGATGAGCACTCATGAGCAGGGGTTATCGAGTTTATACCACAAAACAACGGGGAGGCAGGCAAATTGGAGCTTTCCAAGCCAATTTGTTCGTACCCCCAACATGGGTGGCTTTTTGTTTTTCTTGGTTTCTCTTTAAAAGGGCACAAAAGGTAGACCCATTTGGTTGGGAGAAGCAATCCTTGAGATTGATTCCTTTAAAAAGTATGATACAATAAATCTGACTTTGACATATGCCATGTTCATAAACAGAGGCTCCCCCCATTTTGGGGAGAGGAAGCCAGGTGAATCTGCTTTGCTTTTGGGTTCCAGGGAATCTCAGTTTGGTATCACTCTCGAGATATGTTCAGAACCATGTCCCAAGCCTGCTGTCACAATCTGAGGCAAGTCTTCAATCGGCCACCACCCGGTGTTCGGAAGATCATTCTCGCAACCAACATCGCGGAGACAAGCATCACCGTTGATGACGTGGGCGTGGTCATCGACACAGGATCGATCTGGTTGTGTCGTGGGAACCCGCTTTGGGATGGTTTTGATGGGAGACCAGGGGCAAAACCAATACGGGCGAGCTTTTTTAAGGGGACCTCCCCCCCAACCCTTACCAAAACCTACCCTCAAACAAAAAAAACGACACCCCCATATTTGGGTATCCCATTTTGAGACGAGGAGTTATTTAGCAGCAAGACCAGGACCCATGCTGGTTGGTAGTACAAGGCCTGTCAAATGAGAACAGTTGCAGGCACCGTGGCTTGGTCCAAAACTGTTGTTTTTGTCCTGCCTTGGCCCGGCTGTTTGAAATGCGTGCGAGACTGCTGCTTGGAATCTTGAAATGCGGTGGCAGGGAATGGCCACAAGCGCGCGAACATTTGTCAGAACCGGGGGCTGGTTTTTGTTCCATGAAGGAACCAATCTTCCCAGAATAAATCCCGCAGAGTACCTGGATGACCGTCCCAAATGATAATTCCCTAGTTAGAAAGAACCCTATGTCAGATTTACCTTAGCCGCTTGCCGGACTTACAAACGTCCATGTGAAAGAGCGGATCTCACCGTCCAGGCCGTGTCAAGGAGCTCCGCTTCGACAGTGGCCGGCAGGTTGCAAGCCTAGAGGACTCGGTTGTTGGAATTTCGCCCGGTGCTTTCTTCTTTCTGCTGGGGCCTGCTGGTGCGGAAACAGGGAACCCCGCCATGTGTCAGGGGTGTCGGAGACAGGTGGTCGGTTTTGGAGCTGGCCATAGTGGCGAAGCCACCAAAGAAAAAGCGAAGTGAAGGGTACCACTGAACAGCTCGATAAACAGTGCAGACGGGTGTGCGCCATGGCACAGCATTTGCACTGTCTCGTCTATTGTATATTTAATTGGGAATGTCCCAGTATCCAGTTGCCCCTATATAGGTGACCAATGTAACACCTAGAGATAAGCATCCCGGTTACCGCTCTGGTTGTAACTGAATCTGGTTAGTGTAATTTAGTCGTTTGATGTTGTGAACAGCGGGGGGGGTGTAATGAAATGCTCCGGACGGCCACTTTGTTGGGTCTGGCTCCGGTCCTCAGGTGAGTTTCCTTCGGGGTGATTCAGGGGACACATGGCTGTGGGTCAAAGCCAATGGTACCAGTTTGGGGCAGGTGAACCACCCATTTTAGTCTATTTTAGTGGGCCTTGGAATCACTCGGCTGGAATTCGGCGCTCGGGAGGAGGTGGTGGTGTGTCGCTCCAGCGCGCGGCAGCGCAAGGGCCGCGCCGGCCGAGTGGCGCCAGGAGAGTTGGCGGGAGAGGCGACCAGCAATCAAACTCGGGTGACATGTTTTTCTTTTTTGCGGGGTCTCCTTTTAGAGTCAACTACCAAATGATGAGTGCCCTTTTACCATGGCCTTTGGGGGTCTGGGGCAATGACCAGATATGGTTTGAAGGTACTCCACCCCATTCAAATTATTTGGGCCCTGTCAAGTGAAGGGTAAAGGGCGATACCGATCAGAAACAGACGCGGCCACCCTTTTGTTCAATTCCATTGTTGTTGTTTTTGTCTGGATTTATGGACTTGACGCTTGATAGCAGCATCGTCATGAGGGCATGACCTTTCCGCGTTCTGGCTTGGCTTAGAGCCTTTCAGCTTAACTTGCGTTCGCCCTTTACGTCTTTGGGGTTGCTTTATGAAACAGAATCAGCTTGGTGTACCCTGGGGTTGGGCCAAGTGGGGAACGCAGCGTCCTAGTTGGAGCTTGGAAGTCCAGACAGCCAGCGTGTAATCATGTCCAGGTGCACTCAGTATGGATCAGAATCTCTGTGTTGGTGCGGGTTGGGCAAAGCCTGGGTAGTTTTGCAAGCGCCCACGACCATTTTGGCAACAATGAGCGAACAGTGCGTGCTTGTTGCGGCCCGAAAAGGCTAGGTGCGATGTATGTAGGTTGCTCTCCGTTGAACATCACCAACCCCCCAAGGCCCACAAAATAAGCCTCATGACCAGCCCGCATGACCACGTAGGGCAACTTGGGTCTTAGGGGTGGTAGGGCTGATCTTTGGAATGATTCCCTCAAGTGCGCAGCACCAACTTTCAAGGCGGCACCGTTTTCTTGGGTCACTGAGCTTACCCTGCCACCCAACAAGACTTCCCCCGTTTTGGTTGGTGATAAACATGGTATGACCTTTGGGCCAATATCAAAGCGAGAGACCTGGTAAAATGTTTGAAGGGGCGCCAAATGGAAGCCCTTTCCCCGTTTGCCCCAATGAGGACACCCATCAGGCCAAAAAGTGCCCGAGAGCCGGAGTTGCAATGGGGATCAAAGGTTTAAAGTTTCCCTGACTTGTTGAAATCTTAACGTTCAACGGTGCAAGTATGAATGTGTTGTGTGCTGTTTGTTTTAAAAACTGGTCTGGTTCTTGTTTTGTCTTTTATTTATTTGTTAATCTATGCATTACTTTTAAAGAACCTAGAACACGTATGTTCTTTATTGATTGCTTTGTTTCTGAATGTCTTGCTTGTGTCTTTACTTATGTGTTTTCTTACATGATTTGTTGTGGTTCTGCTATGTGTTTGCCCCCTTTTTGGCGTTTCCTTTTTTTGTTTTACTTTTGTTCCTTACTTCTCTCGTGTCTTCTTTTGCGTCGCGCCTGTGTGTGTGTGTGTTGTCACTTTTTATGTACTTCATGTGTTTTCATGTTTTCCGCATTTCCTTCTGTCTCTATTTGTGTGTGCATTCAGTTTATTATTTAGTTTGTTTTCAACCAAACAAAGAACAAATTAAAACATAAACTAAACTATATTTGTCATGTCGTGTTTGTGTGTGTAAGTATTGCCTTTTGTTGTGTTGTGCTTTATGTACTGTTGCTTCTCTTTTTGTTGTGTGTTTCTTAAGCTTCTGTGTTTCTGTTTAGTGTTTTGATACTTGCTGTTTGCTTGTTGTTGTTTTTTGTTTGGTTGTCTGTCTGTCTGTTTGCTTGTCTCTCTGTCTGTGTATTTGATTGCGTGTTTGCGGCTGTGTTTCTCTGTTGTTGGTTTGGTTGTTCCGTCGTGTGTTTGTTTTTGATTGTTGTTTGTTGCGTTGTTTTGATGGTAGTGTTTGTTGTTGCTTTGTTTCTTTGATTATTTGCTTCGCTATTTTGTTGCGCGCGTGTGTGTGTGTGTGTCGCTGTGTGTGTGTGTGAATGTGTGTGTGTGTGTTTGTGTGTGTGTGTGTGTTTAAGGGTACGCTTCTCAGGTTAGTTCAAAGGGAAACCATGAGTCATATTTTGACACACACACAGAAATTGGGGGAGATGTTCGGTGTTTCCAAACTACCTGCTTAACTCGCCTGCAAAGACAGATGGAGCACACACTAAGTGGGAAGCCATCCAACCTCCACACTTCCAAGGGGGTGATGTTTTAAGGGCAACCATAGGGAAGGGGTGGGGGTGATGTTTTGAGGGCACATATAGGGACATGGTGATGTTTTAAGGGCAAATACAGGGACTCCTGCAGGAATTTGCGTGCACCTGGTGACCAAGTACTGCCACGAGCACCTCATGGAAGAGCACCAAGAGCCTGAGGCATCGGACGGCACGAATTGGAGATCGCTGGAGATAAGTTGGAATTTTCCCACGAAGCCAAGGACAGTTTCGGGTATGGGTTTTGGAGGTAATGGAGGTTATGTACCACTTCTATGTATATAGGGGTATATACTGCATTACAAGCTGGTACTGGTGAAATATAAGAATCCATACCTTCAAACGCCATGCCAGTAAATGCCCTTCGTGGCAGGTGGCGGCACCCGCAAAAGTGAACTGGATTCCCGCTGAAAGGGGACGTAGCTATTTCAGTTGCCCAAAGCAAATCTCGCCTTTGGACCTTGTGTTCTCTTTTCTGGCAACCATGTTCAGTAATGGTTCCAAAAGGTTAAACCTTTTATTTGGGTGTGTGTCAAAGGACAACCCCCAGAACCGATAACGCAGGTGTTCCTTGTGTTTGCCCGGAAACCAACCTTCAGACGGGCGGGGGAAGGGCCATGTAAGTGTATATATATATATATTTATATATGATTGTATTCTGTAGAGGTACCTTCAGCTACTGCGGTAACGGGGATGGCATGAGACACACTGACGAAATTACAATTAGGCCGTTTGAGTTATTGATCACACAAGGCAACTGACGTGGTGGTTACGCAGCCTGAGTATGTGAAATGGTCAAAACACTCTTTTGCCTGGAGTTCGTGGGCATGGTCGTGGACACAGCTGGCAAGGATTCCCAATATGGAATCCATGATCATGGCCCACGCAAGAAGTTTCCAACATGGGCCATGTTTGGTCAGAAGACGCAGCACGCGGCCCATTCGTTTTTGGGAGAGACATTGGCCAGGATTGAAGGACTTCTCATGTCCATAGGAGCAATGCCTATGGATAGTTCAAGCCACTCCCAAAAATGCCGCCCCTGGAAAGCGTTCGAGTCTTCTCCCGGACTCAGGCCTGCTTCGGCCCAATATGGGTGTAACTCAAGGTCTGACATTTTGGTGCATTTTTTGAGCCACAGCAACATCATCCTTTTGCGGCCTGTGCTTGGGAATTCCCTCGGATGATGCTTCCCATGACCAAGCGAGGTCTCCATTTTGTGAGATTGATCCAAATGTGATGAAACTTGTTCGCTGTATTCTTTGCAAGAGCCAAATCGAGGGTTCATAGCCCACAGTTGGAACCTCCACTTTAATTTGGTTGTGGCTTTGACAGGCTGGTGTTGAAAATGGAGTGGTGTTGGTATGTGTTGGTGAGTGGATTTCGCCAAATCGTTCAACAAAGGAAGGGTGTTCAATCACCGATTCGGAATGGCCGGTATTTAAGGATGTGTTGGACAAGAAGGATTGTTGCAAGTGGCCATCAAGCAATACGCAAAGTTTGATGTTCACGAATATTGTCCATTCCCGGAAGGATAATTGCTTGATTCTTCCGGACTCCCCACGCGGGAGTGTCTGTTTTAGGGGACCCCCAACATGTTTGGTATTCCTCTTGGTTTCCCATTAAAACCGCCAAACTGGGATACCCCCAAAAGCGACAGATCCAATTTGCACTCGAATTCTTAGTGTCCCGACTTCCCAGCATTTCCCAGCAAAGCTTTTCTTCGCCAGGTACGGCGGGTGCCGTTGGAACAACTGCTCCTACGGACCTTTGCGGCAGGCCGAGGGGGGGGGGGGGCTGAAACCTAACTCATCAAAGGAGGGGATCTGTCTTGACAGTGTCCGTTTGAGTCTTCAAGCTGGTTTTCAGGATGATGTAGAGTCGGATTTTGGGGGGTATGGAGCTTGTATTCCACTAGTACAAGGGACCTATACGCGCCGTCCCTTCAAAAGCCATGCCTGACAATGGCTTGATTGTTGCCAAAGGGAACAACTTCTGGGCTGCTATACGGTCTCGCACACGCAGCTGTAAAATAGAGCTTGCCTCAGGCATTTCAGCATTGGTTGGTGTGCAGGTACCTCACTTCAGTGGTATGCAGCCGCCCTGGTTTCTGGTTGGTGCGGCTCCGAAGCCACCCTCCCTCCAGCATGAAAGCTGACAAAGGTAAGGGAAGACAACGTGTTTGGGGTGGGAACCTCCATGCCCACTTCCATGATGGTTGGAAAGAGGATAAGCAAGACTAGCCTAGAGCAATCTGGGAGAGGATAAACGTCTTGTTGGTGGCTGAAGACATCCCCAGTGGATCCCAGCAAGCCACCAGACAACCCGGGATCTTGGAACTGTTGTGGTGACTTTCCTTGGGTGCACAATGCTCTTAGTAGGCAGCTCAAAAGCATCTGCAGCGAGGTAAAAGACAACGTTGCAACTAAGCTGCTACACAAGTTGCCAAGCAACCTGTGCAAGCTGCCACACACCCCTGCCAAACAAATTCCCGCTGGTGAGTAAGTTGCAAATAAGTCGCCGAACACAATTCCCAACTAGAGAACTATGAATTCGATTTGGGGCGGCGAGTCCTTTGGGTCACATTGCCAACGGAGCTTGTGGGGAGAGTGTCGTTTTTGAGAGGCACTCCCAAAACAGCCCTACTGCTACTAACCAGACGAATTCCAAACAACATCGCCATTTCCCTGCAAAAAGGAAATCCACCCTTGATTGGAGATTAATGCGAAGCTAACACTAGGGATGCTCCGAGCCTCCAAATGATCAAACTGCAAGGCTAAATATATTCGTCAAGGTTTCAGGCAGGGATTAAGTAGACTTGAAGCCTGTTGGCTTCCTTTGACTCGACCCGAGCGGATTTATCAGTTCCATTTCAGCCATTGTTTGTCAAGGGAACCCAAGGATATTGCTGATCACCTTTCAGGTCATGGGTTTTGCATCGCGAGCTCGGTCCCCCGCAAAAACAGTAAACCTCCCTTGCAGACAACTGTGCTGTTTCCTTTGGTTTCTGGTCTAGTCTACCAATTGTCTACCTTCGAGGGTCTATGGAGAAACCCTGCTAAACATGTTTCCCGAAGATCCAGGAGCCCTGTCTATCCTCAGAGTTTGTTTGGGCGGTATGGTGGGGGTTGCAACCTTTGGAGTCGCCCTTTGTCCCTTGGGCAGAAGACAATGCGAGGGTGCCCTCAGGATTTTCAGTGTTCGACGTTTCTTCGGCTTGGTACCGGCAGAAGTCATCAAAACAACAGAAATTGCCACATATGTGCCATGGTCAGAATGCCCCCTTCACTTGGGGTTACCAGAGATTGTCATCCACCTGGTAGTAAGGATCCTTCATGACCGTTATAAGTTATAAGGATTCCTGCTAAGGGTGCCAGGACCGTAGGCTATATAAAGATTTTTGATCATGTCACATGTGATGACACATAGTTTTATGTGCAGGAATGATTTCCGATTTCCCAAGCTAGCTAGAAGGTCTTTGCCCAGATAGGCTCCCGGCACAGGGTTGAGGGTTGCAGGGGGTTCGGGTCCCGGTTGCCGTTGGGTCCCAATAGGCGTATTTGTTGTTCAAGGGACTCAAACCAAAAAAGGGTTGTACCAGGAGCTTCGGAGCAAACCATGGGTTGTGCCAGGAGCTTCCGAAGTACCCCAAATTGCAAGAATCAACATTTCAGTAGATGGGTGCTGGTGTCGGTTTTCGTTGCATTCCCCGTATTTCCTTTTGGGGGCACCTGCTCTGGCCGGCGCCAAGGCCAAGGGTGCGGGCGCTTTCTGGGTGGGTTTGGCAGGCCTACCAGAGCTGCTGGGCTCCGCGGAGAAGGCGTGCCAGGCGCTGAAGAGGGGCAACCCGCTCACGGAAGGCTTCACTTTGAAACCCAAAGGAAACCACCATTGGGGTGGTATCGGGTCCCTGAGAGGCACACACCCATATACACAGAGGTTCATTTTGCAGAGGGATGTTAAGACTTTGACTTTTTGCCAACCAATGGGTTTTCCATTAAACCAAACTTTTAGTTAAACTTGTAGCAAGGGAGCGGAAAGCAAGCGAGTTCAGTTGAGTCGCAACCAACACCCGGGTAGATGAAGGTTAGTAAGGGACGATCCCAGCCAGAAATGGGTTCGCATATCCGCCTTTTTGATTATTTACATGGTTTTGGGTAGATCATTTTACTACCAGGTTTCGAGTGCGACTCAGTGGAGTCACAATCAAAGCCCGGGTAGATGGACACTCCCAACCATGGGTGCGGCCGCTTTTTAAATTCCTGACATGGTTCTGGGTGGGCCGTTTTATCACTCAGTGTTGAGTATGACTCAGTTTGCTTAAGAATATGTGTTTCCAGGGGCAAACCCTAAGTGTGAAGCACACTTGTTTCCCGTAAAACCAACAGGGGAATCCATTTGCTGAAGCGGATACTTGTTATTTTATCCTGTTGGTTTTAACGAGAATCTATCACTACTGGAAACATAGTTGTTGCAAGGGGACTCAAGGTCAAAGTAGATGATGCAATTCCCTTGGGTAAGCAAAGGGGGGGTTACTAAACCAAAGTGAGGGAACTATACCATCTACTTTCATCCACATAAACAACCTGCCTTTGGTTGTCCTAAGGAATTGGACCAAATCAGGGGTGCGTGTCCTTTCAAGGTTAAGAACATGTTCATGGCATGTTTTTGATTTGTCAGATAGGGTCAAAAAGGTGGTTTTCCTGTAAGACACCCCAACACAGCCCAAAGCTGCATGTAGGTGATAGTTGCCTATATGTGCCCACAATTGCCACCCAGACACCCAGTGGCGCCTTTTTTTCCTTTTTGGTCTCCAGGTACAAAGCCCGTTCAGAGCAACCCCAACAAAAGTGCACAAGATGATCCTTTTGGTTTCCCTTTAAAACCGCTTTCCAAAGTGAAGGTTTTCGTGCTGGTGCACCCTGACAAACCAAACCGCTTCACAAAACCGACAAACAACTAAACTAAATGATGGCTTTCGCGCGGGTTTCCTTTTTTTCACACCTCCAAGCAGGGTGTCCCTCAAAACTCGGCCCACCCCCTCGGGCCCCGCTGGAAGGCCTTGCTGGACCCCCCGGACCAGAGGGCTGTGAAGTCCGCGCTGCTACAACTCAAGAGGCGCTGAAGGGCGGGTGGCTTTGGGTCCATTGAAATCGGGGGTCCGGTTTTGTCTCATTTTTAAATAACCCAAATGTCCACCAAGCACAAGGGCGGCTAATTGGATTCATAGCCTCACTCCGGTGGGGGTTCCCCACTTAAGCAAGGCAACAACTCATGCAGAGAGCCCCTTTTTACCATCGACTTCTGACAGGACTCCATTTGTGTGTGTGTGAAATTGGACCCCAAAAAAAGCTGTGTTCCCTTTGGTTTCCCTTCAACACCAACCCAAAGTGTGCACTGAGACTCGAACACAACCAGCATCAATATGTATATATATATATACACATACATACATACATACATACATACATACGTACGTACGTACGTACGTACGTACGTACGTACGTACATACATACATACATACATACATACATACATACATACATACATCAATATATGTGTAGACACATAATTTCCTACATGATATGGGGTGTCAAAAGTATGGCGCCCGCTTTGGACCTGATGCCGCCTAAGGAGATGCCTTCAAAGGGCAAGGCGTTTGCTTAAAGGGGCCCCCTAAATTAGGGTGTCGATGAGCGGAGGGTGGTCCTGAACACCATGAAGGTCGTGGCCCCTTAGTTTGCATGAGATGACCCCGTACTGAAACGGTACGCTAAGACTCCTTTGTCGACTGGTTTGGGTACTTTCTTCGCCTTCAAACTGTGGGGGCGTTCTCCATTCCATTGGACGTTCGAGTCGGTTGTGGAAAATTGGGGGGGAGGTTTAGGTTGCCACTTTCTGGAATACCTAGCCAACTCAGTTTGAAGGGATAGAATAGTCTTGGGGACGGCCTATCTTGCTGATTATCACAGAGGTGCTCTTTTCCACAACTATGCTTCGGGTAGTGAGCACTGTGTCGAAATGGTTTCTGGCCCTTTTTTATCCACCCGTATTTTGCAGCCTTCAAAGAGAGGCGAGAGACCCAAAAAGACTCGCTCTGTCAAGCGCCCAGACGGTTTTGCTTCTCTCTTTGTGAGGATGCTATGTCAAACCTGGGGACACCTTCACGACGGCATTGAAAGGAGACCTGCCACCATGGTTTGAGAGTACCTCTTCTAAGAAACGTACAAATGTGCTTAATCCCGCCCGGTGGTTCCAGTGTTCTTTTGACCGAACACACGCCTCATAACCTTCCTGTGCTTCCTCCAAGAACCCGCGTTTGGCCTCATTGACTTACGTCCCTCTATTGGACTTCAAGCTTTTTGGGAATCTGTTTTTGGTGGTAAACAGCAAGTCTGCTTTGCTTCTGTGCAAGCTACTCACGCTTGACGCGTCCGACAAACAACATCATAGAATATTCACCCACATTTCCCCTCTGAGTGGTTCAACTGCTGTGCGGGTATTGGCTACAATACGGGGGGCCCCCGAAATATACGTACATGTCAAACCCCTTGTAGTTGCCTAGGCTGGGAGCGGTGCAGCACGACGGTCAGCATTTGTCCGCGCTGGGGAAGCAGACGCCCGGCAGACTCTGACAGCCATGAGTGGGAACCCCGGATCACTAAACCCATAGTTCCTCAATAGGTACCCGCTTTTAGTGGGGGGTCATCTGGAGGCAACCCCCCCCCCTAGGACGGGTTTAACAGGGTGCTCTTCCGAAGCCGTGGTCAGCCGACTTGCCGGCGGGACATCTCCAAGTTGGCTTTACGTTTCTTGTGCTTTCCGAGGAGCCTGTTCAGAATCAATATTGTACGCGGTGCCAACCATCCACCTTAGATTCTCCGGGACTTAACCAACTTCGGGGTTGCCGCTGGGGATGCTGGGTGGAAGATGGCACAAATCCCCCAATTTGGTTTAGTCACCTCCTTTTGCTTACCAAGGGAATTGTGCCATCTACCAACTGAACCTGGGCATATTTCCCTTCCACAACCTGGTCTCCGGGCCCCAAAGCTTTCTGGGGGAAACAAGGCGGATCCCGGGATCCCCGTAGAAATGGTCGGTGCCTTTCAGGTCCTTCAGCCTCAAAACGGGTCGCCGATTTTGAGGATGCTGATGCGCCCAGCCATGTTTCAGGTCGGAACGTTCAAAGAGACGGGGGGCCTTTCTCGGGGTATCGGTAGTGGTTTCCCTTGTTTTGGGGCCCCTCGGGCACAAGAACAATCTGGGTAAACAGGGGTCTGGAAATCCGACAGTTACCCATCCTTTGTTGGTTTCCCTTTGGGTAAAATAAAGCAAGGGATGAACCCAAACTATGAAAAAAACATAGAGTTGTTGATGATTTGTCCCTCGGCATGGCACCCATTGCCTGGGCTTCAGGATGTCCAAGCTGCCGCTGGCGCCTCGCCTTGCCAAGCTGGCGCTGCTGGGAAGCCACCTGGGCGGCGCTTTTCGGGAGGTGGCGGTTCGAATGACTCGGCCAGGGGATGGGGACATATCTGGGGTCATGGCAAGCTAATTTAATCAAGCTAAATAAATGATCCCAACATACTTTATGATTTACCCAGTGAGTCCACTTACCTGAAGGCAAATGAGTTGACTTGTTTACCAACATCAAGGAGCAAAGGAGCAAAGCTCAATGCTCCAGCAAGAAACGGGTGTGTGGGTTTGTTTGAGGCTCGGTACCCCTTTTGGAGTGGTTTTAAAGGGAAACCAAAAGGACACCTTTGCCATTTCGGGTGTCCCTTATGTTGAGACGCACCCAAACAATGGAATGCTGCGTATGGCTCGTCAAACTAGATGTGTACGTGTCTAAATCCAAAATGGTGGTTCTCCTCTTGGTTTCTTTTTCAACCAACCTCCAAATTGGTAGCCAACACCATTCCTCACACCCGAACAAGTTGGGCATGGACTCTGCAAATGTTGTGCCAAGCTGACCCATTGGAGGGTAAAACGCGCTCGCCATGATGAGCCTTTACTTGGGAGTTTGTTTTCAGGTTTCTAGGATTCGTGTCGACTTTGTAGATGTACTGTAAGATCCAGAACATTTATAATTTTTGAATTGGGGGCGTGGGGTACCATTTAGCCAAATTCCATCATGTTCTTCGGGTAGTTAAGCCATGCTTGAAATTATTCAGCCCGTTGTATAAGCCGCTAAGACACCACATGTGGACAGTCTGTCTATATCCCGTTGTCCACGATGTGGGGCTGGAATCCGGGATGGACATTGCCAATACCCGTGGCTCATGTAAAAGCGTCTTAGGCGAGAGCCTGGCAGTGACCTTGCGTCCAATATCCGCACGTGGAAGTTGTCACGAGCTTGCGTCAAGTTCTTAGATCCCTTAATTTTTCAGGTGGATCCAAGCACTTGGCACATATGCTTGGTACTTCCAGATGTATCGACATATTTTGTGCAACTTGGAATCTCCGAATCAATAGGTGACTCCTGGTGACCTGCCCCGAAATGCCTAGAAGGGAAATCGGTTGACAAAGCCACCGTGACACGCTGACCTACTCGCAAAAAGACCATGCAAAACCCAAGGGACTTTATTTGTGAGAAAGCGTATCTCATACCCCATGGACCGCGTCAGCGGATACGGGGCGCTGTGCTGCCACGCGCGGTGGCAGCGGCTCCAGCAGCTGCGCGAGGAGCGAGGCTCGGGGTTTCTCGCTGTCGCCTGCGGTTGGTTTGCGGAAATGGGACGGCCTAGTGCAGTGAGTGCAGTTGTTGTAACGGTCAGACAGAAGAAACCTAAACATCCTTAATTCAAGAAGCCTCAACTAGATGATGTTATCTTTCAATTTGCACGCACTCCAACACTTGATCCATGTTGAGGCTACAGGTGGCTAAATATGCCACAAGGAAAGTTTGGGATGGAGCCTGAAAAATGTTAGGCGACTGCATATTTGTTTTGGGGGTTTTGAAGAGAAACCAAAGGCTAGACGTAGACCACTGGTTTTGCTTTCCTTGACTGCCGTTCAAATACTGATGTTCTACCCTTGCTGCGTCCTTGGCAACTTTTGAATCATATTGGACTTGCTTTGGCTCGACTTGCCCAGTGCTTCCAGCTACCAGGTAGTTACCACCTTTTGCCAGCCAATTGCCAGTGCCGGTTTGAGCGGCGCCTGTTTTCGACTCTGTTTTACCAGTACACAGAAACTGGGAGCCGGTCAGGAAGCCGGAAGTGACCCTTCCGCTCGAGGCCTTGATGCCATCATCATAGCAGTGGGGCCGGATGCATCCTTCAGCCGCAGCAATGAGGCGCAGCTCAAGAAGTTGAGCCGAAGGAATCGAGGGTGCAGCAGGGGACCTTTAATTATGGGCTCCAATAAACGTGTTCCAGCACGCACCAAAGAACAACCGGACAATCCTGAGCCACCCAAATGCATGGTTGCCATACTTGCCCCGTTGTGTGTTCGTCACGCTTCCTTTCAACTGGCAAAAGATATGCACAGAGGGCCCACGTAACATGGAGCAAACAAGAACCACCCAGCCGTCTCAGGCAGCTCCCTTTGGGGCACCTCTTGACATCTCACTGCACGTCCAGTGCGTTGAGTTAATAAGGCCATCGTCACAAAAACATAGTTTGTCTTCGAGCTTGTGCCTGGCTCAAACAGAACAGTTTCCCGCCCTCCAATCATGGAAGCTGACCGGGTGTTGGACAATTTTCCTCTTGGGGAAGCCCCCGATCATCCACTTCCAGGATTGGACAGAGGGTAAACTTGGGATCCCCTCGTTTTGCATCAATTGCTGCTCTGTTGACTTGGCTAACAAGTTGAACTTGTTTGCTCAGCTGTTTTGATTCAGACAGGGCATTTTTTAATATGGTGGTTCATTTTAATATGGTGGTTCATGACCACAGACTCCATGTAGATCACACATAATTGTAAAATATATATATATATATGTACACACTTCTAGATCATATTTTACACATGCACGCATGTGTACCAGGTAGCTTGTGGGACGTTTGGGTCCACCAGGCGGCCTTCAACTGGCTGCTGCTGGGCCTCAGTGGCCAAGAGTTGCTCAACTCCCTGCCCGGCGCCTACAACGTGCCGCGCCAACGAGCGCGGGGCATGGAGAGTCCCACAGGTGTCCTTTGGATCCGTTGGTTTGGTTAGATGTGGGCATGGGTCAAAATTAAGCCACCGCAGGTTTTAGCTCATGTTTCCATTTATCTTGGGTTCCATTTGGGGTGCGTATTTTTGACCCATTACCATATAGTTGGGGTTCCACTAGTTTCGATTGGTTTTAAGTGTTATTCATTTACCAATGCTCCAAAAGGTCAGCTATGCAGAGGCCTCCATTGTGGAAAACAGGGGATTAAAGGCCACCTGTTTTGTTAATGTTGCTCATGGAATATCCTTCGGGGAAAGCCCTACGAAATCACGGTTTGATACGGGGATGTTGATAAAGTAGAGGAACAACACACGGGGCAGTATTCTGGGGATTCGCTGAACAAAGGTGGGTGGTTGTCGAACAGATCAAGTTTGGATCCAGCACGGAATAGGTACGGACAATACCCGAGGGCGGGGTAAAACCAGCTCGCCCATGTTTAAGGTTCCTTGCTACTCAGTCAACGTTTGGGACTATCTTGCACAGTTGCCCTATTATGAACAAAGGTGTAGGGTTGAACGTCGGCCACAAAATAAGGGTGTGTTTTGCTGCGGGAATTGTCACCTCCCAGCTTTCTGGAGTGCCCGTGGCTCCCTGTTTGAATGAGCCCTGCTGGTGCCCTGGGCATCAGTGGTCTACCCAGGCCTCCAGCAAGGTTTTCTTCTTGTTGCTTTGAAAGAGGGTTTCGAACCCCACAAGGTCAAATGTGCGTTGTCGTCACCATCGAGGTTGGTTACTCAGAGTCTCAAAAACATGACCCTCCGACCTTTTGGAGGACAATTTACACTTGGATTCGAAGGCTTTCAAGGCTGTAGACATTTTGTATGGCATGGACGGTTCCTGTCTTGGCCCCTCAATTTGGATTAGACCTCCCTCCTCGTGTCAAAACTTCCGTGCGGATGTTTGGCTGAACCTCTGGTCAAGCTGGGTTGACCTGTCTCCATGACCCTTGCAGATGGGATACAGTATACCCCAAATGCAGGCTTTGCTGGTAACTTTATTTGGTAAGGGAAAGCCCCAACCACGTCGGTGCAGCTGCCCTTGTGATTGCTTGCTTTGCTTTGGGCAGACATGGTAGACTATTCCAACGCCAGGTTTGATTTTGACTCAGCTCGCGGACCTAGGGGACATCTGAGCAACTGACAGCACCGGATCAGCGCGGTGGATCAGCTGGCTATGAATTTTGAGGCCGTCACAACTGGGGTCTCCTCCACAATTCTACATTGTTGGGTCAGCCAAATAGGGAACAGAAGCAGAACATTATTTTCTGTGCACCCCAGATGTGGGCCAAGAAAAAGAGTTCCAACTCCAAAAAACAAAGTAAACCCATTCCTTAATTTGTCCATCGCTGCCAAGGAGTGCCTGGTGTGTGTCGGTAAGGAGCACAGCTGCATCTTCTGCACCGCCGCGCCTCGAAGAAGCAAAACCCAGGGCTTGCGAAAAGTGCCCAAAGCAAGCCACTCGAAGTGCGATTTATGGTGCCAGTGGCTTGGTGCCAAGGTTCTGACGTGAAGTATCATGGACAAGCTATAATATGGCCAATTTCAAGAGTAACCAACTCAACAATTGTTGGTGGACATGAATTGCCAGATGTCCACCAAAGGGCAACACAGGCGAACTGTCTAGTTCTGATGCTATCCTATAGAGAGGGTCACGTTCCATGGTTTTGGCTCCACGGTCTCCAACTTAGCGGGAAACTTATTTGGCAACGTATTTGGCAAGCTGCTTGACCAGAAATCTGAAACAGATTTGGCAACCTTGACCAAGCATTGACCACTGTTTTGGTCCTACTTGGCCAACTCAAGCTGCCAAGCAAGTCGCTGAAGAAGTCGCATTGGTTGCGGAGCCCAGTGGATCCCAGTTACCACTGCAGGCGAAAGGCGGGCTTTCCCTTCAGTTGAAAGGCGGGTTCCCTTGGCTACCAGCGGGAATTGCCAGCCACCTCTGTGGAGGTCACTGGGAAGTCTTAGGCTCAAACTCCCTTCCCAAGAATGTCGGAATGCTGGCTCAAACTCCCTTCACAGCCATGTATTTGCACGGAACTGCAAACATGTGGCGCGTGTTGATCAACGGTTCATTCCCAAAACGACTTCACGCCCCGCGTCGCCCGGCGTCGCGCGCGAGGCGATGCGGGAGGAGCTGGGCACCCGCACGGCGTTGTGGGACACGGTGCTGGTGATGGGCGAGGAGCGGAGAGATGGTGCCGAAATGTGGCTGCTTTCCACACCGGTCTGTGGTACCTGTTTTGGTTGCAACAATTGTTTGGACAACCCATGTTCAGTTTTGGGATAAATTATTGTAATTTGCCTGGATTGGGTGCGTTTCCTTTTTGAGGGCACTCTTTTTGGGGCTCCTTGTTGTATTGATTGCAACTGCAGAAGAAACAACAACAAGTACTTTATGGTTGAGCACTTATGCGCCGTATCCATTTTGGGGGGGTCGTTTGACGGGACGCCCTGCGATAAGATTTAGCTGGGTAGCCTTGGAAGAAGTTGAGGGTTTCGTGCACGCTGTCAGGCTAGAACTTCAATTGATTTTTTTCTCATGCACAGGGGATCCCCCGCAAGCCAATGTAGTAGGCAATCAGGGAGTTGCTCTTTGGTTCTTCAACAACAAACACTCCACACATCGTACATTGACATGTATCCTCCAAATGGGTCAACTGTTGAGTGCTTGGGAATGGTTTCCCTTGGGTAATTAGCTACGTGTATGGTGTCAAAATAGAGGGACCCCACAAATGGTAGTTTCCCCTTTTTCCTTTCGTTCCAAGGTCCCAATGGGTACAAAAGCGCACGGGTACAAAAAAAAGCGCACACAAATTGATGCGCTGGCTCGCCAAGCGGAGGAGGGAGATGCGGACAGCTACGAGGCCCAGAAGGTGGCTGTTTTCGTCAACATGGTGAAGGCGAGCGAATTCGCGGGCGGAGAAGCAGACCCGTAAGGGCGGTATGGGTTCGCTTTCACAACACCCTCGCACTGGGAATGTGGGAATATGCCGATATTTCACCCACTTGGTTATATTTGTAGACTATGCCAACTCACTCCTGGGAGTTTCTGGGCTCTAAACGGTGCCCATTTAAGCACACAAAAGTCTAGACTTTTTCTGTCTAATCCACTGAGGTGAGCCTTACCTGGATTTGGAAATGGATAGGACACTCGTGCTTCAAGCAATCGGAACCACCAGCTTCCGTGAGCTGCTTGGAAATTGCCACCCATGTCTTGCGGAACGGATTCTCGTGGACTGGGCACATATGCTATGACTCCATGGGAACTCGCAATGCCAACATTTGACCCACGAGGATAAATGTGGGTAAACACATGGAATGTGTGGGATGGTGAGCAATTGGTTGGGCAGTTCTTATTAGACTGGTCCTTTGGCAAAGTCAGGGCAAACCCTGCATGTTCAATCGACCCAAGGGGACAATTTGGGCTTCCCAACCTTTTGCTCCACTTCTTGAATGGCTCTCAACGATACTGCCGCCCCTTTCCCAATTGAGATGCCAGAGCGGCCCATGTGTCTTTTTTTTTGTTGGAGCCATTGTTTGTGTGCCACTTTCTTGGGGTCTCCGATCCGATTGTATGTTTGAAGGCTGACATAAACAATATGATCATTCTACCCATCCCTCTCCATTCACTTCAGGGATCTGTCCCTTCCCATGGGGCAAAGCCCGGTCAAAATGGTACCTTACGAGAATGGTGGTGAAGAGCACCAGGGAATCAACCCTTCCCAGAGGCTCCCGACTGATTTAGGGCCGGCAAGAGACCTGGTTTTGAGGCCCCCAACCACCTCCGGGGTGTCTAATGGAGGGGTCGGGTCTTCCATTAATTGAAAGCCGAAGCCAGGAGCCTCTGGGTTATCCAACTTTTGGTGTAGCCTCTTGGGCCAACGGCACGAAACAACAACTTCCAGGACTGCAAGAAGCTCGGCGTCTTCTGCGAGCCGACAGAGGCCGGGAGATGGACGCATCTCGCACTGCGCGCAGGAAAAGTGGCACGTCAGAAAGGTGTGTCTTGCTTTTCGGGGGGTGCCGCAAACTTTTTGTTTGTCCGTTTGGCTTCCATCAGCACGAAGCAAAACCGGGTTACCAAAGAAGGATAGACCCCAAACCGAAGCAACCGTATTCCATCTTTCCCCCGTTCTCTGGGGGTCTGGAGGAGTTTTGCCCGATTTGATTTAATTCTGATACCTGGTGTCTTCATGGCTTGTGTGAGCAGCGTGGCCAATCGAATGCGATGTCCTGGCTCGATTTTGGCAGTCCTTGCACTAGCATTATGGAAGTGGACAGAAGGTCAGAAGGTCAGAATTCCATTCTTTTTAACCTTGGTGGTTTGTGGAAAGAAGGATCCTGGAAAGAATTGTTTGGGCTAGTTGGTATGGGGATGTCCTCAGTTTAACCTCCTGACTTAACCCACATTTACTCTCATGAACCCCCCCATCAAGTTCATTTGATCCCTATTCAACCCCTCGCTGTTTTCCATGTTCATGAGCATCGACGGCGCAAACGAGGCCGGCAGATCTTTTTGCTTTCCTTTTGATGGTTTTCCATTTGGTGCGAGACCCCCAAAAGGAACTCCGGGACTTCCAGACCGCTGGCCAGGACCTGAAGATGACTGTGGAGAAGTGGCCGGTGGTGCAGGCGTTTGGCTATGATGAGCCAGGCACCCAGGAACCCACCATGGTCTTGTTGGCTGGTGCTCTGGGTGCGCTTTTTGGATGATTTTTAGGGTGTCCCATTGAGGGGGGGAATCAACTTATATACTCGTTTGGGGGGAAGCGAAAGCTCCCCTGTGAAACCAGAGCTGTAACAGAAGTCCCGGGTTGACAGTGTTTGGGGAAATGCAGGGAAACCTGTGGGAGGGATGGGATGATCCCGTTTTGAGTCGGAAACCCTGCTGAAATTTCAAGGTACCACGAAAACACGCCAACCCGCCACTCAATGCACTTTCTCCTTGCTTTTTGGTTGGGGCTCAACCAACAGCTCAGCAAACATGGGCGCTGCTATGGACTGAGGTTCGGCCAGGGTTTTCTGACCTTGCGCCGAGAGCTTGTGAACTTGGAGCAGGACATGCACCAGGTGGTTTACCCCGCCTGGGACCTTACTGCCATGCGCCTCGGCTGTTTTGCGCGGTGGCCTTTTTTTTTGGTGCGCCTGGGTGTTTGGAGCAACCCTTTGTGGTTTATTTCTCTCATGTTGATGCGGGTGTTTCCCTGAGAAATATGCAGGTCACGGATGTGGAAACCCTATGCATCAAACATGGGAAGGGATTCATTCGGGGATCAGACAGAGCACCTCCCGCGTTTTTGGAGCCCACGCTGCTTGCGAGGCAGTGGGCGCAGCAGCTCTTCCCCAAGTTCCAGATACTTGGATCGATCCAGTCACTGTTGATTCCCAGATCTTTGGAGGCTATGACATTTTCTTATAACAAGTGCCAAAGAGCACTGGGATTGACATTTGACACTGCAAGTTTCACTAGAGACTGGCCAGAAGCTCTGAGGTGCACTGCTCCTTTCCAGGTCTCTGCTTACATAGCGGGTGATTCTTGCTTAGGCTCATGTTATTGGCCCCCCCCCCCGCCTTCAAGCAAGGCCTGATGGATGCAAGTCCGGGTCTCATATTTTTTGGGGAGGGGAAACAGGGGGAAGCGGGGGGTGGGGTGGGGGGTCTGGGGAGGAGGATTGGAATCCTATAAATCAGCAACCCATGGGGTTCCAATCACAGGGTTCCGATCGCCACAGGACAATGTGGAGCTTCCTTTCGGCACCCACTGGTTACCCCATGGAACCTGGAAGGGCTCGGCCACCCGCTTTCCAACAATCATGGAAGTGGTCAAGTCAAGCGGCCTCTCTTAAAAGGAAAGTTGTCTTCCAAAGCCCGCCTGTCAGCTTCCCTGATTGTTGGAGGGAGGATAGGTTCCATGTTATTGGGTGGGAATGCATTGAACGGGTAGCCCACAAGTTTCAGCGAGGAGAGCTTGGGAGGATGCCATAGCCTTCCACGACCAGCACAGTCGTGCCACGCTCAGTCTTCTTCGGCTTTGGTAAAACATGAAAAGCGTGCGTCTTTTTGTAGGGGACCCCCAAAATTGTGGTGTTCCTCTTGGTTTTCCTGCAAAAGCACCAAAATCAAAGGCACCCTCAAGAAAATACCCTAATGAAGACACATCCTTTTTTGTGTGCCGGTTGCACAGGGTCCTCAAAAAGGTTCCCTCCCACACATTATGGTTTTTGACAAGGTGTGGGAACACAACTTTCCGGGTTGAAACAGCCGGCCCCGCAACCGCTTCCAACCTTCCCAGTGCTTTGTTGCCAGGCCAGGGACCTGGAGAGAGGTCTGCATGGGTCTTGTGCCGACTAAAGGCGTTAAGGAAGTAGAGTGTCCCACAAGTGTGTGAGTGAGTGTAAATTCTGCCAATACACGAGTATAGTTTGGAATACATAATATATATATATATATATATATTGCAAAGTTATATCGCCCAGTTTGCGGAATCCCTAGGACCCGCAAAGGTGGGAGAAGGTCGGACAGCATTTACGGCACGCGTTGCTTCCTTGAGCTTGTGCTGTTCAAGAAGCAGAAGCCAAACCATAGGGGCAGCAGGGGCAGCATTCCTGAGGT